>JAJHSJ010000016.1:10195486-10572600 GCA_021015155.1 Magnolia officinalis | reverse complement strand
TTTCAAGGCTTTCAATGTTAGTTAATGATTTATGACTGACTTGATTGCTGTCACAGTATTTAGATGCGATAGTTTTTTGTGTATTATACATATATATGAACTATGTTGAATATAATGCATCCCATGTGGTTTGTTGAAATGTTTGAATGAATATGGAATTATGATTTATGCTTGCTATGATTTTTGATTGAGAATACATGATTGTTGTATGTGAACAACTCCTTGTGAAGGATTTGCTATATTATATGTTATAACTAATTTACTATATTATGTTGAAATGTGTAGTCTAAGTGTTGATAAAATGTCTGAAAGAGAAATTGCTTGTTGAAATGTATTTAATGAGGGCGTTGAGATAGGATTCTCAATTACCTTATGTATAGTTATGGTTTCCTTCATGTAACCTATCTCGTTACTACGTGATTTATGGATGAAATGCCTATGTATGATAACATGTGCACTATGTGTTTGTTAAAATGCTCAAATGAGATTTATATTTGAATTGGTTGTCACATGCTGTTTGGACTATCACATATGAATGCCTATTGTATTTGAGTATGATTGGGACTAATACGTAGTCCAGGTAATCTGTAACGGTTTACGATCAGTGGCCGAACTAGTTTCGTCACAACGAATACATTTGATAAATCCAAGTCGTACGGTGATTATCGACAGTGGTTAGGCCACGAGGAGTGAGTATGCGCTCCATGTCGATTAATTTAACATGCGCTCGTACCAGTCGAGCTTGTCAAGTAACCCGATTGGCCTAATGTATGTTCACCATGTATGGACGCTACTACTTGAATCTAAGGTACCACTTACCAATGCAAAGCCCGTTTTACCTTGGTATCACGATCCGCTAAGACTCATGAGCCGGACATGGTGGTTTGGGACACCGTGGGAGCTGTCGGCCTACGTTGGGGTGACGAGTCTCCCCGTAGTGTCTAATGAGCAACCCAAACTCGTGAGCCGAATACAGTGGTATGAGACACTGTATTCGAGCTGTTGGCCTACGCTAAGGTGATGAGCATTTCCGTAGTGACCTCGAGTATAAACTAGGCCTACGCTGAGGTGACGAGCCTCTCCATAGCGACCTGAACTTGCCTATCCACTGCTTTTCAATCAGGGGTGATGTTGCCCTATAACTTGCCTATCGTATGTGACAAGCTAGGATAGACGACCCTATATGGATCATTGTTTGGGTAGATGATATAAAGGGGGTACCTTAGCTTCCCGAATCTGCTGTATGAATAAATCTAATTAAATATTGGCTAACACGACCATGCACCGCATTGCATCTGCTTTAGCGAGGAAGCGCACGTGTCCGGAGTGGTGCATGCGCGACCATGAGATGATGTCGCTGAGGGAGTGCAGGTGAGGGCATGCATCATTATCGCATACCATTCTTGCATTAAGAAGAGTAGTTAGGATATGATTGCTGTATTGCCTTACCATTACTGCTTGACTGAATTGATAACATGTTAACCTTTGCCTTATAGCTCCACTGAGTTGAACACTCACTCCCACTCTGGGACGGTGTTTTAAAACACCAACCAGACTCTGATGTAGTTGCAGGTGATGACGAGGCTTTCGAGATGGAGCCTGACTTTTATGACGAGGAGGAGGAGTTCTCCTACATGCAACTCTCTAGCGGGTCTATATAGATCTAGAGTTGCGTCGCAGGGATTATAGGCATACGGACTAGTTGAACATTACGCTTTATCATTTTGTAAATTTTGGAATTATACATGTAATTATTTAACCTGGTGACATGTTCATACTCTGGGGACTTACAACCACTGATGTGCTTTATATATCTATCACAGTCTTTCGCTTGCGTAATCTAATTGTCTCTGGAGTATGATATGCTGATTAGTGTAATCCCATTCATGTTTAACGCACTAACGCAGACAACATTTAATCATCATTATCTATGTTGCTTAAGTGATGCGATGGATCTTGGGAGTTAAGCATTTGCTCGACCATCGAAATTCGAGGCGTTACACCTGAGTATACCAACATCTAGTTCAGAAGATGATAAAGTCAATATAATTGAAAAACTTGACTCATCTTGTTCAATCAATACTGAACTACGATCAGTCAAAGGCCACCTTACTGATAAAATTCTAGGCAATCCTCTCACTGGTGTGCGTACTCGAAAACAACTGGAAAACATATGCAATTATGTGTGTTTTACTTCCCAAATCGAACTAGCCAACGTAAAAGAGGCACTCACTGATGAAAATTGGATTGTTGCCATGCAAGATGAATTGAATCAATTTGTTAGGAATGATGTGTGGTATTTGGTTCCAAGACCATCTGATAAACATATAATTGGGACCAAGTGGTTTTTCAAAAATAAATCTGATGAATTAGGAAATATAATCAGAAACAAGGCTAGACTGGTTGTACAAGGGTACACTCAAATAGAAGGAATCGATTTTGATGAAGCATTTGCCCCAGTAGCTCGTCTTGAATCCATCAGATTATTCATATCCATTGCGTGCTTTAAAAAGTTTAAGATTTATCAAATGAATGTTAAAAGTGCATTCTTAAATGGTGATCTACATGAAGAGGTTTATGTTGAATAACCTTAAGGGTTTTGAGGACCTCAAATACTCTAATCATGTGTATCGCCTTAAAAAGACACTTTATGGTTTGAAACAAGCTCCCAGGGCGTGGTATGAAAAATTGACTAAGTTCTTATTAAGTCATAATTTTGTTATGGGGAGTGTTGATAAAAATTTTTTTGTTAAAAAATATAATGAACACATACTAATAGTATAGATATACGTTGATGATATTATCCATGGTTCTACTTACTCTAACCTGTCCACTGAGTTTGTAGAGCTTATGAAATCCAAGTTCGAAATGAGTATGGTGGGAGAATTGAACTATTTTCTAGGCTTACAGATTAAACAACTAGAAGACGACATTTTCATTTCTCAAACCAAGTATACCTTAAACCTGGTTAAGAAATTTGGATTTGAAAACGGTAAGAAATTCGATACTCCTATGAGTACGACTCTCAAAAGATGCAACAGGTAAAAGTATAGATCCTCGGTTATATCCTAGTATGATTGGTAGTTTGCTATACTTAACTACAAGTCATCCTGATATAACATTCAGTGTAAGTATCTGTGCTAGATATCAATCAGATCATAAGGAATCTCATCTTATTGCTGTCAAGCGTATTATTAGATATGTCGCAAGTACGACTAATCTAGGCCTCTGGTATCCGCATGATACAAATGTTCAATTAGCTGGTTATACAGATGTTGACTAGGCTGAGAACATAGATGATAGAAAATCTACCAGTGGTGGATGTTTTTTATGTTGGGAATTGTTTAGTTTCCTAGCACAGTAAGAAATAGAGTTTCGTATCATTATCCACAGCTGAGGCTGAATACATTGCAGCCGGAAATGCTTGTACCCTCAGCTAGTATGGATGAAAAGAATGCTTAATGATTATGGAATCGCGCAAGATACAATGATATTGTATTGCGATAACTCTAGCGCAATTAATATATCTAAAAATCCCATCCAGCATTCCCGTACGAAGCATATTGACATTCGGTATCACTATATTCGGGAATTGGTTGAAGATAAAAGCATTTCGTTGGAATACATTCAAACGGAAAATCAGCTTGCTGACATCTTTACTAAACCACTTGACATGAATAGGTTTTCTAAATTGAAAATGGATATTGGTATGTGTAATTCTAATTGAGTTTATCATGTTATATTTGCATGCTATATTTTTATATTTTTTTATGCAAATAATTATTGAATAAAATTTAAATAAATTTGAATTTTTTTGTGCTTGCACGATGGGTCAAGCACGTCCTCGACCAGTCGTTGCTCGACGGGTAGAGCACGTACTCGACCAGTCGAGTTGCGCGGTTGGGTGTTTTAATGAGAGAGAAAAACTCTTTTTCTTTACATTTTTCTTCTTCCTCATCCGGCCCCCTTTCGACTCGTCGAACCCATCTTCCATTGGGACATTGTAAGTGCTCTATTTCTTATTTCCTTCCATATTTGGGTTCTTATTTGCATACATTGCTAGATTTTGGAGTCGATTTGAGTTTTTTTTGTGATTTCTAAGGGTTTTTAGCTTAAAAATCTGTTCTACATGAAACCCTTCTTCCCATTATTGTATTTCTTCATTTTAATCTTGTAATAGAAGTTCGTTCTAAGAAGAAAGCTACTTGAGCTTCCTCTTCTCGAACTACTCCTATTAGGGTGAGAACCCTACGTCCTCCCGAAGAAGACCCGGAGTATGTGCGGGATCTTTGTAATCGCGAGATTATCGTTGAGCGTTTGGTTAATTCAAATCACCTTGCTCAATTTCAACTCCTTCCCATCCTTACCGTTGTAGGTTGGGAAAACATCTTGAATTGGGGCGGACCGGCTTACTGCTCTATTGCTCAAGGGATGTTCGCTTCCATTAGCGATGTATCCCTTGAAGACTTAACTTTCTCGATTAGCTTTAGAGAAGGTACTTTTCAAGTTGATCGATACTTAATTTCGGGTTTGCTTGATGTAATGTGTACGATGATGGTATTTCGATACCAACTTTAGCTGAAAAAATGACTGAATCGGAACATCGATCTCTAACTTGTAAATTATGTTGCATGGACTCTAAATGGAGTGCGGGGAATGCGCTTCGGGCTAATCAGTTGTTGCCCAATTACAGGGTACTTCATCGCATCTTCATTGCGAATGTTTATCCCCGTTTTGGCAACAAAGCTGAATTAACTTCTTTCATGGTTTGCATTGTACATTCAGTTGTGTCAGGTATTCCTATTTGTCTTCCGTCCTTAATTTGTTATATTATCATTCAATTCCATCTTCATCCGGGCCACGGATATATTCCATTTGCCTACTTGATGACCACTTTGGCTTTACATTGTAATGTGGTCATGCCACCTGGTGAAGCTCCTATTGCGGTTCTTCCTTTCAATAATTCAAATATAAACAAGATGAACCTGAGGCTCAATCCTGGCCAAAGAGATGAGGAAGTAGTGGAAGTTGAAGAAGAAGACGCTTTGCCAACCGACATGATGATGCATGATATATTTGGTGAACTTGAATCCAAAGATGATGAGGCTGACCTTGATTATCAGCCACCTCAGTTTGATGAGCGCCTTCGCACTTTGGAGGAGAAGGTGGATGAACTGAAAATTTCTCAGGACAATCTGCATGAGAGTCACAAATCGTCTATGAAATATATGCATAAGTACTTTCATCGCATAACTAGAAGACTCTATCAGATTGATCCATCCATTCCACCTCCTTCATCTGGTTCATATTAGTTCTTTTTCTTGATATTTGGGCATGTATAACTTAACTTTCGCTTTCACTTTTTCACTAGTTTTATATGACTTGATGATGATGACACTCTGGTTTATGATTATGTTCTTCATGTTAACTCTTTTTCTGCTATTCTCTTCTATTATCATAATCACATTTATGTTCTATGTCTATATTTATATCTTCCTTTGTCAAGTTATGACAAAAAGGGGGAGAGATTTGTGGTTATGTTTATGGGTTTGATTGTGTGTGGTTGTAGAGTGTGTGTTTTTTTTTTTTTTTTGAAATATGTTTATGTTTAATATAGGTACTCTACTACACAAGTCGCCTAGCTCAGATTGAGGGGGAGGAAAGAGTGTTTTAAAGTGAAGCTGTGAAGTTTGTTGAGTTTGTGAACTTGTGAAGTTTGTATGATAATCTTCTAAGTTGGTTTTGTCACGAATTTGACAAAGGAGGAGATTGTAAGTGCTATGTTGTATATCAAACACCCTGTGTTGTCAAATTTCATTGAGACACCACTTTAGAATGATGAAAAGTTCACCTTCATAAGAAGATGTACTACAAAGCTCAAGATATGAAGATTGTTCTACAAGTTCAAGTACAAGTGCACTACATGGTCAAGATCAAGTTCAAGCTTCAAGTGTATCAAGTAGAAGATCTACCGAAGCTATTTAAGCTACAAAGTTCAATGTCCAATATTCAAGTATAAATGACCTTAGAATGACCTTAGGATTAGGTCATTCATATTGCACATTTGGTATGGGTTATTATACTTCTTATAGGCTTTATTTCGACTAGTCTTAGCCTATGTTCGACTAGTTCAGGCTCTAGCTCAACCAGTCCAGGGTTTCTCTCGACCAGTCCAGGTTTTGTTGCAAAATTTTGAAAATTTCTAGTAGGTCCTAGACCAGTCGAGCACCCTGCTCGACTGGTCGTGGAGACCGGCTCGACCAGTCAAGAAGGGTTCAACTTGAACTCGAGTAAGCTTTTTGGGACCCACTCGACCAGTCGAGGGTGGTTTTATCTGATCGCGTCAGAAATTTTGAAATTTGGTTGCACCTTAGATCAGTCGAAGCTGACCTTAGACCAGTTGAAGGAGACATTTTTCAGCCTATAAATAAAGGTCTTTTCTCAACTTTAATCATTCATTCAAAGCCAAATCAAGCCTCCACTTTGAGAGAAAAGTCCCCGTGATTTTCAAGCTATTGTCCGGTAAATCGTAGATTCATTTTATAGCTTGTTGATTTGTAATTTCTTGATCTCTTTGCTTCAATCTGATTTTTGAAAAAAAGGTGTTCTTTTTAATCCCTTTTGAGATCCAAGGAATTCAATCAAAGTAGCCCAGGTTTGAGTTTAATTAAAATTCATTTAGAACCTAGAACTCTTCTATATGTGTGTTGGACATTGAACATCTGCATCTACAAGTGAAGTGGTTCTACTGGCTACATCAAGTAGAATCTTCAGATAAGTATTTTGTTTATTTGCTTTTGGTTCTTGAGATTGCCAGAAAATCTTTGTACTGGTTTTGACTGATATAGATAGAAAATCTCAGTGTGGGGTTTTTAATTATGGTAGCTCATTGAAAACGCAATTGTAAAGGTTTTAAGGTGAACCTTGGAAAACCTTTTTTCATAGTGAAAGCCAATATCGCGTGAGTTGTGATTATTGAGAGTGCAGTAGGTGTAGTTATTTGAGAACAGTTGGTGTACACACCGAACCACTATAATTCTTGGAGTTTGGTGGATGATGATGTATGTGATGAATGTGTGGTGAATGCTTGTATCTATTTCATGTACAAGTGGTGAATGTTGTAATAGCTAGATTTTATTATTTTGCCTCTTGTTTTAGTTTGGGTTTTTGATTCTTACCGAGTTCAAGATATTAGGTTGTCTTACGATAAACTTTGGTTTTTGGTGTAAGGTTATCCTTTGAACAACGTTTGGATTAACTTCTCAATACTATTGCAATTGAGATCGTTATTCGATTCAGCTATCTTTATTTCTATTCTGCATTTATTTTTTATTTGGCATAGTCCTATTCAACCCCCCCTCCCTCTAGGACTGAGAGCTCGCCCTTTTCACAAGCCATTTCAAATGCAAGCCAAAGATCATGCAATCATCATTAACATTTATACTTCATCAATCGCATCATTACTTCCCTTCTTAACCCCCTTTCTTCTCTAAGTTGCCATTGAATGTATGCTCTGTGACTTGCCGAACACTGGATCCTGTCACATTAGAAACTGATGGTAGCCTAGTCCCCTTTTAATTATATTTTAGCATCATCATGACTATTCAAAAACTCCTCTAAACATTCTCTGGACGTATGCTCTGCGGCTTGCCAGAATTCTGGACCTTGCCATATCAAAAATTCAAGTATGCCTAGTCTATTTTTAGTACTTCATATCCTATCATTTTATCCTATAAGATTAGCTTACCACATAAAGTAGAGAATGTACATCTGTACGGATAGAGAGGGCGCCTAATACCTTCCCTCTTTGTAACCGAGGTCCCTTACTCGGAATCCCAGGTCGCAGATCAGGAGTCAACTTAAGGCAAGAGAGTCATCGGATTCTCTGGCTTTACATATTCTATAGGTTCTAGCTGATTGCGAGATTTTGAGTTAAGTGGCTAGTGGTGACTCCAAGTCTATTTGCATCATCAATTCAAATTAGCCCAATCACCCCACCATAAACGATAAACCAGCATGGGCGCCGATTTCCTAGCGTTCACAGTATTGTAGAGGGAATCGGATCCCGAGCGTGTCGTGATTATCTTCCGAGATCTTCAGCTGAGATCTCGAACAGATCTCTTCGATAAGATCTAAATGGTTGGAATCAGGATAAACACGCAGTAGAAGGCTGAGGCCGAGCGTCCGACGTGGCCTATATGGTCGTTCCTAATGGTAGCTTGCCGACCTGGATCCTCTAGTGAGTCGTGGTTAAGTTTTCCCTTGGCATTGAGCATATTACTGACCCGCTGACTTGTCCTTGGGAGTCGTGTCCGAGCACTAAGATCGAGCTCATTTCCTTAGTAGAATATAAACGAAATCGGTGATGATCATCCTCTTCATCTTACCGTACAGGGCAAAGTTTCCCTGAGTGTAGCGGCTCGGAGTCTTGCCTCGTGCAAGGTAGTACCTCGGGGGCCCTTACCAAGAGATGTTTCGAGCAGCAGCTCGGAAATGAATGAGACCGTGGAAGGGCTCGACATCTGATGGAAGTCGAGATACTTCATCTTCTGATGGTCGAGCTCGAGGAGTAGGCCATTTCCCTAACAGTGGATTATTGTTTTCTAGCCGTTGAGGAGCTCCTTGGTCATGAATGACACTAGTTGACCATGTGACACACATAGATGTTTGAGCCGACCTCATACTTCTGACTAGCTCATTTTCACCCATAACAAATACCATGTGGACATGGACGACCATAGTTTCTGATCGGATGGCGGGAACCATGTGATCTTGCATTCTGGACCCTTTTCGGGCTCCTTTGGCTTGCTTTCCTCAGATCCCAGGCATGTAAAATCTTTATTATTGGTTTTCTGGGGTCCATCCCGTGCTCAGGTGGCTTTGGATCATCAAATCCATGCTTTTAATCCTCTTTTCAGTCCAACGCTCATTATTACATCCTACAATGAAAATACGATTAAATATTCCATTAAGCCTTATCAGTATGTAAATTTAGGCAATTACTGGGGTCTGATATGTAATATTCGACCCTGATCACAAACCCCCAACCAGCATTTTGCTAGTCCCGAGCAAAACATGCGGAAAGTAAATTTTAGAAGTAAAGACAATTCCTGTAAACTCAAGTAACGGGTGAACAGATAATTGAGATGTGAAAATTCTACGATTCATGCATGGTGAGTGGAATTTTCTCCTGGAATCAAGTTCACTGTAATTTCATAAACAAGTTCAAACTATTAAGCCATGAATTAGAATAATTCTAAACATTGAGTTTCATGAGTGTATAGTGTCATCTCAGCTTTCAATCTTAAGAGATTCAATTGTCATTCATGATATCATTGTATCATGGTATTAACAACGGAGCTCATGTCACCCAACATTGGAACCAACACTTGCCTTACAGATTAACCTTTCATTCTACCATTTTTTTTTTTTTATTTCTTTATGAATAGTACGCCAAGGAGGAGAATCAAATCTGCACCTATAGGGAGCAAACCTATGGTAGAAATTTGTCGCCTAAATCTTTTCGTATGTCAATTATGAGGAATCGAATCGTCATCTATAGGGAGCAAACCTATGATGACGATTATGCGACTTATTCTTTCAATTCTTCTTTATAGACTGATGCTAAAAATTTTGTTTTTCAGGCTAGTTCCCTTCATGCTTAGTGATTACCATGTTATCAATTAATATCGAACTGAAAACTTAATGTGTAAACGAGATCTGATATGTGAAATCATGGCTCAATCAATGTTTACAACTTCTAATCGTGGATTAGCAATTCAAACTTAAGTGTGAAATCTACCAGACAACCGAATCCAAGAGTCTTAAATTTCTCACATTCTGGATCTTTGTAATTTCAAAATCACAACTATCCTTCAAACTCACTTTGAATTTAATAGAAATTCCAGAAAAATTTAAAAATTTTCACAATTCTTCGCTCAAGACCAAGAAAATATTGATTAGGTAACCTAATCTCCCACCCCCAACCTAAAATCTACATTGTCCTCAATGTAAAAGAAATAAGCATGAGACAACGAAAAGAGAGAGGAGTAGGGAAAGATAGTACCTGGATGAAGAATCAAGAAGCTCTCAAAAATATCAACGTAAAAGCGAGTCAGCACAAGAGAGAAATCAGTAAAATAAAAGATCCTACCTATACCACTTTCGCAGGTGCTCTCGATTGCATTTAGCGTATGCAACAAGCCTTTAAACCCCTAGGTTACCCTAGTGGACGAGTTGTAGTCTCGTGAGGGTTTCAGTAATGTTACCCACACATTGAACTAACTAAAAAAAACGAAATAGAATGAAATGCTGGGTTGCCTCCCAGGAGCGCTAAGTTTAACGTCTTCAGCCAGACAAAAACGGACCATGAATTCATTAATCTTTAAGACCAGGGTCCGCCAAAGAACTTACCTCAATACTGTGGTTAACCAATCCCAGATAAGTGATTCAAGTTCCCATAAACTGTGCTATCTGAAATGAGGTAATTGACACTGTCGTCAAATAATTTAAGGACTTCTGCTCGAACAACTTCTTCTATGTTAGGATCATGCTTCCTTTGCATTTTACGTGACATTTCCACGGCATGATCCTTACATACAGTGGGGCACACTCCTTGTATTTCTGCTATCTTCCGTTCAATTGCTGCCTTATATGTTCGAAGACATTAAGCAACCTGTTCTCTTTGCCTTCTCAGAGTTAGACCCTGTGCTGTCAGGAAGAGTCTCAGAGGGATGAAGAGGTTCCACTTTCGCTCTCCATTTTTCAGTCTCCAATATAGGAGTAGAGTCGAGCAGTGCATTGACTTCGTGGATGGAACTATCTCTGTCAAAATCCGTGCCATGTTGTGTTAAGCAGGTCTCAAGTGGATCTTCAAAAGATTTACGGAAGGAGTCCTGCACTAGACTCTCGATCATGTCTACTTCAAATATGTCGTCCAAATCCGCGGGTTGTTGTCCTGCATTAAAAACATTCAGTTTAATATTCATGTTACCAAATGAAAACTTCATAACTCCATTCCTGCAATTTATAATAGCATTAGATGTGGCAAAAAATGGACGACCCAAAATGACTGGGATCTGACTATGAGGATATAGACAGGCTGAGTATCTATGACTATGAAATCCATCTGGAAAATAAATTTGTCAACCTGGATTAGCACATCTTCAATAACACCCCGGGGCACCTTGACAGATCTATCAGCTAGTTGTAATGTTATTTTAGTTGGTTTCAACTCACCAAGTCCTAGCTGCTCATAAACCGAATATGGTAACAATTGACGCTCGCCCCTAAATCAAGTAATGCCTTCCCGATTTTATGATCTCCTATGCCGCAAGAGATGGTAGGAGCTCCTGGATCCCTAAATTTAGGAGGGTGTTATGTTGAATAATGAGCTGAGCTGTTCTGCAAGGAAGACTTTCTTATGAACATTCCGCTTACGCTTTTGAGTGCATAAATCTTTAAGGAACTTAGCATAAGCAGGACTTGCTTGATAGCGTCAAGCACGGGATGTTGACTTGCACTTTTTTAAACACATCCAGGATTTCATCAAAATTGTTTCTTTTCTTCATTGGTGCCAGACGTTGAGGAAAGGGTGCTTTGGGCACGTAAGGTGGCACGTCAGCGGCTCTTGGCGAGTCAGAGAGTTTTTGGACTTTGGATGCATTGGTGTGTCTCTCTGCTTTACCTTGATTTGATTCATCCTTAGGCATCTCTATTTTGTTGTCAATCTGTTTGCCTGACCTAAGGGTAATGATCGATTTGCTTGCTCATGGTATTGCCCTTGGTTGGAATTAGAGCCAATCTCATATTGTTTCCCTTTGGATTAGCCACAGGTTTGGCCAGGGAACTTACCCTTCTCTCTCTCCTCAAATGTGCCTAGTTGACCCATTTTGTACTTCCAGCTTGGCAATGGATTGTGCATTTGCATGTAAGCTTTGCTGGTTGCTAGTAAGGTTTGTTGGGTGTCCTTTTGGAATTGGAGAGAGCTCTGCATGAAAAGATGGAGTGTATCCTCAAGAGATGGTTTCCTTGATTGTGCAGGTAGTTGTTGATATTGCGGAAACTGCTGAGGTTGCATAGGAGGATTTTCAGATGGTCCTCCTTGTTGCGGTCCTTTTGCCCAAGAGAAATTTGGATGCCTAGCCCACCCTGGGTTGTACGTGTTCAAGTAAGGATCATTCCCAGTTTCTGAAAGGTGTTCAAAGCATGAACTTGTTCAGAGAGGAACTCTGGAAATGCTGTGTACCAGATGGGCAAGATTGCGTAGGATGGGAAGGACTAAAACATATGGCACAAGCCTCAGCTTGAGTTGTTTGTGGAGGTCCATTATGCAACATCAGAGCATCAACCTTCTTTGTCAGGCCATCAATCTTGGTATGGAGATCTGGTGTGACTCCTACCTCATATATGCCACTTCTCTTTTGTGGTTGGGAACTTCTTTCACCTCTATCTGAATAGTCCCATTGTTGGGAGTTTTCACACAAGGTTTCAAAGAATTTCCACGCTTCGGTATCGCTCTTGGTCATGAAGGACCCTCCACTGGTGGCATCAACCATGCGACGTTTCTGGGGTGTCAGACCGTCATAAAAGTATTGTACTTGTTGTCACTTCTCAAACCGTGGTGTGGACATTTAAGAAGCAAGTCCTTCCATCTTTCCCAGCATTCATGAAGTGCTCTCCCTCTTTTTGTGTGAAATTAGTGATTTCTCTACGGAGAGCATTAGTTTTGTGAACAGGGAAGAACTTGTTTAAGAACTTCCTAGACAATTGGTCCCATGTAGTGATAGACCCAACTTCTAGAGAATTCAACCATACTTTCGCCTTATCCTTCAAAGAAAAAGGAAACAGGCGTAGGCGGATCGAATCGTCTGAGAAGTTTTGGAATTTAAGGTGGAGCAAATGTCTAGGAATTCTTTCACATGATGATATGGGTCCTCCTTGTCTAACCCATAAAAGGAAGGCAACAACTGTATGACCCCAGTCTTGAGTTCAAGTGTGCTGCTGTGGTGGTGGCACACTATGCATGAAGGCGCATTGAATTGGACAGGAGCTGAATAATCTCTAAGAGTTTTAGTTCCATTCTCTTCTGCCATTTCAACTGGGATGTCTTTCAATCTTCTATGAAATGTTCTTTCTATTTCAGGATCAAAAGATGCTAGTTCTTTATCTAGAGATCTACGTCCTAGCATAAACTAAGCAACAACCTAAGCGAAAGAAAACTAGAACTAGAAATTATGCTATTCAAAAACAAGTTAAAACTATGTAAGTAAGAATGGGAAGAAAGAACCAGGAAAAAGGAGATGATTGATGTCAGAAAATTTAAGAAGCTCCTCCTTCACTTAGTAGCTTTCTTCCTCAATTCCTGAAAATAGAACAAAAACAAATCAAGTTTTCTAAATTAATGATAACAAAAAATCCTAAGCAAAGGTTAATTTCTAAAAAAGAAAGTTTCTAAAAAATAACAAGAAGAGTTAGTTTCTAAAAAGGAAAAAGGAATTTCTAAAACTAGAAAATTTACTTAAGAGAAAAAAATCTAAATCTAAAAATAGAAATTTTAAAAATTCACAAGAAATTCTAGAATTAGAAAATTTCTAAAAGGTAAAACCTAAAAAAAAAAATAATAATAATAAAAAAAAATAAAAAAATAAAAATTAGAAAAAGTAAAGAATTAGAAAGGGATTACCAAATTAGAGGTTTATCTCAGGACCCTACAAACAGGAAATAGTTAATAAGAAAGGAACTCTAAGTTAGTAAAATCCTAAGCTATGAATTATGATAAGAGAGAATCCTAAATTCAATATGGACCGAAACAGTCCCCGGCAACGGCGCCAAAAACTTGTTCACTCCCCAAGTATAGGGTTGTGATGTAGTAATAAACTCGGTAAGACCGAGGTCGAATCCACAGGGACTGGTTGTCACAATTCAAATTCACAATTCTCCTTAACTAATTCAACAAATAATGGAGCAATTTACTAACACAATTCTATGGAAAATAACTATTGAAATAAGGAGAAAAATTCAATCAGAGAGAGCACTAGGACTTTCGAATCCACCCCTAATTATCTTAACCTTTGTTTTATCTGTTAATTCACCTTAATTTAGATTGATCCACTTATCTAGAGAAAGCACAATCTGTGTCCTTAATCGGGCATACAGATTGTCTAATTCCTTCAAGCAATGCCAGGAATAACATATCCCATGTCCAAATTGGGCATATGGAATGTAGTTCAGTAAAGCACCCTGTTTCTTCCTCTACAGGAACCTGTTCATGATCAGATACAAGCACCTAGAATAAGCATCCAAACCACAACCACATCCATCCATAGACTCAAAAGTTCATAGATGGAGAAGTATGAAATTTAAGACAATCAAGCACACTAGGGAAGAAACAAATCAATCTTAATCAAAGTAAAATCAACATGGAACAAAGGGTATTCAAATTAGGGGTTTCATCTCAGCCCTAGCTGAGAGATTAGTTACCCATAAACTCCATTAAATAAATGGAAAATAAAGATAAAAAATCATAAAGGAAAATTCAAACCAATTTCTCTTCTCTCTTCTTTCTTCTCTCTCTCTCTTCTCTTCTTCTCTCCCTTGCTGTAGATCTGGAGCTCCTCCCTGGTTCTGAATGGTTCTCCCACGTCCGTTTGGACAATAAGTGGACCCCACTGGCAGTGCCAGTGCACAGTGCACAAGTGCACTTGATGTGCACTGGACCGAACCAAAAGGTCAAAGTCGGCTTTGACCGACTTCTTCCGCAAAACGTGTTGCAACGCTGTTTGGAAACAGCGTTCGCACACCGTTTGATTTCGGACGAGTTGTGGGCCCCACCTATTGTCCAAACGGACAATCCAATCCGTCCATTCTCTCTCTAAGGCCCATGTTACCAAGGTGTAGGTGGCCGTTTTTCGAATAAAAACAGAGATCAGATCTAAACCGTCCAAACGTAAGACGGACGGTGGAGCAGAAATTCAGGTGGACCTCATCAACGGAAGGTGGAAACTACACTTTCCTGACCAAAATTTTCCCCTCCATCCAATGGACGGAGTGGATTTTTCAAAACATCATCACAGTGGGCCCCACCATCTTCGCAACGGACGCCAACCGCGTCCCTGTTTCCGCGTCAGCGGCGAACGACGCTGGCCGTTTTTGCGAACGGCTGTGGGCCCCACACATCGCCTGTCCGGTCGATCTGATCCGTCCATCTTGTAGAGGGCCATGAATACTACAAAACCATGCTGATAGTTCACTCCCATGCGTACACACTGCGTGATACAGAGACCCACAAAGGGGCTACCCGGTGACGTTCAAAACTGATCTTTTTGTATTTTCTTCTCTGGGCCGCGTTAATGGACATTCAAAACCACCCATTCCTGACTGAAATTTCGTCCTGAATCCAATGGAAGGGGTGGATTTTCCAGAAAATGCCTCTGTGGGGCCCACCGATCACGGCTGCGAAAATTTGTACTCCGAGTTCTTCTACGACTCTACCACCGATTCCAGCCATCCAGCAGCTATAAAAGGGGAGTTTGGAACTGATCGGATGGCGGGAACCATGTGATCTTGCATTCTGGACCCTTTTCGGGCTCCTTTGGCTTGCTTTCCTCAGATCCCAGGTGTGTAAAATCTTTATTATTGGTTTTCTGGGGTCCATCCCGTGCTCAGGTGGCTTTGGATCATCAAATCCATGCTTTTAATCCTCTTTTCAGTCCAACGCTCATTATTACATCCTACAATGAAAATACGATTAAAATATTCCATTAAGCCTTATCAGGTATGTAAATTTAGGCAATTACTGGGGTCTGATATGTAATATTCGACCCTGATCACTTTCCTCATAAAACATGACCTCTGACACCTCAACACAACATTATTCGAGAAGATTAAGTAGTACAGAGAGTGATTCATGGGTAGAGAGAGTTCATTTTATCATTTTTCACACATCGGTTGTTATATATAGAGAGTTTTCGAGATTTTTGAGTTTGGATGCACGGCCGTGACCAAATCGCTATTGGATTTGGTGCTGGTCGATCAGGTTCGTTGGTTGTATCCGTCATATGATGATTTCTAAGTCAGTAAGAAACAATTTATTAAAATCAAGTTGAAACTCAAACAATGCATTGTCCTCGTTTTAGGTGGGGTGTCTACATATCCAAAAAATGAAGCAAATCCAAATCTCAGGTAGACCATAATACAGAAAATAGTGATAACTGAACATTAAAAACTTATTCGGCCATAAAAGTTTTGGATCAAACTGATATTTGTGTGGTATCTTCATCCAAGTCTTGGACCACATATAAACAATCTAGTGCCCCCACGAAGCTTTTAATGGTGGGGATTCAATGACTACTATTTCGTGAGGTATGGTCCACCTAAGATTTGGATCTGCTTCTTTTTTTTTTTTTTATCATGACCTAAAACGAGCTTTGTAAATGGATGGACGGTGAGGAACATACGTCATAGTGGGTTCCATATCCCGATGCGTGAGAAGGGAACACTTTGCTCATGCATCCATTTTTCACCGTGTTGGGCTCATGGATCCGTGATCCAGATCGTTGGAATGATTCATTCATAGTATGCAGAGGATATCTAAAATATTTGGCTGACTGGATTAATTTTCCCATCCTTTTCTATAATTTCCTTTGAACTTTTACACCCAGGCCACTGATGCAAGAGTTGAGTGGTGTGATCTGGGAGATCTTCTTCTCATCATCAATATATTGCGTGCCCTTTGTATCAACGGTTTGGATTCTCAAACAGTTGGCTCACGTGCACAAACTGTAGCATTAGTACACCATTCACATTTTAATCATCTTCGCCTACAGTTCCTCTTAAATCCATATGGAGAGAAATTGACCACGGTAGATGCCACCTTTTAACCAATGTCTTTTCTGAGCCATCCCAAACTTACATTCCCAGTGTAAACCTTTCATGTACGGACAGACAAATTGAGGATGAAAATACCCTTGCTTTAACCACGGTAACGTAGCCATGGCGGGCAGCAGGGCCACCGCTAGTTCGGCGTGACCCCGCCAATCCATATAGAGCCGGGCAGGGCCATCGCCAGTTCGGCGCGACCCCGCCAGGGCCTAAGTTTTGTGGGGGCCCCTTTTAGCACTTTAAGCCCTTTTTTAAGTCCCTAAACACCCCCATTTCGAAATTTTCCTAATCCCTCTCCCTTAAAACCAAAAAACCTCCCTCTAAGTCCATTCCCTGCATCTAATCCTCCCCACCAAACCCCATTTTCCTAACTACTCTTCATCTTTAGGCCCTCTATTTACCAAAATTCTTTCTTTCAAACCCAATTTCCTTAAAACCCCTCATTCCCTAAACTCGTCTTGCTCAAGAGGGCGTTTGGCGCAGGGTATTAAATGGGATTAAGTGGGATAGAATTGTATTTAGTCCCGTGCAATTCCATCCATCATTTGGAGAGGATGGGAAAGGTTGGGATTAGTTGGGATGGAATTACATTTAGTCCCATGGAATTGCATTTAGTCAATGCAGGATTTCTGTGGATTTTGAAATCCATTACACATGTGGGCCCCACATTGATGCATGCATTTATCTATGTCCTTCATCCATATACACCGTTTGTATGTGACATTTTAGTTATATATGTGTACAAGTGAATAACATCCGTTGTAAATTTGGTCCATTGATTACAATTTCATGGTCCACCAAACATGATTTTACTTAATCCGATGTTTTTCAGTAGCAAAATTTTTATCCCAAACATGGGATTGGATGACTACAATACCATAGTATTTCTAGACATGCAATCATTGTGTAATAATGGTGTTAATCCCTTCTAATACAATTCAATACCATTTAAATCCACGGACCAAACATGCCCCAAGAGGATAACTTCTCCGAATCCACGGAGCTAGAAATTGAGCGAGGCAAACTTGAAATTGAGCGAGACAAACTGAAAATTGAACGAGGCAAAGAGGAATTTGAGCCAGGCAAACTAGAAATTGAGCGAGGCAAAGAGGAATTTGAGCGGGGCAAATTGGAAATTGAGCGGGGCAAACTTGAAATTCAGCAGGGTAAACTGAAAATTGAGTGGGGCAAACTTGAAATTGAGCGGAGCAAACTGAAAATTGAGCGGGGCAAACTGAAAATTGAGCAAGGTAAACCTAAAGTTAAGCGATGCAAATTAGGTATTCAGCGAGGCAAACTAGGAATTCAAGCGAGGTAACCTAAAAAATGAGCGAGGCAAACTGAAAATTCAGCAAGACAAACTAAAAATTATACAGGGTATATCAAACACCGTATATAATCCAACGTAAGCGAGGGAACAATTATCGGTTATAAATATTCATTGATTATAAATTTTCATTCAGTAAAAATTGTATAGGGTATACTAAACAGAGCATCGTCCAGCAGCTACTCACAGTTTCATTATGCAATCCGCGTCCATTGATGACTATTTCACTAGATTTCAACCGAAAATCTTATGTAATCAACTAGATGAACGGCTACGGCGTGTCCAATGGAGGGCGATGAATGTAAACTCTTCTCCACCGCGTTGTATCATAGTTGGCCTTTTTCTCAAACATCTCCCCAGCTTATCCGGACCAAGCTCTAACACTTCATCTCTACAAGAAGCAGAGATAAGAGAGAGAGAGAGAGATTCTCCCATACCCTACGATCATCATCACCGTCCGTCCCCAAATCCTTCAAATGCTTCGGGAAATTCTCCCAATCTTCTCGCTCATCCTTCTCACGACCTTCCACCAGACCTTCTAGAAGTAGCTTCGTCGGCAATGCTGTGAGTCTCTCTCTCTCGCCCCCAAATGCGGGTTTTGAATTCTGACAATTGGACCATCGGTTCGGTAATCCAGACCACTGGTCTGTCGTGTCCCACTGTGGATGGACCATGCCCCAAAAATCTCCCAGATAGGAAAAACCCAGTGACGAATCTTGGGTTTTCTTGTTTCAGCTGAATGGGGGCTGTTGTTGTATCCTTTCAAATGTCTATCCATAATTGAAAGGTTGAGATTGTCCTGTTGCGGGAATTTCAGGGAGCGAAGCCTATCAATAGTGCGATGCGACTGACCGATGGTCTGGATTGCTGAACCTTGGGACGGCGTTGTCGGAATTGAGAACCTTTGGATATTGTGTGTAGTTGCAGGATGCGTGCTGCATTAATTTCTCTTGTGTCGTGGTACTTCTTGCAGCCAAACGTGCTCAATCCTCTTTTATTTGTGATTAGAAGAAAGTCCAAGTGTTTCATTATATGATTACGATTTTCTATTTGTTGGTTTGGATGCCACTGTTGGTTTGGATGCCACCTGTTAGATGGCTAGGATCGCCTGATGGGTATGGTTCTTAAACTATGTTCCATCTACATTGGGGTCCACTAGATTGAAGCAATGTTTTAAAAATGGTTTTATGACGTTATAGTGGCCAATTGACATTAATGCCTGAAATATCGAAAGTGGTGGGCCCACTAGAAAACAGCGGCTGCTTTTATAAAAAAAATGGCCTTGTATACTATAACATAAGGAAAATGCTTGCCTACCTTGTTTAGGTGCCTACTGTGGTCACTATCTCTAATGTGTGGGAGACGGCTTAATGTGTATTAAATCTACCCTGTTCATCGTGTACGCCACCCTCTTTCTGGCCTTGATCCTAAAAAATAAAAATTTTGGCTGATTCAACTCTCAGGTGGGCCACTCATCATCAAATTATATATATAACCTCTAAATTGACATGGTATAGCCCACCTATGTTTTGGAACAGTGTTATTTTTGGGCAATTCCTTCATCTTGATGAGGCAAATCAGATAACTGGATTGGATGGCATACAAAAATCATGGTGGGCCCTACAGAAAACTAATGGTGGGCCTTCCATCCTAGTTTTTTCCTTCCATGTGGCCTACCCGTGTTTTGGATCACCATAATAGTTGGGTTTGAGGATGAATATGAGGAAACATACCTGATAGACAGGGTGGATCTCATGAAAATTCTACCCATGTGGCAATCGGTTGGTGAAAATGAGCCATGCGAGGTACACTAGCATTAGATTAGTGGTCTTGGTAGTAGTACAATTAGGCCTCTTTGGTGATGAAGTTGTCTCAGCCATGGGGTGTTGCCTATGCCCCGAAGGGACATCTTTTGGTCCAATTGCGTGATCATCTCTGGAGATCTTTCTATGGGAGAGGTGTGAGAGGGTCTTAAATAACTGCAAAATCCATGTTAGAATTGTGCTGCCAGCAAACTCTGAAGCTCCATTAGGGTAGGGCTGACTGGGGTTATTTCCTGTGCGGGTTCTATCCTAGCCAAGCTATAAAAGCAGGAAGGCATTCATCGTTGTTCAACAAAAAAGAGAAGGAAGCATAGAGGATTAGTCGTTGTTCAGGAAAAAAAGGTAGAGGATTAGTAGACTGTTGTTCAGGTCATGACCTCTCAGTATTATATTCTATATATCCTCAGCTTCTTGCTAATCACTCGAGATGCTAGGGGAGCCGGCATGGATAACTGAGAAAAAACTTACACACGGTTTATATTATATGCCAATTCATGCCTATCTAGCTGAAAAATGATTATTAAGTAAAAGGTGCTAGCTCTATGCAAATTTGAGAAGATTTTGTCGCTTCTTCTGAAGAGGTGAGTGAGTCCCTAGTAGCTATCTTCTTTGCATATGTTACCCTTTGTACTTGGCTTCATTTAACATCAATAAAGTTTCTTTCATTTCCTTCCTTTTTCTTTTCAATTGCGTAAACATCCTATGCAAAACGGCTACTGTTTTGTTATCCAATGATTGTTATTGAGACAATTAAAAAAAAGCTTGTTATTTTAATGTTATTTAATAGGCACTTTGTCGTTTCATAAAACACGTAGAGTGACCATTCAGGCCTAGTTTTTTCTTTGTAGTCCGGACTTGGACAGACTGGCCCGTTAAGAGCCCTAGCAAAACTGCAAATTGGACATTTACTTGTAAGTGGTGTTTGGTAAACATCTATCAGTCCCCGCAGCCAACTACTTGAGCATGTCATTACTTTGTCCAATGGTACATTTGTGAGCAAATGGGTCCTTGTGCTCATCAGGCTTGGTTGTCATTTCATGCACTAGACATCATAAGGTTGCATGTTCCTTTCCAAGGATGGCTTGAAATGGTTGTGCTAAAAGGTGCAATGTGGGGATTGACCTTGTTGGCATGCGAGTCTTGTTGCTAATTGTGTATGTGCGTGTTAACAATTATGTTTTGCAGCCAATTGCTAGAGCACGACCTTCTACGTGTGTGGGTGTTTGATGCTTAGTAGTTTGCTTGGCAATTACACCTCAATTACCCGACCTCGCTTGCGCGCCTTTTGGCGTGTGGCATGTAATAGTTGGGTTGTGTGAGAATATTGGGTGCGGCTGTGTTTGCATATGTGTGGCAAGGTGTTCCATAACGGTAACGGTGGCCATAACGGCCACTACCGTTACCTTTATGATATGGGCCATAACGGCTGTTACGGCCCCGTAACGGCCGTTACAGTCTCTCTCTTTTATTTTTATTTTAATTTATTGAAAAAAAAAACCCCAAAAACCTATATCTGCCCTATAATGTTGATTAAAAAGTGTTAAAAACTTATATATGTCCCGTAATAGACTATTATGGGGCTATTATGGCCTTTATAGGAGATGTAATGTACCGTTAATGGCAATTACGGGTCATTTCTTTCCATAACGGCTGTTATGACCCTGTAACGTGTAACGGTTGCCACCGTTACCACGGCTGTTACGACCCTGTAACGTGTAACGGTTGCCACCGTTACCTCTTTTTTTTTTTTTTTTTTTTGTTTACCACGGCTGTTACGACCCTGTAACGTGTAACGGTTTGCCACTGTTACCTTTACGTAACGGCCTTTATGGCACACATTGAGTGGTGTAAACAAGAGCCTTTGCCATAGCTTGTTCGAAAAGCCTATTAGATGATGAAGGTCCAAAATATTGAAGATAATAAGCATAGTAGACATTGGTGTTGGCATGAACATTGACACCCCTTCAATGGAAATGCACATATATCCAGTGAGATGCACATTCTTTTTTGGGTAGACCATTTATCAACATTTCGTATCATTTTTTTTTTCTATCTACGTGATCCAAGCTTTAGTTGGTTCTCCTTCCAAGCATGCAATATCAAAATGATATTTTCCCTCTTCTCACTCGCTTTCCGTTTATGTCTCTACAAAGTTGCTTCCTTGGTAACCTGGCACCTAATTTGAGGTTGAAGCAGTTTTTATAAGGAATTCATCAGGGTGAATAAATTTTGAGAAGTGATAATATTTTATTAGAAGAAAAGAGGCAAATGCCTTACAAACTACAAACCCATCCAAGAGGAGGACAACAAAGCACAATCCTTGAGAGCCTTAATATCAGAGGCCCACTTTATCACACTTGATTTAGTCCTCCCAAAAACATCCAAGACCTGCATGATCCGATTACGAAAGCACTTATTGTTCCTCTCCCCACAATGCCCATATACTGGCCAAAAAGTCTAATCTCCAAAGCATCCTACCTATCCTCCTACCCTCGCTCTTGTGCCAAACAAGAAAGAGACTTTTGATTGAGCCTAGCATAACCCAACTCATGCTGAAGACATACAAAAGCCAAAACCACAACTTGCTAGCAAATGGGCAATGAATGAAAAATGGTCAACTGTCTCCTCATCCTGCATACACCAGATGCATACATTGGTAAACATCATCTCCCTCTTCTGTGGGTTGCTAATGGTGAGAACCTTATTTCTTCCCACCAACCAAACCAACACAGTAACCTAGAGAGGAGCCACATAGTGCCATACAAGGGAATTGTGAAAATTTTCCGATGAAGAACTAAGGAGTAATTTGTAAAAGGATCTAACCGAGTACTGGCCAGGCTTTTCTTTATTCCAAATCGTCGAGTCCTTTTCCGTTGGTGATGGGCAAATGCCTTGAAGACGGTTCAGTAAGCTGATGAACTCACTTATTTCCCCATCAAACAAGTTTTTTCTTGTACGGAGAGGACCATACCACCCCATTCCCTAAGATTGAGAAACAATGCGATTGAAATGTTCATGTCCGGGGATAGACCAGCTAGCCTTGGAAAATCTTCTCATAGCACTTTATTGCCCACCCATATATTGTTCCAAAACCAGATCCTCGATCCATCTATTAGAGAGATTCCAACACCTTCCTTGAATCTGTTACCTAATCTTACTATTGATTTCCATAGAGCTGATGTGTGGTAAAGAGAAGAATCCCTTGTCCTCCACCCTCCCTCCATCACACCATACTTGCACACAATCGCCTCTTTCCATAAACACTCCTCATCTGTCCCAAATCTCCATAGCCATTCTCCAAGCAATGACGCGTTCATGATTTCAGTCTTCATTATCCTCGTGCCTCCTTCCCTGGTCGGCTTGTACACCTCTTCCCATGTAAGCAAATTGAATTTGTACTTCTCTTTAGCTCCTTGCCACAAGAAGTCACCTACTTTGGGCACTTCAATAAGGACATGAAGTATAGCAGTAAATTTGATAAAGCTGCCTTGATTAACGTCAACATTCCCCCTAACAAAAGATGCTGGCATTTCCCCCTTGACAACATTCTTTCAACTCTCTCTATTACCTATCTTACGAGTGCTTTGCCGGCTCGCCAATACATAAACGTAGACTGATGTACATCAAAGGGAAAGAGCCAACCTTGCAACTAAAGATCTCTGCCAACTTTTCAACCTCCTTAGATGTTTTTTTCAACCTCCTTAGATGTACCAACACCCATTGTTTGAATTATCTCCGATATTATCGAAATATCTCCAATATTATCGTTATCTCTAGCTTGGTGATATCGATAACACTAGTAGCGATACCGATAACACTGGTGGTATTAGAAATTTCAGACATCAGCAAAATATCGCTAAGTATCGGCAACGTATCGATATTGCCAATATTTTCAATTGTGTAAATTCCAGGCATCGCTTGTATTGCCAATGTATTGATATCGCCAATATTTTCAACTGTGTAATGACGCTTGTCTCACAAGTGTATCAACGATATTTCAATAATATCATTAATGTAGAGATATCACTGAAAGTTTGTTTATTAAAAAAAATCTATTTCAATTTCTTGTTAATGAGAACATTGTTGTATGTAGTTTTCAATTTATCGTTGCTAATATTGATAATATCTCAATATTATCGTTATCGCAACATGCTCGACAACAAGACCACAATCTTTCGTTTTCTTTCCAGTTGTTGATGATTTCTTGGCAAGATATTGCGAGTTGTTGATATTCTACAATATCGATGGATGTTTGGATTGAAGGTTGGATGGATGATTGGACGGTTAGATGGGATCGATGGGATGGTTAGACTATTTCTTATGATGACACATGCTTTTAAGCCCCCATTAAATGGAAACTTATTGTGTATATATTCCTTTTGTAAATTTTTTATTTCTAAATATGCAAATATGTGTATTTTAGTATTTCCTGAAGTTTCGCTGAAATTTCTACCATTTTCTCATGTTTTCCCGCATTTCCGGTTATCAGCGATATCGATATTGTTTCTGTATCCCCGGCCAGTGAAACTTGTAGCGATACCGATACTTCGAACACTGCCAACACCCAACATTTTGCTTCGTTAAGGTGAATAATATTAAGTGGCCTCAATTAAACATGGATCATATTGTGTACTTATTTATAATCAAGAGAAAACGAACATGATGTCTTTAACCATAAAATTGTGGAATGCCATTTCAGTGTGCATGTTCAGACTGATTATTGGAGTGAACATCATCTATAAGTGGGTTCTGGTGTTGCCACCTCATGTGATTTGTCACTCCTTTGGCTCAAATGGAGTCCTCTCTCTCTCTCTCTCTCTCTCTCTCTCTCTCTCTCTCTCTCTCTCTCTCTCTCTCTCGTTTTATTTTCTTCTGCAACATGGGAATGTGCATTCCTTAGTCTAATCTTCACCACACTAAGGGACTATCCATGCATCCAAATGGAAAACTTTCAATTCTTTACATGATGAAATCTAAAGTTGAAAAAAAAGACTTCTTACCATTTTGTAGTGGAATTATACTTGTTACTACAAAACTTTGGAACTGGAAGAATGATAAATTTGGAGATTAAAATGTGATCAGAGTTGCAATTGATTTATTTATTTATTTATTCTTTTCTACTTTAAATTGCAGAGAACATTGCTTTCGGTGACCGGTATGCAGATTTTGAGAAGTTAAACACAGAAGGTGTTTCAGTCGACAGTGTGGTGAGTTAAATCATAGCCCCCTCCCCCCTTTCCCTTTTAGAAGATGGTTTGTTTGCATGACCCTAATCATCAGCTTAGTATTGTCTCAGTGCATTTGATATTGTTGAAAGTGGTGACAATTTGAGATGCAAATGATTAGATGTCAAGTCTTGCTCATCATTCACCTTTTTTTATCTGACACTCCATAAGACACTGTCTGTCAACTTTAGGCATGCTAATGAACAATGATGATTATGATCCGCTAAATAATAAGCTCCAATTTAACCTTCACAAGTATCCTTTGTCTACTGCTAGTATCTAGTGTTTTGAAGTTACATCTAACATTCTTACCAAAGGTCTATCAGAGAGTTATAAACAAGTTTTGAGTATAGCCAGCCTGCTGGCTAATACAACTCTAAAACGGCCCCTCAACATTCTATTCTTTTTTTGTGTGTGTGTGTGGTGTGGGGCAGTGGCAGCTCACATGCTGAAAGTCGACCAAATAGGCCCTAATCAAACAGAAATCAAGCATGATTTGGTGGATTGGGTCTGTTACATGTAACTGTATAACAAAAAGATGGAAAATTTAAAAAAATCATTTACTCCTTCTTCCAATATTTTTCCTAAACGGTCATCTTCACTCTGATGTTCATCAAATCCCACTCCAGTCTTGTGCTTTGATCCTCAAAATAGGCCTATGTTTAGTTTAAAATTAGTTTCTAACCTTCCTTCATGGTTGAAATGAAGGAAGAAGAGAAAAATTAGAAAATAAAAAATAAATTCAAAATGGTTTGTAATGGCTGTATCGGCTGATATGGCCCTTTTTTTCATAATGGACCTTCTCACCCGTGTATCACTTGATGGGGATGACTGGTATGGTTACATAATGGCCAATACAACTAAAATGTAACCGTTTTTCAAATGCATGGTTGTACATAATACCAATCATTTTGGGAGTGAGAATACGAACCATCACACTTTTTTCCCTTGTCAATAAAAGAATTAAGTTTTGAAAAATCCATAACATATGTACGACTCTCTCGTATTAAAGGGAACAAAGTCTAGAATATGTTTTTGCTCAAGGAAGTCTTAATGATGACCCATCAAAGCCCCTTTTGAAATTGGATTTCAGCAATCTTTCAATCCAAAATTGGGCTTATCTGCAATATATAGTTAAAAGGTTATTAACCACTGGCTACTCTTCCCTCATTGAAGATAGTTGAGTCAAAAAAGAAAAGTAGTCCACTTTTGTGTGTGGTTTGCCATTGTGGAAGTCAGCATCCGTCATCTGATGCAATTTTGATGAACCTATTGTGGTTGACATAAAGTGAAGTGGGTTAAGCATATGGATGTGGAATGGTAATTACCTTGAAAATTTTCATTCTTTTTCTTGTTTTAGTTCATAACTTGTTTTTGTACTTCATATAGATATGAAAATTTCTCCACACCTCAAAAGAAAAGAAAAGAGAAGAAAAAAACTCCATACTTGCAATGCAAAGTGGAGCTTTTTAACACCATGAATATAACTAGATTTTTAAGATAGTCTAAAAACACATGGACAAGAAGCCAGTTGGCCAGTGTGATTTTAAAATTGATTATGAGATGGCTTATGACAATATAGAGTGGGATTCCCTGGACTATCATGCTTCAGAGGTTGGGCTTTAGGGTCCAATGGAGTGGTTGGAATCATTAGATGTGGAATTGTCGTTCATTGGCGAAATACTCAGTGATCCTGTGTATCACATTTGGTTAAATTTTGGAATGCAACCTAATGCCTTGGCATCAATTAGTATAGTTGGATTTTTTCTTTTTCTTTTTCTTTGTAACCATCTGTTTTAAGGCTAGTACTTAAAGCCGTCTATTCAATTTAATTTTCGGCTTAGAGATACTAATGATATGAACTTGCTAAACAGATGGTCTAGACTTTTTAAAATGCTTGTAATTTTCAGTATCTTGTGGACAAATGTGCCCTTTATGGTCTGAGTGAGAGTAGATCTGTTGAGAGTTGAGAGTGATCTGAATCCAATCCAAACTAGGTAGTGTGGGCATTTGGTTTTCATTTTGAGTTTTTAACTAATGATATGAACTTGCTAAATGGATGGTCTAGACTTTCTAAAATGCTTGTAATTTTCAGTATCTTGTGGACAAATGTGCCCTTTATGGTCTGAGTGAGAGTAGATCTGTTGAGAGTTGTGAGTGATCTGAATCCAATCCAAACTATGGATTGTAGGAAGAGAGAGCAGGTAGTTTGGGCATTTGGTTTTCATTTTGAGTTTTTAATACATACCAACTCCCGTTTTGCTATATGCTAAAATAACCCTTTCCTTTCAGTATTCTCACCATTTCCATATACTATCATAAAAAACCCTGGGGTTGATTTCCGTCAAATTTAACTATTGACCATATAAAATAATGCTTTTGCCCCTGATTTTGTAGAGAGGAAGGAAATCCCCTTTTTCTGCTTTTATTTAAACATAAAAAGGGTTAAATGTTTTGGCTGATTTGGATCAAATGCCATGGTTGACTTGCCATTTGATAGTTTGGGTTATTTACTTATGGTGGGGCCCACATTACAAGTGGTTGAAATCTTGTCCAAAACATAACATTTTTTGTCTTTGCATTGGGGCAAAATGGGAATTCCCTTCGTCTCTACAAAATTATGAACAAAAGCATCATTTCATATGGTCAACGATCAAATTTAACAGTTACCGGTCTTTGTAATGGTCAAATATGAGGAAAGTTAACCCAATGGTGTTTTATGACTATATATGGAAAGGGGAAAGATTATTTGGTGACACTGAAATGGAGGGGATTATTTGGTGTATTGCAAAAAAGTGAGGTACCATGTTAAAAACTCAAAAAGAAAACCAAATGCCTAAACTACCCCCTCTTCCTGCAATCCATAGTTTGGATTGGATTCAAATGGCTCTAAACTCAAAGCAAATTTTGTTACCATCACTACTACTGTCACTTAAACCATAAAGGGCACGTTAGTTCACCAGATACTGAAATTTATAAGTGTTTTAGAAAAATCCATTGTCTTATCCATTTAGTAAGTTCTTATCATTAGTTTCTCTAAGCTGAAAATCAAATCTAATTAAAGGCTCTATTTAGTGGCCTTAAAACAGACGGTTAAAGAGATAAAAAGTCCAACAATACTAGGGGTGTCAACGAGCCGGGTTAGGGCTGAGCCAAGCTCTGTCCAAGCCTGGCTCACATTATTCAACATAGGCCCGAGTTTGGCCCGGGCCCATGACGGGCCAAAATAGTCCACCTCGAGCCCGGCCCGAAATGTTTTATAAGGCCCGAGCCCAAACACAAGCCCAATCTATAAAGAGAGGGATTTCATTTCCTTGGAATCGCCTTCGGCAAACCCTAGATTTCCAGGTCAATAGATACCAATCTTGGCCCTTCCCATGATAATCTTGTGGTTTAAGAGATTCTTCTTTAGCGATTGTTACATGTCTGGGGCCATGGTGTTGGGCCCATCTTGCAGATGACCTTGTTGAATGGCTCCCAAGATCAGAATGCCATGGCCGTCTTATTGAAATGGAGATGTGTTTGTTTTTCCAGATTCCGAGCTTCTGCTAGCAGGATTGGAGATAAGGGTTTGAGAGAGAGAGAGATTGGGGCGTGGGTTAAAGGGGGATTTTACAACAGGCTTGAACATTAAGCCTGAGCCTGGCCCTTAGGCCTGATACTCCAATCCAAGCCAGGCCCAAAAGTCCGACGGGCCAGCCTGGCCCATTGACAGCCCTAAATAGTACCAGTTGATGCCGCATTCCAAAATTTAACCAAACATGATCCACATAGGATCAACTAGATGGATGGCTCTGAGGAGATCTTAGCCTACCACATGTAAATTTGAGGGCGATGAACGTAACATTCTGATGGAGTGTGACAGATCAAAGCCTTTTTCTCCTTCCAGCTTATCCTCAGACACTCTTTTAACATTTCATCATCTTTGCAAGTAGCAGAGATAAGAGAGAGAGGTCTTGGGTCTGTCATGATGGCCTGAACAGCTCCTACTGCCTTCTACTAAATCCTAGATCCTCACTATCCCTCCCCAAATCCTTCAACTGCCTCAGGAAATCATCATCATCAATGCCACGAGTCTCTCCGCACTGTATACACTGGTTTTGTACAATTCTGACAATTGGGCGAGTGTCTCGGCGATTCAGACTATCAGACACTTTTACCATTTCATCATCTTTGCAAGAAGTAGAGATAAGAGAGAGGTCTTGTGTCCATCATGATGGCCTGAACAGCTCCTACAGCATTCTCCTAAATCCTAGATCTGCACTGTCCGTCCTCAAATCCTTCAATGGCCTCAGGAAATCCTCATACACAGGTTTTGAAGAATTCTGACAATTGGGCCCATGCTTTAGCGATCCAGACTATCAGTCTGTCGTGTCCCATCCAGTGCTTTGGCAATCCAGACTATCAGTGTGTTCTGTGACATCCAAATCTCCCACATTGGAGGATCCCATATATGAATCTTGGGGTTTTTTTTTTTTGTTCAGCTGAATGTGGGCCGTTGTTTTCTTTCTCATATTGAATGTCTATCCATTTGCCACAAATTGAAGGCTAAGATTGCCCTTTCGCGGAGATTTTTGCAGCAACGCTCCATCCATGGCAGGATGCAACTGACTAACGGTCTTCATTGCCGAACCATGCGGCCCATCTGTTTGAATCAAGGATTTAAATCGGCGTACCCCGTATCGCATCATTCAGTGTTGACGTGGCTCGGTATAGCCCTTGTATTGGGCTGTTTTGGGCCAACATGGACTGATATGTTCATGGTTATTGGACTATAAACCTTTGTTGGAATTGAGAACCCATTGATGATATCTAAAGTTGCGGATTGCAAATCACATAATTCTTCTCATGTGGCGGTAGTTTTTGCAGTCGAACGCTCTAGATCTTCTTTGGTTTGGAATTGGAAGAAAGTATTTCATTATGATTTCTATTTTCTATTTGTCGGTTTGGAGACCACCTGTCAGCTGGCTGAGATCGGCCGACGAGTATGGTTCTCAAACCAGGTTCCATTTACATGGGAGTAAGGTTTTAAAATATGATGTTATGACCTTGTGAAGGCCTATTGACATTAGTGTCCAGAAAAAAAAAAATAAGTGTCTGAAATATTGAAAGCGGGTCCACTAGCAAACAATTGGCTGCTTTGATCAAAATGGCGTTTTGTACTATAACATAATAATGTTATATTTACAATAACATTATGCAAGACAAGTGATGCTTTGTTACATAACAATTGTTATTGAGAAAATAACAGGACTTGTGTTGCTGGCCCTAATTCGTTGGGAGATGTAAGTGGTGTTTGGTAGACATGTATCAGTGGGAGTCCCCACTGTTCCCTGCAGGCTGCAACCAACTACTTGAGCATGTACTTCACTTTCGGTCCGATTGTACATTTGCAAGCGAATAGCTCCTCATGCTCATCTGGCATTGCGTGCTCTGGGCATCTTAGATTTGCAGTTCCTTTCCATCGATTGCAATAGTTGTGCTAAGGCACAGTGTGGGGTTTGATCATGTTGGCATGGGAGTCTTCTTGGTAACTATGCATCAGTGGGTCCACTGCTATTTTATGAATTCGAGCATGACCTTCTATGTGTTTGGATATTTCATGTATAGTGGTTTGATTGGCAACTGTCCCTCTGTGACCTGACTTTGCTTGCTTGCATTTTGGGGTGTGCATGTTTTTTTTATTGTTTTTATTTTAGGGGGGGGGGGGGCTATGCCATGGCAGGTTTCAAGATCCCTAGTAAAAGATGAAGATTGATGTTTGGTGGGAAGCTGATAATAGAACTTTTGCCAATCTACACTATTTAAAAGCCAACCCCAAATTGTTGGGAGAAAAGCCAAGATCGTGATGTTGATGAGAATCGAGTGCTCGAATGGAATGCAAAATGTTGTTGAGTACATGTGCAAGCATTGGAGGGCTAGAAATTGGCTGTTCCAGCTCATGAAGTCCAGAAAAGAAGCCTAAACCGCATCCTATTGTAAATTTTTTAGGGCAACCAGAAGGGTCATGTCCGATGTTGTCCTCATTGTTTCCAACTCTATTCCCCCCCAATGTGATGACCAAGGCTCTTCTATCTTCATTCAGTGTGGGGTTTGATCATGTTGGCATGGGAGTCTTCTTGGTAACTATGCATCAGTGGGTCCACTGCTATTTTATGAATTCGAGCATGACCTTCTATGTGTTTGGATATTTCATGTATAGTGGTTTGATTGGCAACTGTCCCTCTGTGACCTGACTTTGCTTGCTTGCATTTTGGGGTGTGCATGTTTTTTTTATTGTTTTTATTTTGGGGGGGGGGGCTATGCCATGGCAGGTTTCAAGATCCCTAGTAAAAGATGAAGATTGATGTTTGGTGGGAAGCTGATAATAGAACTTTTGCCAATCTACACTATTTAAAAGCCAACCCCAAATTGTTGGGAGAAAAGCCAAGATCGTGATGTTGATGAGAATCGAGTGCTCGAATGGAATGCAAAATGTTGTTGAGTACATGTGCAAGCATTGGAGGGCTAGAAATTGGCTGTTCCAGCTCATGAAGTCCAGAAAAGAAGCCTAAACCGCATCCTATTGTAAATTTTTTAGGGCAACCAGAAGGGTCATGTCCGATGTTGTCCTCATTGTTTCCAACTCTATTCCCCCCCAATGTGATGACCAAGGCTCTTCTATCTTCATTCAGTGTGGGGTTTGATCATGTTGGCATGGGAGTCTTCTTGGTAACTATGCATCAGTGGGTCCACTGCTATTTTATGAATTCGAGCATGACCTTCTATGTGTTTGGATATTTCATGTATAGTGGTTTGATTGGCAACTGTCCCTCTGTGACCTGACTTTGCTTGCTTGCATTTTGGGGTGTGCATGTTTTTTTTATTGTTTTTATTTTAGGGGGGGGGGGGGGGGGGGGGCTATGCCATGGCAGGTTTCAAGATCCCTAGTAAAAGATGAAGATTGATGTTTGGTGGGAAGCTGATAATAGAACTTTTGCCAATCTACACTATTTAAAAGCCAACCCCAAATTGTTGGGAGAAAAGCCAAGATCGTGATGTTGATGAGAATCGAGTGCTCGAATGGAATGCAAAATGTTGTTGAGTACATGTGCAAGCATTGGAGGGCTAGAAATTGGCTGTTCCAGCTCATGAAGTCCAGAAAAGAAGCCTAAACCGCATCCTATTGTAAATTTTTTAGGGCAACCAGAAGGGTCATGTCCGATGTTGTCCTCATTGTTTCCAACTCTATTCCCCCCCAATGTGATGACCAAGGCTCTTCTATCTTCATTCAGAACCAGGTGGTTGCTCAGATTCCATCAACATTTAATTGTACACAATCATTGGAAGGGTCTTCCTTGTTGTTTTCTTGTCCTTGGGAGCCTTTGATACTGAAAGTAAGCATAGGGCTAACTATAATAAAGATATCTAGTAGATATGCATTGGATTCACTTTAACTTGGTGAACATTCTTTCCACCAAAACCCCAATCTTTGCTTCCTGTGCATCCCCTCAGAAACCCATTATTTTGCTTCTTCCAAAATTTCTGGACGGTAATGTAGAATTGAGGTCAATGATCAATACAATCAAAACTTTCCCACCCCATAAGTGCCTTTCATGCTCACCACATCCTTTTATGCTTGCCAAATCTAATTGATCAAGGGGAGCATTTCATCCGAGATAAAAAAGACTGAAGATCGTAGGCAAACCAAACCAATGTTTTTAGTATCGACGTTATCGGTTGGTATATCCCACGATATATCTTGTATCCCACCTGTGTAATATGAAACGCACAGGTAGTGCTAATATATCCCACTTATTTGATCTAGTGAGCATTTTCGATTTTCAATCCTTTTTTTTTTTTTTTGGTAAATCATGTTAAAATAGTATCAAATTGTTACAAATCCATAAATCTTCATGTTTTGCATGAAAAATCATGGATTTTGAGTTTCGATTTCGATATTTGGGAGAGATGGGCCAAATTGTGGAAAATTGGGAAAAATAAAAAAATTCCAATTTGTTGTAAATTTCGTTGCAATTGTTGTGTCCAAACACAAAATCAAACATGTTTGTAACTTGATCTAGTGATTCTTGGTAATTTGGGGAATTTTTTATTTAAAAATAAAAAATAAAAAACTGTTTTTTTTTTCTTCGAAATTCCACTTTGATCAGAGGTCAATTGGTTCTCATTTCAGAGTATTTGGGAGCGTATGATGAAATCATCATCACATACACTCTAATTTTAGGATTTGGGGAAGATGGGGCAATTTGTGAAAATTTTCAAAATTTCTCAAATTAGAGAGGATGAGTACCAGCTACCCAACATTATGTTAGAGAGTATCTTCACTAGTATCATTCTGCTATGAACTGGACATATCATTGTTGGTTTGTGGAGCAACAATCCTATACCTAGTTCCATGAAGATGGAGATGATCATTTTAAGCCACCACATAACTTTATGTTGGTCTGAGCCCACAACCACACACATCATTCACAAGTATATTTTTAGATTTCTACTTCTTCTCTTGCTTTTGAATGTATTGCGTGTGTTTCCATACATGTCTTTTTACATTTATAATTTATATGAACAGACTTTGATTATACTTGCATCAGTTCAGTTAGCGCATAGATTAGGACCCTACACAAAGGAAATCTATTATGTGCACTTGTTTCAATTTCTCTATATTGATGTCTTTTTTAACAATCCCTGAAGTTTCATTGAAGAATTCGACCAATTTCCCAATGTTTCCCTATGTTTCCCAACAACAGCGATGCATTACACAATACAACCGATATATCCCATGCGATAACCGATACATATCCATATCCCAAGGGTGCAATACATTACGCGATAACGATGCGGAAAACATTGAACTAGACCTTGGTGTTGGAATGAACATTGACATTCCTTCCTCCAATGAAAATGGACATTTATCCAATTAGATCAGTAAATCCTATGCGGATAGACCATGCATCAACATTTTATAGGCATTATTTATGTTCTTTTCTTTCTATTTGATCTGAGATGTTTTTAGTTCTCTTTCCAAGCATGCAGCATCAAAATGATATTTTCCCTTTCTTCTCACTCACTTTTTATGTTTTGACGGAGCCAGCTTCCCTTGGTTGGTTGCCCACAACTTGATTTTGAGGTTGAAGTAGCTTCAAGAATTCATCAAGGTGATTTTTTTTTTTTTTGGAAAAGGTTATGATTTTATTGAATAAAGAAGGCCAAAATGGGCAAAAGAATTACAAAGAAATTTAGAAAGCAGCCCAAGAAGAGAACTAAAGTATTCGAGTCCCAATCCATAACATCTAGCTTGGCCCAATCATCAAGATGGATAATACTAGGTGGCCTCAATTAAACATGAATAATTCTACAGATTTACTTATAATCAAGAGTATATAAACATGGTTTCTTTAAGTGTGAAAATTGTGGATCTTTTGGCTACCAGAAGTTTGCCATTTCAGGGTACATGTTTAGACTTATTAATGGAGTGAACATCAGTTAGTGGGCTGTGGTGTTGCTGCTTCATGTCACTCCTTTGGTTATTAATGGAGTGAACATCAGTTCACTCTCTCTCTCCCTCCCTCCCTCCCTCTCTCTCTGAAATCTGAAATCTAAAGTTCAGATAAGACTGTTGACCATTTTTTTAGTCGAGTTATACTTTGCTCTTATCTGTTGTGTTTTATTGAATGGAAACTGTTAGAGGGCAAGGAGCATGTCATTTCTGCATGTGTGTGCATGCATATATAGTTTCAAAGAACTATATGCAACATTTAGATATTTGTTTTTCCTTTGTTTTCCAATTATTTGTGTGCATGTGCAAGTGTGTGTGAAGCACCAAGCGATAACTGGTCCATGGGCTAGCAGCATAGAAGTTCATTATATTTGATGGAAAATGTTCGAAACATAGGTTGGGAAATTTACTTGAGCAGTCATGTCTGACAGCAATAAAAGACAAGCGCGCTGTGTGTGAAGTACCAGGGTATAACTGGTCCATGGGCAGCGTGGAAGTCCATTATATTCGATGTAATTATTTGAAACATAGGCCGGAATTTTATTCATGTAGCCCTGGCTGATAGCAACAAAAGATGAGCACTTCATTTTAGTCCCAACGTGTTCCATGGCAGTAAATCAGTGATACAAAGATATTAAGTGGATGTCTGGACCATGGTTTTTATAGTAAGAAGAGTTGTTTCCTGCCACTAGGAACTTTCAACTGGTTTGAAAACTTGAAGAAAATGGAATTGGGAAACTAAGCAAGATCTATGGAATGAAAAAAATAAAAAATTATAGAAGAAGTAGAAGCAATTAATAATATTTTGCATGATTCTTTTTAAGAAGGCTTTCTTGATTTTTTTAGATTGATAATGGGGTAGAACAAAAAACATGTTTGGGTGATATAATCATTTCTGTAAAACCTTTGCCTTCTTCACACAGGTCAAGCTTTCTGATTATGTGGAAAAACTACCTCTCTCTCTCTATCTAACAATGTAAGAAGAAGCATGGAAAAAGTAATGCATCTGTCAACCATCTCTACTCCTCTCACCCACAATCATCAAAACTCACTTCCCAAACCCTCCCCAACAATCTCCTTCCCCAAAAAGCCCCCCCAAAACCCCAAAGTCCCTTCCCTGACCCTCCCAAACTCCCCCTTCTTCCATAAAACCCTCTACCTCGAATCCATTGGCCTCGACCCCCTCCCCCTCATCAATTCCCACCCTCCCATTGCCTCCTCCTCTCTCCCTGCCCTCAAATCTACTGTCCATTTCCTCCATTCCTATGGCTTCTCCCCCTCCCAACTACGCCGCATCTTCACCATGTGCCCCGATGCCCTCACTGCCTCCCCTTCCTCCATCCTCCCTGTCTTCACCTTCCTCCTCCGTGAGGCCAAGATCAATGGCTCTGATCTTGTCCCCTCTATCAACCGACGGCCTCGCCTCCTAGTCTCCGATGTAGCCCGTCGCCTCCGGCCCACCCTCTACTTCCTCCAGACCCTCGGCATTGCCGATGTCTCCAAGCACACCTCCCTCCTCTCCTGCTCGGTTGAGGACAAGTTCCTCCCCCGCCTTGAGTACCTCCAGAAGATTGGATTCTCCTACCGGGACTCTGTCTCCATGGTCAGGCGGTTCCCCCCGCTCTTCTGCTACAGCATCGAGTCGAACTTTGAGCCCAAGTTTGAGTACTTTGCCTTTGAGATGGGGAGGGACTTGAGTGAATTGAGGGAGTTCCCACAGTACTTCTCATTCAGCCTTGATCGTCGGATCAAGCCGAGGCACAGAATGTGTGCCGACAAGGGTGTTTCCTTTCCACTCCTGGTGATGCTCAAGGGCAATGACCAGAAGTTCTGTGAGAGGCTGGAGGTATGTGTTAGCTCGTCCCCACCGTTGAGACTTTCGCCTCTCTGGTGTTAAATTCAGATTGTTTGATATAAAATTGAATTTTTTGGAATATCAATCTGTATGTGGATTCCATAGTTCATTGTAGATCTTCTCTTTTTCTTTTTTAATTGATCATGTATATGCTTATTGTGTAAATAGCTCTCTTTGCTCTTCGAATTGGTGTCGTTTTATTTATTTTTCTTTTTCAGTTTTGATGATAGTTTGGTTTTATCATCTTAAGAAATGACACGACTGGAACATAACACATGTTATCTATCATTGGTTCCTCTACCATAATGTAGACCATCCAGGTCTGTGTGACCTTATTCAACAGGATGTTAAGTAAACATTTCAGTGGCCCTAGGAAGTTTTTAATGGTGGGTGTTCAATGGAAGCGGATTGCATACCAAGTAACTCTAGTTTTCTGATTAAACTCGGTGGTTGTTCAATGGATGTATGTGTCTTAACCTTGCGGACCATCAGTATTATTAGATCATTTCTAGGGTATGAGCCCAAAATTGAAGCATATCCAAAGGTCAAGTGGACCACATCACAGCATTGATAAGACACATACATCAGGGTGGCCTCCACAGAGTTTACTCAGCTATAAAGTACTGAGTTAGTACGCCATCCGCCTCCACTTTCAATCACCTCTGTTTCCTATGATATGGTCCACCTGAAATTTGGATCCGCTCCATTTTTGGACTCATGCCCTAAAATGAGCTGGAAAAATGGATGGACGGCATGGATATATATAAGGCATACGTAGCTACTTGGCCGCTGCTTGCAACATGTGGCAATGCGGGCCCACCCGGGTCAGATGTGGCTGGAAGAAATCGGAGTAGACTCTGTGGAGCCCACCATGAGTTATGTGTCTTATCCACCCCGTCCATTCTTTTTACTAGCTTATTTTAGGGAATGAGCCCGAAATAGAAGCATATCCAAAGCTCAAGTGGACCACACCACGAGACAAGTGTGAATTGTACACCCCATTGAAATGTTAATGGGCCCACAAAGGTTTTGGATCGAGCTGATATTTGTGTTTTCCCTTCATCCATATCTGTGTGACGTTACGAAGAGGTTGGATGACAAATAAACATCACTGTGGGGCCTAGGAAGGTTTCAAAAGTGGGCATCATTATCCCCACTGTTTGTGATGGGTCCATTGAGCTTTGGATATGCTTCAATTTTGGGCTCAACCCCTAAAATGAGCCGAGAAAACGGATGGACGGCACTGATAAGCCACGTACATTCACGGTGGGCCCAACTCAGTATGATAAAGCGTACTGAGTTACTCAGTACTCAATCCGATTTCTGGATGGAGGAAGCGGATTGGCTGGTGTAGCACACACCAGCTATATAGCTGCTGTAGGTGCGTGTCGTGCGAAGACGAGCACTGACGCTCCGAGTTGTACGAACGGTTCAAAGGAGATCAAAGTTACATGAGCCCCACAGTGATGTATTTATTATATCTACACCGTTAATCTATTTTTAGAGATCATTTTAGAGCATTATCCAAAAAATGAATCATATCCAAAGATCATCTGGACCACACCACAAATAGCAGTGGAGATAATGATTTTCATCGGTACAAAGTTCGTACGGTCCACCATAACGTTTATTTTCAATCCAATCTGTTCATAAGGTCACAAAGGCCTGAATTAAGAGTAAAAACAAATTTCATATTGATCCAAATCTTCTGTGACCCCAAAAAGGGTTTCAATGGTAGACGTTCAATCCCCCACTGCTTTTTTCAGTGTGGTCCACTTGATAGTTATATCTGTCTTATTTTTCGTCTTAAGCCTTTAAACGAGCTCGCCAAATGGATGGACGGTTTGGATATAACACATACCTCATGATCAGACCCACGGAATCTGACGTCAATACAGCAGCTATATAGCTGGTGTGAGGTACGGAATGGTTTGACTGACCAGGTTTGAATCTGGATCACAAGTTCCCGCGCAAACGAGAAAAGACTCGTCCGTAGTCTGGCGATTAAATCGTAAATTTGCCTCGATTCGGTTTCTCGGACAATTAAAAAAAATAGATGAGAGCCATGGAAACAGGTATTTAGATTTCTTTTTGTCTTTTTTAATTTTTATAACATTGGAGGCTCATCAGAGCTATGGAAACAGTGGACCCCAGCATTAAGATGCTACATATGAAAAGTCGGGCAGTTCTACTTGCTTGGTCGTCCACAATGTCAAAATAACCCTACAGCCGACGGTCCTTTTTCATATTCTGATGTGGCTCATCTTCTATTGGGTCAGAATGATTTTTTAAGACATGTGGCCTGCATGCTTCAGCCCAATGTTTTTCACGGTCTAGATTTACTTCACCCATGTGATTCATGATAGAAAACGGGTGCTGCATTAAGGGCTTTCATACAAGCCCGCAACTCCAGTTATTCTTCGTTTCTTTCCTTTTTAATTCTGGGTATGCTACTTCTACGCGCGGTGTGAAGCATACACATCCAAACGCGGGGCGTGTGCGTCACACATAATATTGAACTTTCCATCAGTTGAGGTATACTGTTTATATCCCATGGCATAAAATTTAGGCCCTTGCACGCCTCAGGTGGGCCTAGTATATCAAAAGAAATGAATGGCTAGAAATTTATTTGATACTATTTTGGCCCACCTGAAAACCAAATGGGTATAATTTCTTTTAGGGCCATTTGGATGAGAGTATTAGGGTGAAGTAAGTTGCAGTGGGTTGGAGTGCACAGAAAATGAAGTTATTTATTGCAGAACAGTGGATTGTCTCCTATCCAATTGGAGTAGCCGATTGAGCGCCCGTATGGTGTGCACGTTTGGACGGTTAAGCAAATCCAATTGTGGCAGATGCGGTGGATGTTTGGCCGGGCATGGGATTGCATGCAATCCCATGCAATCCAACGGCTAGAGTTTTGGACGGTCTAGAAGAAATAACTGACGGTCACTCTCTGTATTTGAAATGGTGCATTCAACGGGATTGGGTACGCCACGAGGCACAAGATGTTTGTGTCTCATCCAAACCGTTCACTGGGTACCGTCCAAACCAGTGTCTCATCCACGCCGTCCATATATATGATAAATTTCAAAATAATCATTGTCTACAAAAGACGCAGGCGAGATCTGAAGTTGTAACATTATGGTGGGGCCCACTCTGTAAACGCTGGAGTATTTAAGGCGTATCTCAGCACGCAAAGCGATTTCAAGCAACCCCTAGGGGACTGTCCATGTCAAATATGGGCCGCACATTCATGGATGTGTTCCATCCATTCCATTAATTTCAAACCGATAGAATTGGGAGATCCATGTCAAAATTAAAATTAGAGATGTTGAGAGATATCAATACCACAAAGAAATTCCAAAAACATACACGCAACCTATAATATACTAAACCATCACACGGCTATAGTCCACAAAAATCATAAACATAAGTCGAAAGAAATAATCAAAGTTACAACAATAATATTTAAATTTTAATTATAATAAGCAATGCAAAAAATAGAACCAGCAATCCCATGAAAATCGCAACGACTTTCTCGCTATCCGATTGAGTAAGATCATCAGTCGATGTCGCCCTCTTCACCACCTCCTGTCTCGTCTAGGTCGATTGATGGGTAGATCCAATCGTAGCGTGCTGGATCTCGATCTCAGCAGATGCAGCGACAACCTATAAACATGGAGACTTTGGCAGTGGTCTGGATGACTCACATGTAGGGGTGTACACGGGTCGGGCCGAGTCGAACTGGCCTCAGCTCATCCAAGCTCGTTCAACAGCCACACCAGGTCCGAACCGGACCGGGCCTGGTCACCGGGCCAACATCTCTAGCCCGAACCGGGCCCGGGCGAGTTCGGGCCGAGTTCGGGCCAGTTTCGAACCTTCGAGTTCGAGCCAGTTTCGAACCTGAGTTCGGGCCAGTTTCGAACCTTACAGCAAGTTCATGGGAAGGGCTTTGGCAGGTAATCCGTGTCCCATTAATTTACAAGGCCCTCGATCAACGGTTTAGATAGTTGAACTATAAACTCCACAAAAAATCTTCTGGCCTGGAACGTTCAATTCCTCCCGGTGACCATGCTGCCCAAAACAAATGGGTGACTAGAGAATTTGTTTTAGCAGTTTATTTGTTTTATACCTGTGGCCAACCTAAGGTGTTTACCGGCCTGATTTTCGAATCAGAAGATCTAATTAGTACATCCAACCGGATGAAACTAAGATTTCATTTTTCTAATCCATATTAAGACAAGAAATGTGGCACATGTGTTTCACATCTAAGCCAGTCCTTATTGGGTCCCACTTTGAACATCCAATGACCCAAAAAATAGGATGATAGACTCACCATCAGTCATTATTGCTTTTCCAACCATTGATTCTTCTGGTAGAAATGTGGGCCAACTGATAAGTGGGAACCAGGGCTAGCCCACCTAATGACTGACCCAGATCTTGTACACATGACATTTTGCCATGTTGCAAATCATCTTCACAATCTTCATGAAGAAATGATTTGATACTCTTGCAGAGTGATAGATGAGACATGAGCAGTTAGAAGTTACTTAGAAATTACATATATGGCTTTAAACTTTTCAAATTACAAGAACTAGTTATATATATATATATATATATATATATATATATATATATATATATATATATATATATATATATCATGAACCGGGTTTCGGACCGAGTCGGGCCGGGTCGGGTTGGGCCGGGGCGAGTCGGGTTTCGGACCGAGTCGGGCCGAACTGGGAGGTATCCGAACTCGGCTTGAACTCAGTTTCGGGCCTAGAAAATTGGCCCGTCCTGACCCGAACTCAGTTCCGGATCGGGCCGAGTCGAGCTTTTTCGGGCCGGGTCGAGCGAGCTAACCGGGCTAGCCCGGTTTGTGTACACCCCTACTCACATGCCTTACGAAAAAAATTGTCTCAGCAGGCTACGACCTCCTTCCAGTTCCAAAACGTGCGGTGCCTACCGCCACTGTATCCCTCAATTTCTACTCGCGCCTCATCCCAAGTGTTATATATCCCAGGGCGTCATTCGACAAGGACAACGTAGAACTTTTCTTTACCCATCTGCAATGGCATGCATGGATTATTTAGTTGATATATCAAAGAATGAACATCCGTAATTCAAATAAGCAATACTAATCCTATTTTTTGAATATCAAAGTCGTATGTATGTACCCTTCCTGCATTATATGAACTGACTAAATGTGGACCCGACCCGAGTTCGCTTGTGTGCATGTGTGTGTAAATATGCATTCTGTACATCTTGGTCTCGCGGTCCTACCGGTCGAATCCCGGTGACTCGTGACCCTTGGATAATGTTTGCGGTCATCCGTAAGTCCTGTCATGAAGAACCGACTTGGATTGAGTTGAGACCTATGCCATTGCGACCGCTTCGTCGTTGCGGTTTCAACGCCGCGTTTGTGTGTCCATCCGGCGTGTAGATCATAAGTTGTGTGCATTTCATTTTCTAAGCCCTTGATCATGATCATGTGGCCCACCTAAGGGTGGTGTGCACTGATTTCTAGGTAGGTCCCATCTCTTGGAACTATTTCCAACACACTACACACACACACACACACTACCTAGGCCTTATCCCTACACCACCCATCTCTAAAACACCACCTACTAACCTAAAAAGCTTACTAACCCTACAACATTGTTTCCAACTCCCTATTGCTATGATTGCTCTTATCTATCCAATGCAAGAGAGAGATGATTGCTTGCCTTGAAATCCCCTTTCTCTCTTTTTACCTCTTTTTTTTTTTTCTCTCTCTCCCTCTTTCTTCTCTTCTTCTCCAGCAATTTTCCACCCATTTTACAGCCCTTCATCCTCCCTTCTACCCCATAATCCAGCCCTTAGTCTAGCATCTTGACCATTAAACCTATTTCCTTGGAGCTTGAAGACTATCTTGGAGATGTTTGCTTGAAGATCTTGTAGGTGGGTGTGCATGTAATTGCAAAATTCAGATTTCTTCCGTTTCATACTTGTTCTTCCCTTTTCTTTCATGTTGAAGCTTGTGGGGCCCATCAAATGATGGTGGTGGCCCCCAAGATTTCATGAATGAGGTTCATAGCCCATCTTACTTGTATGCATGTTCCATGCAAGGGGCCATTCTTCATGGACCCTTACATAACTTTTCTTTCTTTGATCAAGGATCTTTGGGTCATCTAGACCCTTGATCCTTGGTGGAGATTGCATCTCCACTATAGATCTCAAGTAGAAATCGTATGATCATGTAGATCTTGTATATCTTGTGATAGTGGAATGTGTATGCATGAGTGATGAGGGAAAGGGCCTCAATGTAGCGGAGACCCTTCCCTTGTGGCCGAATCCTTATTTTTTCCTTGTTGATAATTTCTTATCATGAGTGTGTGGCCCACCTTGTGGACCAAAAATATCCAGACCATCCATGGAGGGTAGACGTCTATGACAGTCCACCCTTGGACGTTGGAGCCCCCTTATCTACCTATATGGGGCACATGCAAGGGGTATTTTGTAATGGGAAGGGTCTGGATGTTTGTGGGACCCACTAGGGTGGTCCATACCATGATTTTCTTGGATTAAATCCCCTTTTAAATAATGTTTATATTTATTTATTTTCAGTCATATTTTGCTGTCCAGAACTATCTGGACATATTTTTGGGTCATTTTGAGGCCAGATTTTTGAGCATTTAGAGGGGTGTTTGGTCCAATGTAATATATGTTTCTTGAAGTTGTGGACCCCACCTATAATCATGCCAAATTTCAGCCCCATCTGACTTTCATTGGGGTCCCAAAGGCATGGTCCAAGTGAGGTGGACAGTCTGGATTTTCTGCACTGTTCCAGCAACATTCCACTCTGGACAGGTTGGAATTCTGAAATTTATTAAAAGACTTTTGGGTGTCTAAAAATTATGAAAATTTACAGGGAGGTTGATCAATCATGTTAGGACCCACCTACAAAATTTTGGGGCCAATGGACGCCTGTACACACCATGGTGGTGGCTGGACCGGCCCACTATAATATGGTGTCCAGATCAGTCCGATTTTCATGACAGATTGATTTATTTAAATGAATTAAAATATTTATAGATGTTCAAAAATTCTAAAATTTTGTAGAGGTGTGGTCCACTCATGGTAGGACCTACCTACCAAATTTCAGGGCCAACCGTAACGAGGGCCAGACTGGCTCACCACGTTGGGACGTCCAGGTCTGTCCGATTTTTTGGACAGACTGTTTTGTTTGAATTAATTAAAATACTTAGGAATATCAAACAATTCTGAAATTTTGTGGGGGTGTGACCCACCTATGGAAGTGTCACTCTGTAAAATTTCAGCCCCAATTGACCCCATTTGGGCATCCAAAAGAATGGGCCAAGATGGTTGGACTGCCAGATTTTTTTGCTGTGTAGTCTAGCAATATGCCTTGATAAAAACCATAATTCAAAAATGTTTCCTCTGATGGTGGGCCACCTTTTTGGGTTTATTCTTATTGTATGCATGATGAGAGACCTTGACCATCAATTCCCAGAGTTTTAAAGGCCCTGGACCCACTCTAATGGAGTGCCCAAATTTAGGACAGCGACATGCATTGCAGAAATTTCCTGTACATTATTATCCCCTTTGTTATTTCAGAACTTTTGGGCCTCAGTCCATTGAGCTTTGTGTATGATTAGTTGGGGACCCATCCCTGATGTTCTAGGGCCCATTGGGGCCATGATTATGGGGCCCACCATATTGAGATAATCAGGCATTTATTGTTCCTTTATATTTTAGAATACTCTTGGGCTTAATCAATGCCTTTTTGGGTCTCCATTGATGATCATTTGTGAGACCCAAATATAAACCAGATTTTGGGACTTCCTAGTGGGCCCAGATTGGGCTGGAACGTTCCAGCTTGGCCTAGCCATATGTCGGGCTGACTTCCACCATTTTGATGGACTTATGGGCTGAGATAAGGGTGGTATTAGGCCCTCGGTTGTCCACTTAGATTGCTAGTTGTGGGCTGAGATAAGGGTGCTCATGGGCTGCCCATTAAGTTCAACTGAATGTATGAGTCCTATGGCCATTGGGACTTGGGCCTTGGGCCTTGATTTCCCTCCTTGGGCCCATGTTGTTGAAGGTAGTATTGGACCATTTTTCTCATGCCTTTATGCGGGGATTATGTATGTGGTTTGGATGTGGGCCTTAGGCCTTATAGCTATATGGATTAGGGTTGGTTATGCCTTGGAGAAATGATGATTAAATGTCCCCATTATGGACCCCTCTAAGTGTGGTTGAATGCCCACCTTAATCTCTTGCTAGGCCCATCTCTATATTATTTAGGCCTGTAGCTTATATGCTTAGTCTCGTGTGCTACCCTAGGTAAATGAGCCCCCACTAGAGGTTGTATTCCTTATGATGAATTGGTTAAGTACCTAGACCCTTTATGGTTAGGTAGAGAGTTCATCTTCACCTCATTGACACCCCTATTCATCTTCATGGCTCACTCCCATACGCATCATATGCATACTTGGTTGAGATATGATTGGCCATGGTTGTGCCATTGTGTAGGACATGTTGGTATCTCCCCGAGAGATAGATGCTTGGGATTGATGCATGGGTGATTGTGTGATTCATGCATCTGGCATTGCATAGCTTGTGGATATCCGCCTTTACTTTATCAGGGCCTTGCCTCCGCAGGGGTATTCGTGGATGGCCGTATGTGTGAACACCGAAAATATTAGTTGAGCATACTGGGTGCATAGGATGCCCATGGGTGAAATTCTCAAAACTTCCATGGTACTAAAGATCTACTCCAACGCCGTGACCGGGTGGAATACATGAGCCCACGGGCCTTATACCGTTAGGCCGCGACTCCCACTGTCGTGTAGTTGGGGATAGGGGTGTGGCCTTCCTGTCTGGTGTGTAGGGGGCATTGCTAGGCTGAGTCTGACCAGCTCGAGAATGGGTCCGCTACCGTCAGGCCTTGTTAGTGATTGGTTGTCCACAGGCGGGTAGTGAGGTCTCTTACGCTCATTTGACTGTACGAGGTCTGTAGAGCGACAGTCATTCAGCAGTGTAATGGACCCCAGTGATTTTCTTATGATTGGAAATGTACTTGACATATGGTTTGGATATGAGCACTGGCATTACTTGCATCACATTAGCATTGGCTGTGTAAGCCCCTTCATGCATTGCCTTGGTATGACGTCCAGTACTCATCGCATCGTATTCATGATAAGCCTTGGTAAGGCTAGTGATATTCTCATTGAGCATGTTTCCCTTCTTGCATCTCCTACTATTGTTTTGTGTACCATTGTCACAACTTACACCACCCTCTAAGCTTTTATAAGCTTATGCACGATTGATGCGTGCAGGAGACTTTAGGCAGGCGTCATAGCAGCAGATCGTGGAGTAGAGCTGAGCATTTGAGGACTCCAGTGTTGTTGACCTTTCTCTCTTTCCCTTTTATCTCATGTATGTCCTTTTGGACCTTATAGATGATTGTAAAAGTTCAAATTCTTAGTGGATTTTGTGATGTGTGCCCTTTGTTATTCTCAGATTTACTTGCTGTGAGCTTGGGTATGCTCGTATTGGAATGATTATACTGTTACGAAAATCCTCCTTGTAGGATCCCAGGATCGAAACCTGCCACAGGAGCCGAGAATGGGGTACTATGGAGGCTGTTGTGTTCAGAACCGGTCATCGGGATCCTTGTGAGTCCGGTTACCAAGTCTTGGGCGTGACACTAATCCAATCTGAGTTAATGTGAGTAATGCAAGCAATGTGAGTAGAGATACCGAATTGCTTCCATAACATACTTAGTCATTAAAATAGCAGTCATATTGGTATACATTAGGCATACCATTCCATCACACAAAAATCCAAAATATTAAAAGAAAAAAAAAACTGTCAGTATACGGAAACAAACATGACAACAATATAAGTTATTACATGCCCATAATAGAAACCAGGATAACAAACCCATTGACCACACCCTGTCAGACAGAACCAGCACCTCCATCATCGAAGTGATCACGGAGTTTTTCCTTTAACCACTTTACTCGGCGTTCGGGTCGAAGACTAACAAAGAACGACGCCAACAACTTGTCCTTACTCAAGATCTCACCAACATCGATAAATTCTTTGGTGGTCAGGCCTTTCACTTCCTCGAGCATATCAAGTACTTTGTTAGTACGATTAACCTGTTTGCCAATCCCAAATTTCATCATTGACTCGGCAACGGTATTCAATGAGGCCGCGAGTACATCACATGGACGAGGCGGGCGCGATCGTTTCCTTGTTACTATCCCTCCGCGAGTACCATCGGAATCAAGAGTGCGAGTGGGAGTGTCACGGGACTCGTGATGTCCCATCGTAGGACTGTTCGATGGTAATGGAATGGTCCCTGTGGAGTCTGTGACGTAATCCTTTGATAGATCTATTGTATAATCCATATTGTCATCAACAGAATTTCATGCTTCATTAAGGTCTCACTGCAGACGAGAAGAAGATGCCGACGCGGCTATACTCCTGTTGCCTCGTACGTAGCAGCCCGTGGCTTAGTCGGATCCACATATCATTGCGAGGTCATCCATCCTGTCGATTCGTTTACCGCGGAGTCTTACAGCGTTTGAGTGAGACTGCCAGAGGAATAAGACAGATATAATAATGGGTAAATATTACATAAAGATGGATTATAGAAAATTCAAAACCAGTAAAACGTACCCTGAGACATTGCTCCCAGACTTCATCAGGGGCTGTCACAACCATCCTCTCAGAGTCCCAACCGAAGCCACTCGCCGCCAGCATGTCCTTCACTGCAGTATACCCTTGCTTGTAATATCTCACCCGATTGGACACGTTTTGCCATGTGACAATTACCTCAGTGTGCTTTGTAACTTCGTCGGCCGCAATCTGGTACACCTCCCACTTGAATCCGTTATCAGCCTTACAGCCTAGTGCGACTTGTTCGAGGAAAGTGTCGAACAGTATCTGGTTCATAGCACTTGTCCATTTGATCTTCGTAGCTCTAGATGAAGGCTCCGTGAGAGATTTCATGGTTTTTGCACGTGGTGAACATCGGGTGGCTACCGGCGATGTTTTTACCGGTGACTAGGTCGGTGTGGATGTTTCGTTAAAGGAGTCTGTCATTTCACCTGAATATGAAGTAGGTATGATTTTTTTGCAAATTGCAACTATAATTGTTAAAATAACAAATATTAAGATAGACTTAAGTAACATAAATTCACTGGTCCTTATAAGTATCCAACAAACCACCAAGTATGTAACTCGGATACCATAATTCACTAGTTTTCGAAGTTAAATAAACCTTAAATATAGCATCACCAACTTATATATGAAAATTAAATAGAAAGTATCATCATCTACTTCTACTATTTTGTTGAGCATCTGCCCACATTCTGGCTGCAATGTCATCGCGCATTCGATTCCAAGCATCTTTTTTACACTGCATTACTCGAAGTAACCATTGCCGCTCGTCGTTTCTTGATGTTCTTGTGGCGTTGGGATACCCTCCACATCGGCACCAGATATAACAGTGAAATCCTAGTCTTGTGGAGACTCATTTTGGCCACGTATATAATTGTGTAGGACACAACAGGCAATCACAATCTCGACTTGTGTTTGAAATTCGTACTGCGTAGCACTCTTCAAGATGGGAAATCTGCCTTTCAATAACTGAAACATCGCTCGATTGCATTGCGCAATTGTGCATGTCGGTAATTAAATAGCTCCTTCATGTTCGCAGGACCTTTCCCAGTTCGATATTCTTATAAGTGATACCGAACGCCCCGGTATGGAGCCATAAATCCAGGTGAATGAGCGTATCCATGGTCGATAACATAATATTTTCCTATACATTCGAATCAAGGTAATATTAAGACTAAAACTGGATACAGCATAGTTAATAATTAGATTGACACTTTCATAATAGATATACAATACCGTTTGACACAAGCAAGGGATCATCTGATCGGGTCAATGCATTGCGTAGCACTATCGCATCCGAAGAAGAACCCTCCTAACTGGCCAACACATATGTAAATTTCATATCTAAAGTACACACTGGCAGTACATTTTGGGAGAGCACCCATTTGAAATTGCGGAAGCTCGCGTGGTCAACCGTCAACACATGTGCTGGAATGTGTGTACCATCAATTGCACCAACGCAATCCTAAATGTGAAGAATCAACGACCATGAAGCGACTGTACATTGGAATGAAATAAAAAATACAGACTTAGAAAACACACCCATTACAAATATACCTGAAAGTAAGCAGCCCAATTTAGATTTGTTTGGATCTCTGACAGTGTCTCTATGCCGGTAGGTTTAACTAAATCAGGGTACATTAATATAATTGTCTGTAGCACACGGTGAAAGTGCCGACTGACTGTCTCACCCGATCGAATAAATCTGTGACCCATGACCCGGTTACGAACATTGTGCCCCAACGTGTGAAGGAAAATAACTACTTGTTCTTCAAGACTAACATTACGTGTATCACGGAGTCGTGTCTTCTCGTGTAACAGCGTACATAGTTCAAAAAATGATTCTCGATTCATCCTAAGCTGATCTACACAATCTCCGTCGCTAGCCCAAATAATAGAATTGATGAACCTTGCTCGCTCATCATCCCCATGACGCGCCAGTTGCTTGAACATATACGTACGACAATATTCCCCAACAGCCTGTACACAAGCTGCCACCGCTTGAAAGACAATTGTACTATCGTGCAATTCCTCATCTGAAGAATATATCGTCAACTGATAACCTACACTCTCATGTGTGTATTTCTCATAAATATACATTGCAAACAACAATGGGTACAAATATAAATTTTGGACGAAGGTATATATGTATATGACTACTTAGACCTCTATGGTCGGCCTCTAACAGTGGCTATAATGCTTACCTGTGAGTCCTAGCTGAGTTTAGAGCAACCATCAAAGGCATGCATAGAAAAGTGTCAACAACAGCAATGCCTACTATCCGTAGGCCCTGCTGAGAAAGAAAACCCAACCAGTCGTTTGATGGCTAATGAAAGGTGGTAGAAAAGTAAAGCGGAAATAAGGATCAGCACAGAAAATTTTCGTTTCACATCTCTTTCATTGCCTACTTATTCCTGAGATAAATCATTGTATGTGTGTAGAACAAAATTAAAGGGGACCATAGAAGGAACTATAATTCCAATTCAATTTTGAGATAACAAAGACGGAGATGATTCTTCAGGTTATTTTATCTATTCATTTGTGGACCGTTGAAGAAAACAGTGGAAGGATGTAAATTTCCTTTGCTCCACCATCAATATGTGTTTAATCCATGCCATCCATTCATTTTGGCAGTTCATTAGGGCATAACTCAAAAAATAAGCCCAACGGACAAGACTACAAGAAACGGTAATGATTGAATGCTCACCGTTAAAAACTTACCGAGGGCTACCAAAATGTTAGTTTCATTAGTTCACTTGGACAGTTTAATCGATTGATCTCAACTATCTATCAAGTCCAATACATATTTCATGGACTACCACGCAAAAATCACGCTGATTGGATGATCCAATCCATCCTTGATTTGGCTTATTTTCTATGGACATCCTTTTTCCAAGACATGGATGGATGGTTACGATTGCCTAACAAAATTTTTCTATAGAATGATAAGAAATCCATTGTGGGCCCTAACAAAAAGATGGGATCAGATTGTTGATTGGACTAATTTTCTGTAAACATTCTTGACCGTCCATATCAAAGGCCATCCATCAATTTGTAAGATTGCTGGTGATGCTGGCATGTTATTCCATAGAAGCTATGCTAGACCTGATTAATAGTCTAGATCAATAGATTGAAATGTCTAAGTGTCCCAATGCAACTAGAAGCACTATAACTTACAATGTGTTGTGATGGCTGAGCATTTCTCTCTTACTATTTTCTTGATCCTTCCTCAGACAAGATGTTGAACTTGTTCATTAACGGAAAAAGAGAAATGGTGGAGTGCAAGCATTTTCACCATATTTCTGGTGAAAACGGCCTCATGAGGCCTACTGTGATGTATTGATAACATCCACTCTGACCATCATGCAGGCCATTTCGTATTTAAGCATGGCCCCAAAATCAGGTAATGGTTTAAGTGGAACATACCATAAGGACACTTGACATAGGATGCACACCCCTATGTTCATTGGGAGCCTAGTGTGTTGTGTATATGTTATCCAACCAAATGATATGAAACATCTTTCTCACTATTGTTTAGCACATGGTGCAGGTATCAGATTAGGACATGGAGTACATGGAGTACTTGAAGATAAGATAACGATTGGTGGAGCATGTAGCACCCTATGTGCCCACTACAAATGCAAATATTTAGATACTTGTATGAGTATCCTAAATTTCTGAAACACAAAACAGAAAAGCATTTGGAAGAAGACATTTTCATTTATATGGTTTTGTCTGAACCATATAAGAGAGAAATGGGAAATGAATGGCCACTGTTAACATTCAGTGAACAGAAACTCCATCAATGTCATCATCAAGATCGACAGGCGTTGCGCAAGCCAGATGGATGGTATGGACCATGAGACTCATGTCGCATACATGGTACATGATAATGGAAGATGGGTAACTCCAATGCCCAGTTGGGCACATCTGGCTTCAATGATTTCCAAATTCACACAAAGAAGAAAAAAGCAAATGTGTTTTACATGAATTGGTACATTAAAAGACGATTCTAAGACATGCTTCTGCAGTTTTTGTGGCATAACTTCAAGGGCTAATTGGGCATGTAGTTGTTATAGCAGTTTTTGGGAAACATACCATAACTCTGAAAATCATATAAAATTACAAACAATATCAAAAACCCACATCAGAAATCGACCAAAACTCATTGACTTTCGTACTGAAAATTTAAAAATTCCATGCAGATGTATATATGGGTTATGCCCATCCAGTGGGGTTAAAAACGAACTTAGATGAACCTTTAGATAATTGAACCATGGGCCCTGATTGCACACAATGAAAAGATTTCTCATGTGCAAACGTGCCCTAAATATTCTTTATCAGTTACCCAAGAGAATGCAAGGCAAATTATATGACTGTGTGCTGAGTGTTTTCCCTACATAATCAGATGAAGATTTGAAAGAAGATTTTTTTTGTAAGTTATTAAATTATTGTATGTCAAAAAGAAGAAATTTTGAATTAAATAGGACATATAAGTGCATTCCCGTAAATAACCTGAATTGGGAAGAAAAAAAAAAAAAAACAAGTCCAGTGTAGCAAAAAATTGTAAGCTAATTAAAGTAATTGAAACATTAATGTCACCCAATATATGCAGAGAACAGGTGAAAAGTAAACAACTAGAGAACCCAATATTTGACAACTTCCATCAGAGACCCCTAGCTTCAAATTCCCCCAATAGTTGGCCAGAAATAAAAAAGTTGTCATTGAAAGAAATGAAATCAAAATCCAAACAGGAACTACCCAAAAATAATAAAAAGAAATTGATAAAAACCATCAAAAAAGCAAATACCTCATTTGTGTAAAGACAAAGAACAAAAAGAAGAGAGACAATAGAATTATATATTCACTTGCTGATAAATCATACAAACTTTACAGTTGGAGAGTTATATAAAAGAGGTGTGCATGTATGCATTTGGGCAAGAAGGTGGGATATGTTAAACAAGAAATACTCATGGATCAACTATCCAAAACTCATTTAAATTTTCAGTGGTATTTGAAAAATGAGCAAGCTTCCTCTGTCGATGTATGTAGGTTTTGAAGGACATGACACATGCACATAAGGTCATCTTGTTTAAAAAAATATATAAGATTAACGTGTCCAGTACGTCAGATTACTAATAGCACCCTCGAATCTCAAAATCTGAATCACTGATGCAACAAGGGTAAACCAGATTTGGCAAGCAATCACTGATGGATGTGCCATGACAACTAGGTCCCAATGAGAAGTAGATTGAGTAACTTGTTTCATAATAAGCTTTTTCCTTAAGAAGCACACTAAATATGAACCCTGAAGAGGCCGATGCGGCAATCTCTCTTGAAACATGGTTTTTCAAGTGTGTGAACCACTATGATTGAATCTTAGAATAAATTCATAATAGAAGTATATAATCACATGCTTAGAAATCATACAAATTTCACAGCTGGAGAGTTATATAAAAGAGGTCCAAATGTATGCATTTGGGCAACAAGGTGGGCTATGTTAAGCTTTCGTACTCACGAATCAACTATCCAAAACTCATTTAAATGATCAGTGGCATATGATAAATAAGCAAGCTTCCTCTGTTTGGTGTATGCAGGTTTTGAAATACATTCCAATGCACATAAGGTCATGTTGTTAACAGCAAAAAAATGAGATTAAGGTGTCCAGTACCTCAAATTACTGATAGCACATTCGAATCTCAGAATCTGAATCACTGATGCAACAAGAGTAAACCAGATTTGGCAAGCATTCAACATCACACTCATGATTAGAGAAATCACTGTCTAGTTAAATGGTTCACCAATTGCATATAATTTTTGGATCGATGTGCGTCAAAAACTGGATCCCAAACAGAAATGCACAGAGTAACTTGGTTCATAATAAGCTTGTCCTTAAGAAGCAAAAAAAAAAAAAAAAAAAAAAAAAATCTCCATGAAGATAGCAGAGTGGATAACATATATAATATTTTCAAGGATATTGCATTGTCTATCAAACTATGAGAAAGAGTAAAGAGTGATCTACTGTAATATTTCATCAATTTTAGCTATGGAGGTAGAAAATGCTAAAAATGAGAGAGGGGAAAGGTAAGAAAAATAATATGGAGCATACCAAAGATCTTTACCTAAGCCAATGGAGGAGATCAATGAACATTGAGTTGGAAATGGAAGCAAATTAGCAGTTGGATAAGAAAGCTGTTAGTTTTTTAGATTAAATGAAAACTGAAAACCCTGAAACCCCCTATTTTCTGGAGAACCCTCCCAGACGTACAATGAAGATTTCACAAAACCCCCAAAGCAAATAGGTGGTGAAAATTAAAATCCTTCTGTTCAATAGAGACAGATTCAAGCAAAATCAGTCCACCTGGATGCGGCAATCCATGTCAGATTTCGCGAAAGTGCCCCAAATTCAGAAATTGGGGGTTATCTGGAATCAGATTGAAGAGTAGAATTAAGATTTTACAAAACCCCCAATTTTCAGATACCATAATCAAAATAATCTCCGAAAATCAACAATAGGACTGAATACGGACTGTTTGAAGAAGAATCATTAATCTAATTTAAGAAAATCGAAATAAAAAAAAAGCCACAACGCCCACAAACTGCTTACATGGAGGTTATCTGGAGAAGACAACATCGTTACAAATCTGATTTTGCCAAAACCCCAAAAACCATAAACAAAAGTAAAAAGGTTTCTGAAAATGGAAGCAGTCAGTTGAATACAGAAGGATTGAAGCACAAACAATCCTCCTGGATTCTCACATGCAGTAAATATTAAGCCATCACACTCTAAAAACCCCTAACCCCCGATTTCTAGAGTGCACAATACATAAAAAAACAGATTGCATAGGAACCCCCAAAATCCAGGAGCCTATAACACTGGACATGTAGATCGGAAGCCAACGACACTCTCACAGGGTGGAGGGATGACATGCATGACAGATTTCGAACTGTATGCCACCGAATAAGGCCATAGGAGGAAGAAGCAGTACCCGAGCGTAGCAACGGTGATGGTTGTGATGGACTCAGTCGTCGAAAATACCTGAGATTTATAAGATTGGAATGGGGAAATGGTCCTTCCCGCCACCGCTCCCGCCATATCCAGCGACCTTCAATCCCATCCCTCAGTCCGTACGAAGGACTGGGATGGGCTCGAGGCAAATCTAGGGAGAGAGGAACGAATCCAAGCAAATCCAACGGGAGAGAGAGAGAGAGAGAGAGAGAGAGAGAGAGAGAGAGAGAGAGAGAGAGAGAGAGGATATCCGGCGATTTTAAGCAATCCAGCAGTCAATCCAGCAGGACACGCCGCCCTACTCATCTCTCTCCCGTCCAAACAAGAAGACGCCCGTACTCTGTTGGATAAGACTATCCTATCCAACCTACTACGACCGACTCCACCCTAATACTCCCATCCAAACGGGCCCTTAGGACCAAGGTTTAAGAACTATTCCCAACCTTATGGAATCTTAGATCTCATACCCGCGTGTGGATGTGTGCAGCTCTGTGCGCATATTAACTGAGCAAACTATTATTATCAGTTGATTACATGATACGGTGGGACGCGGATTAGCTACTGATAGAGCTAGTACCGAAATTACCTACTAAAGTGATGTCATCAAGTTCTTTGGGCCCTACCATGATGTATGTTTTGTATCCACACCATCCCTCCATTTGGAGAGAACATTTTAGAGCATGAAACAAAGCATGAGGTTGATCTAAAGCTCAAGTGGACCCCACCATAGAAAATAGTGGGACAGTGATGCCCCACCATTCAAACCTTCCTGTGCCAACCGTGATGTTTATTTGAGATCTAACTTGTTCATAAGTTAAAACAGACATGGAAGTAGGGAAAACTCAAATATCAGCCTAATCGTTTTTAATGGTAGGTGTTAAATCCCCACTTTTTTCTGAGGTGGGGTCCACTTAAGCTTTGGATCTACGTCATTCTTTAGATCATGCCCTAGAATAATCTGGCCAAATGGATTTACGGTGTGGATACAACACATCATGCATGCCTCACTTTTAAGCCACTGACCTTTCTCTGCCCGTCCAAACTTATTTTACCAAACTATTGCCCTTCTGTATAGGCGCCTTTTTACAGGACCAAATTGCCCCTGCTTTATAATTTGCATTTCTTTCAGTCACTTATACCACAAAAAAAATGTCAGAACTCATCTGTATCAAAATATTCTTTTTTTCACCCATTTTCTTCATTAAATCTCCATTAAATCTCTATATACTATCATTATACATTTGTCATCTTCCATCCTACTCAGGGTTACGTTCATTCCCTTAAACTGGATGCATCCATAAACGTGAAATCTTGAAGGCCTTTCTCTATAAATCGTGTTTCACTTTGATGCACTCTTCTTCTTCTTCTTCAACGCGGATTTCACTGATACGACAACTATGAGAGGTAAGGATGTTTAAAATCTGAAGAATTTACCTAGATCTCGGGCAATTCCAACCGATAAGTCGGCGAAATACTTGCTCAAATTCACCGGAACTCGAGCAACTCATGAATTTCTCAGTCAAATTGTCCGAGTTCTCGATTAATTTAATGAGTTTCTCGTTCATTTTCGTGAAGTTCTCAGTCAATTTCACTCAGTTCGCGGTCAATTTTGTGAATTTCTCGCTCAATTTTGATAAGTTCCTGATTAATTTCGGTAAGTTCCCAATCAATTACATGAAGTTCTCGGTCATATTCGTGAAGTTCTCAGTCAAATTGATGAAGTTTTGCAGTTAATTTCATGAAGTTCCCGGTCAATTTGATGAAGTTCCCAGTCACTTTAATGAATTTTTCAATCAATTTCATGCACTTCTTAGTCAATTTCACGAAGTTTCGCAGTCAATTTCACCTAAGTTCCTGGTCAATTTAATGAATTTGTTAGTCAATTTCATGCACTTCTCAGTCAATTTCACGCACTTATCAGTCAACTTCAGGAAGTTCGCAGTCAATTTTCATAAAGTTCTCGGTCAATCTAGTGAATTCCCGGTCAATTTCATCGAGTTTTCGGTCAAATTCAATGACTTAGAACTCAATTTCACTCAGTTCTCGGTCATTTTCATTACATTATCGGTCAATTTCACTCAGTTATCAGTATTTTTAAATAAGTTATCGGCCAATTTGGTGGTCACCAAAATACACCAATAAGTCAGCCATATTGACCGTGAACTTCATGAACTCCTTGCAATTTATTGATTGAGAACTTGAAAAACTTGACCAGTAAGTTGGTCATATTTGACCTAGTACACTGGTGAATTTACTACTACTTGGTCAATTCCACCTTATACATGTGAATATTAAATGAGTTATATCTTATGTGTCATTGTGTTTGTTTTCAGAAAATGGCTTCGAGAATCATCCTATGCTCATATGGTAGGGAGTTACTAAGTGAAAACAATCAATATACGTATAAGGGTGGAAAGTCGAAAACTACTATTGTGGGTGTTGAGACTACATATGAGGAGCTTCTATCCAAAATGTACAGGATTGTGAATAGTACGCCAAAGGATTATGATATTAGGTTGAAAGTATTGTACCTTTGCTCAAACCAATCAATCCCTCCGACCGAAATTGAAGACGACGAAGATGTGAGAGTGTTCTTGGCAACACAATCGAAGCATCCAGATAAATACATCCCTGTAATCATCGGGACAATGCAGCGCGTTAATAAGGCAATACTTGAAGACCCCGTGGCTTACAGTGGTGTCGAACATGACGCCCCCAGTTGGAAGTTTGGGTGAGGAACATGGCGTGAAATATGAATATATGACATCACCTTTACAACTTCTTCTAAACAACACTCCACAACTCGAGTAGATTCAGACATCAAACTTCATGACTAGTCAAGTGAGTTGGGAAAGTGACTTCAAGCTCAGAAGTAAATGTATAACATTACCTTCATGTACAATAGTAGATTTTCCTTCATCATCCAACGCTAAATATGTACGGGGAAATGATTGTACCTTTTGAGGATGCTGCATTCACCAATGTAGACTTGTCACTATATTCATATCCATTGGATGAGGCGATTGATATAACCGTTGGCCAAACGTTTAAGGATAAGAGCCGGTGTCAGTATGTTTTGAGCCAATTTGCAATTCGCAACAACTTCCAATAGAGGGTCTTGTACTCGTCACCCAAGAAATTCATTGTAGCGTGTTTTGAAGATAAGTGTAAATGGGAGGTACACACATCTAAGGTGAATGATGTGGAAATATTCAAGATAAGGACTTACACGTCCATACATACATGTGGCATGTTATGGATGAAGAATGATCACCGACAAGAAAGCAGTAAGCTAGCCAGTGAACTGGTTGTCAGTCGCATTGAGCAACGCCTAGGATTAAGGCCGAGGGACATTTACCAAAAAATATGTAGGGTAGAACTTGCAATCCTGAGTATATAACGTTAAAAGTGAATCATGTATTCTCTCAAGGAAATCAACATATTTGTCAATAGCCTAATCAAAAAAATTTAATGATTAAACTCATAGCTAATATAAGAGCTAAATACACATCCATATATGTACGTGAATTACTTACCTAGTTATCAACCCATGCATCCTTCTCTCATATGGTCTTGAACCAAATACATGTCGCTGTCCCTTTGTTTGCGTTATACCAACTCTCCAATTCTTGCAGTTCGTCCTTCAATATAACCCTGAATGGATCCATCTGGGCCTTGAAGGGTATCGGAGAAGTATAAAATTTGTTGGGTTTATCAGAATCGGTGACGATGCTTGGAGTTGTTTGAATGGCAGAGATGGATAAGAATGGAGAAACCTTATAGACACACGGCTTCGGGACCCTCTTAGTTCTCCTCTGATAAACAGGAGTGAACAACAATGATTTCTCACATACATTACCATCTGTCGCACTATATATAGGCTTGAACCTCCACCTCTCCGTTCCCTTGTTCCTTATCTTCCAAATCCTCTGATTCCCTATTGTTCTTCATCTCCTCCTCCTTTTCTAACTCTTCCTTCTCATTCCAAAACTGACCCTTCTCTGCTAGAAACGCATCCATCTGCTTCTTCAACTCCACCTTCCCCTCCTCCAACTCTTCCCTTGCGCATGCAACTTCTTCCTTCTCATTATTCAATTCCTCATTCTTCATCTTCAATTCTTTCTTCTCCTTCAATAACATTTCCCTCTCCATATTGATAAGCGCTCTCTCATTCAACTCTTACCTCCCTAACCTCAAGGCTGCCTTCTCCTTTAGCATGAGTTCCCTCTCCTTGAGTGCTAGTTCTCTCTCCTTCTCCATCAATTCTTCCTTCTCTTTCGGTGCGAGGAATTTCTGACTCAACTCTTCCTTATCTTTCTCCAGCAATTCCCTCTCCTTCTTCAGCTCTTCCCTATCCTCCCTCACCTCTTCTGCCAATTCATATCCCGATCCCTCTCCCTCTTCCTCTCCCTCTCCCTCTTCCATAGCTTCATCTTCTCCATCTTTAATGCCCTACAAAATGAAATAATGTATATATCACATATGTAAATGTCAAAGTAAATATAAAATTTCAACATAAAAGAAGACTTTTATGACATCTTATATGAAATCTATCACAAACCAAACGAACGGCCTCCGTCTCCAGTTATTCACTGGTGGGTTCCAAGGTTAGGATTACTTCAGTCTGCAAAAGAACATCTTTCATGTTCATGTACAGTACAGAACATTTATATTACAATAAGTGACCATCCAGCTTGATATAAATTAGCTTACATCTTCACTCTAAAAAAATCTCTGAATTTTCTTGTACCTCCAACCCTTCTAGCCTCGATATTATGTGAATCGTGGAATTTGGGAGGGAACGTATGAAATGACACATTCTATGAGGGTCGACACTCTCTCTACGACCCATATTTGTTATAGGAAAATAGCAATATGGGCTTAAAAAACTATAGTTTAACATAAACTCTAAATTCAAATAAAAAGGGAAAGAATCCTTACTTGTAGAGGAAAGATGCAGCCGTTGACATTGTAGCGAAACCCATGTGATGCCATCGCGGCACTTTCGACCCCTTCGGCCATTGTCTAGAAGGCTAAACTACCCCAAGGATGGCTATTGAAGTTTTCCAACGAGTCCACTAAGTCAATGTACTCTGTAGTACACATAATTTTCATGTCGGTTCCCCTAACAAACCACTCTATGCATAATATTAGGGCTACCTTCACGACATCTTCATGCTTATCGCTGTCAACTATTTTATTGAACACCTCTTGTACGTGTTTCTTTAGGATAGGATATTCTTTGAAGTACTTCTCTCTTATTCACTTCTTAGTATGATGAATTTTGGGTATAGAGAGGTCTCCAGTATTCAGCCTTGTTATTAGGGTGAAGTCCATCTCTGTAAATTTCAAACGGTTCCCCCGTATCTCGAATACAAGATTACCTCTGTATCTCTCAAAAAGTAGGTGAAAGATAACTCCTATAAAACTAAATGGTGAAATCTATAGTTTTTTTTTTTTTTTTTTTAAAAAAAAGAAGAAGAATGGGGACTGCCTAAAAATATTTAATCTACTATCGTTCTTCTCCAAACCACTCTTCATGACATCAAACCACCACGTCAGTGAACATCTGCAGGACAGGTTCAGGACTCCAATATCAAATCCCTTACGCTAGGATTTGTCATTTACAAGGATAAATTAGAAAATATATCAACAATAACGTTTAATATTTAATAAAGCATAGTGTAAAAGTTAACTTGTTGTGATGAAAAATCATAAAGTATAGTGTCAGTTTCCTGAGTTGGTGGTCATTTTTAGTGAATTACAAGTCAAAGTGCCCGACTTATAAGTGAATTTCAACAAGTTTGCGGCTTGTTTCACTCAGTTCTCGGTTAATTTCCCAAATTATATGTTGCATATTAGCCCAAGAACATCATGAAATTAATCGCAAACTGAATGAAATTTACCGGCAACTGATTGAAATTGACCACGAAGTGAGTGCAATTGATCGAGAAGTTCTGAAAATTGACCGAGAAATGAGTGAAATTAACCGACAACTTCATGAAATTGAGCGAGAACTTGCGGAAATCAACCGGACTATTTCACTCAATTTTCAACCAATTTCACTCACTTCTTAGTCAATTTCATAAAGTTGTCGGTCAATTTCCGCAAGTTCTCGGTCAGCACGATGTCAATTTCGAGCAGTTATAGGTCAATTTGACTTGCAAACTACAAAGATGAATTGGAAAATATATCAACAATAACGTTCAATATTTAATGAAGTATAGAGTGAAAGTTGACTTGTTGTGGTGAGAAATCATAAAGTATAGTGTTAGTTTCCCGAATCGTCGGTCATTTTTGGTGAATTTCAAGTCAAAGTGCTCGACTTATAGGTGAATTTCAATAAGGTTGCAGCCAATTTCACTCACTTCTAGGTCAATTTTCTAAGTTATATGTTGCATTTTTACCCAAGAACATTGTTAAATTGACGCGAACTGAGTGAAATTGGCCGCAAATTGAGTGAGATTGACCGCGAACTGAGTGAAATTGACTGCGAACTGAGTGAAATTGGCCTCGAACTGAGTGAGATTGACCGCAAACTGACTGAAATTGACCGCGAACTGAGTGAAATTGACCGCGAACTGAGTGAAATTGACAGCGGACTAAGTGAAATTGATCGATTTAGTTTTTTATTTTCGCTGTGAACTTGATAATGTAATAAGCTTCCATTGAGAGGACATTTGATAATTTGTTGAATTCTTTTACTCTAATGAAATAATAAATACAGTCGGTTTTATTCTTGTGAATGGTTACCGTCATGAATGTAACTGGATGTGATCTAAATAAAAAAATAAATTAATTAAGGCACAATTTTTAAAGCATCCAATTCATTCAATTATTAACACCCGGTTTTCTCGGGCACGAGTGTAAATTCTGGCCGTGAAAATTCGGGATGTTACAGTTAAGGGCTCACAATGGGGATGTTTAATCCACATATCAATGGGCAGGGATGTCCCACCTTTTTGTCAGAAATGATCTCCAAGTGTTTGAAAACTGGGCGCAAAGTTGCGACAGACCCCATTGCTAAGAACTGTCTGATTATTTGTGTTTTATACAAACTTTGGTCCTTTGTAGTGGACCCTATGTTTGGGTCACCACTTAGAACCTTTAACCGATACCAATGAATAGATAAATAATATTTTACTTGGGCTAAATCAGACTCCACATGATCGGGGAGTGGGTCCCAAAATGGGACCAGGCACAGTTGTACAGAAAATTAAAATACCTATGTTTAGCCCTACACCAAATATTATTTATGGACAACCAATTGGTCTTAGCTTATACTTTTTGAAGTACATATATATTATTACCAAGGGCACCTGACGGCATGCTGAAAGGTAGTCCCTTGTGATAATGGGACATACTCAAAATCAGGCAAAAACTAATTCTGCACTGTGTTTCCTACACATTTTCTCCAAGTACCCATGTTTGGGCTATCATTGCAAATTACATAGACTCAACCAATGAGGCCCAAATTATACTTTTAAAAGCCCATACATAGAGTTACCAGATGGATAATTCCTTTCACCAAATGTGGGTCCCACATGATCATAAATCTGAAATGAAGATAGCGAGAAACCAACCTTACACCAAAAATTTGTTTAACATAAAATTTATGTGGGGCCACATTAGTGTGGTCCACCACCATCTCAAAGCATTTAATGCAGCATCTAAACTCTGGAAATGAACTCCCAGGTGCCAGTGTGAAAAAAACCTTAGTTGGGCCATTTAGTGTTGGCTATCTTGTATGGGTCTTACCCTTCATCTAATGAGGCCCACCTAGCATGTTTTGTAATTTGGTTTTATATAACTCGTGAAATGTGTAGTGGACAGATTTTGTTGTTTAATTGTTGTCTTAAGATATGGGTGGCCTTGGGCCCATCTAAATGAGCTAACCCTAAGGGCCTGTTTGGGAGCGTGGATTTGGAACCCCGTGGATTAAGAACCCCCAGGATTTGAAACCCCTTCGATTTGAAATCCACCCAGTGAGTTTGGCACCCTGGCGTGTGAATCAACTTTAATCCAAAAGTAGTTATGCATGGTATTTATAGAGGTTTGAATTTAATTACTAAATCAACTTTAATATCTCTAATTAGTGAGATATGTAATTTTGACACAATGGTTGTGATAAGCCCACTAAAATATATGCTTTGCCCGAAAATGAAGAAATTCCAAGTCTCGGATGGGCCACAAGCACAAGATCATGTCTGAGTGACTAACCAATGATTTTTAATCGTTGATTTACATGGATATGAAAGTGCCCTGGTTTGTCAATTACCGTGAGTGTTGAGTCAATTAGACTACAGAGCCTCATAAGAAGATCATTTCAAGCGACTGTCTCATCCGGATGTGTACAAGCTCACCACAGGTAAATCTAGCCTCACATCCCTTGTCCCAAAACACCAGGTATATAAAACCCTTAAAATAAACTAGAACATCATAGGGTTTTTAAGTTAAGAAAATTTTTTTCAAAATAGGAAAATTCTCTAAGTTTTCTTGCTTTGTTGATTTTATCGATACATATCTCGATATGATCGACCTGCGCTGTCCATGTCCTCGATACCTAAACGATATCATCGGAATGAGGACAAAAGTGTCCAACAACCACATGAACATCTGGACAGATTTATCGATGTATCGATATACCTATCGATATCATCGATATTCAAATCTTGAGTCCATCAAAGGGGACTCGATAAAATCGACAGGCAGATCTCCGGTGCCCCTGTTTTTTCTTAAGAATATCATATATGCATCGATATATCAAAGCCTCCTCGATACCATCGAGGTTCAAATCTCGATGATATCGGAAGGCTCTTGATGATATCGGTCTTGGGCGCCAAGTTCTTTTAGCTAAATATTTCAAGATTGTTTATCTGTGATCGGGGGTCTCTCGATAGAATTGATATTCAAATATTGATAATATCGGTACGGTCTCGATTGCATCGAACATGGACATAAACTATCAGCAAGCTTAAAGAAAAATCCATTGGATTTATCGATGCATCGACATGGGTATCGATATCATGGACATTCAAATTTTGATGATCTCGATGGTCCCTCGATCATTCTTTTAAACTTGAAATATTTCATGTCAAGTCTCTCTCATTATTCAAATGTCGATGAATCGACACTAGTATCGATTGTATCGGAGTTTGAAATCTGATGTCATCGACACTTGTTTTCGATCCCATCGACTAGCTGGCAAAAGGTTTCAAAAGCGTAAGACATTGAGTTTGTGTCATCGAGCGGCCGATCGATGCTATCGAGAGTATACGCTCGATGATATCGAACTCTGTCATAAATGTGACCGTTTTATATCCGTTGGAACCTTTTGCCAATTTATAGAGGACTTGTTTATTATTGCTGGGAGAGAAAGAAGAGAGTGCTTTTGTGTGTATTACCTTAGATCATATACCTAAAGCCCTTTCTCTCAGGGAAGTTCATCCTCCAATCCACCCTCATCATTGACATTCAATAGAGTGGATTGGGGAATGAACTTCCGCATTCAAGGATCCTCTAGCTACTACCTTAATGGCAAATCATTAAGCTGGGATGTCTTGAATGCATAATCGGAATCACTCTATCTTCTTTATAGGAAAATATTTTATAGAATAGGATTTTGTCTTAACCTTGACCCAACCCGAAGCCTCGCATTGGTACATCATTTGTGTTGCGAATCAAGGAAGCCGAAGAATCTTCATCAACAAGGAGGAGATCTTCGTTAATGTGTTGAATAAGACTCATCCACTTATTTGTAAGTTATTAGAGTCCAGAGAACACTTGTGATCATTCCTTTTTAGGATTAGGTCTTAGGTATTTCTCACCCTTGCAAGCCCTCGTAGGAGGCCTCGGGAGGGAGTGTACGTGGTGGGTGCGTTGTGTGGTCCCTTGCTCTGTGAAGAGCATAAACATCCGGTTGAAAGTGAACCTGTCTAAAACCTTAGGTTCGAGGTGATCCGAGTGAAACCTCCGTTAGGGTCTTATAGAAGATCCTTGGCCAGTGTGCCTAAAAGTGGGTGCGTTGTGTTGACCCTTACTCATGAGAGCATAAATAGTCAGCCTCAGTGTAGGTTGTAAAGGTTGAAGGTGAACCTGATTTAAAACCTTAAGTTTGAGGTGAACCGCTATGAAACCTCCTTAGTGAATCTGGTACACTCAAGGGTTGAGTGCGGTTACCGGGAGTGGAGTAGACAAGTAGTCGAACCACTATAAAAATGACTGTATTTGAGATTGCTATTCTTCTGTTTGTGTGATTTACTTTAATATTTTATATCTAAGTATCTGAGATCACACCTCACACACATACACAGTCATATCCATCATAAACTAGTTTGCATATTGTTCACTTTTTAAATAATTTGTGATTGGATCCTCTACCGGGCTTGGAAGCCAGTAGAGTTACTTTTGAGTAATCCTAATATGTGCATGTTGTTTGGATTAGTGTAATAGGATTTTAAATAAATCATAAAAACTTTAAAAAATCCTATCCACCCCCCCTCTAGGACATATTGGCATATTCCTACTTCAACTAAAGCGGTTTTCACTGCTATTTCAGGACAATGTTTAGACGGTGCTGGACAATGTTTGGATAGTGCTGATTTACATGGACAATGTTTGGACGGTGCTGATTATCATTAGTGGTCCATGTGCCCAATATAATGATAGTATAGTGACACACATGTTACACCTGCAACTATTGAAATGATTTTAGGTGTAATCCAAGCTCTCACTGTGGATTTGAAACCCCCAGTTACTTTATGCTGCCAAACAATCAGTGGATTTGAAACCCCCTCAAATCCCTTCGAATCCACAGTGCCAAATGACCCCTAAGGCCCAAGCGGGCCCAACACTAAGAGAAATCATTAAGGAGTGAGAAGCCCACCATAGTAACTTTCCTTGAGCCCGTTGTGTAGGCCCATTGCCTACTGGGCAGCGTGCCTTGCATCTATTTTAGAATGTATAAACAAGATAATTGGGCTTTTTCTTGGTTTGCTTGTGTATGTGGCTAATAGGCCCAATATAATGTATGACATGAAAGATGTTAGCATGTTGTCCTTGTGTTTAAGATCGTGCATTGTTTCTAGTTGATGGTGGAATGTGTACAGCCCACTTAGTTGTTGAATTAGATTCACACCATTGAAAGCCTTGTGGTTGGAATTTTATGCCTTTGAGTTGGCCTATTGGTTCACCAAGTGGGACTCACACTTGACTTATATAACCTCATGCTTTGTGTGTAGTCCAAGGTCAATGTGGAAGTCACACTAGGTGAGACGCACTTAGTAATGGTTGAGATGATGATACATGTGTGGTAACATGATAATGATGATAGTGAGTTATTGGTTGAAATGATAGATATGATTTAATGGATGGTGAATTATGGCATATGCATTGATGATGGATGTGTAATTATTTGTGGTACTTATGACATTTCTTATCTTAATCATGATGTGGAAATGATCCCCATGGTAATGATGATGATATTATGTATATATATGCATGATGACAAAACATGCTAGTTGACTACCATGCTTGATATCTAAGTGAAAATAATGCCTATATTGATTGTCGTGATGATAACATGGATAACATAATCATGTTTTACTTGAGTCATGGATGATGATAAATAAATGAAATTGGTGAACGTAAGGATAACCTCATGCATGATAGACACCTAATGCCTAGGGCATGTATAATGATAGCGTTGGACGATGGCCATGATATTGATGATGCATGTGAATCTCTGTATGATATGTACTCCATGCACATGCTTGCATAATACATGTTATGAGGATGAATTTAATGTTGAATGATGTCTATGATAACAATAATACATGTGAAAACTTGTGTACTACCATAACCTATGCACCTTATGTATGTGCATGCTATGTGAGCCCTGGTGACCATTTTTTAAGTATTCACCAGAGTCGTTGGGGCCTTAATGTGTTACTGATGACACTTAAATGTATGGGCCTTCGCGTAACATTGGCTATTCTTGTGTTAGGCCTTGTGCCTTGGCCTTGTGAAAGCCTACTTGCCCATGAAACTTGGGATGCAAGCTAGTTACAATTAACCGTTGGATGAGAGGCCAAGTGAGCCCACTTCTATAGTCAAGGGAATGGTATTTGATTGTTGTTAGTTTGCTGGTCTACTTGGCTAATTGGCACTATTATTAAGTAAAGCCCATGAGGGCATGAGATGATTCTGGCATGTGATGTAATGTATAGTAAATGCATGTGATGTGTTGTGATGTGTAGCTCACACACGATGATTGTGGCATATGTTATGCAACCAATATGTGATATTTATGGTATGAAATGTGTAGCTTAAACACAATGTTGGGTCTCATAAGACTAGATTATAGATTGATGATTAAATCTTATATGGGCCCGAGTTAAGGCCCATTGCTTATGGGTATTGGGCCATGATCCGACCCATATCAAGATTAAGGGTCTAGATGGACATTCACATGGATAATGGGCTATGGCCCGAGGGTTTACTATTTAGCATCCATGTGCCATAACTTGGCAAGTTGATCTATTTTGCCTTTGATAGTTTGATACACATAGTTTATTCATGAGCATCCATTAATTTTATATACATGCATAAACACACTATGAAATTGGGGCCCTTGTGTTATTCGATATGCCTGGATATGATCCAGAGGAGTTGAAGGATTTTGGATATTGTTTTGATTTAGCCCTCATGCTGGTCCATATGATTGGATGAGGTGCATCGATGTACTACGTTGGGGCTCTCATGTTGGTCCTTGTGCCTGGATGAAAGTCCAGAGGAGTTGGGGTATGTATATGCCTTTGTGACTATGCACTTGGTTGTATGGGCTTATATGTTGATGTATTTCATGTACGAGTGTTTTGTATGGTTGCCACTTGATGGCTGTTCACTCCCCAAGTATAGGGTTGTGATGTAGTAATAAACTCGGTGAGACCGAGGTCGAATCCACAGGGATTGAAACCTGTACGTTATCTGAAAATAACCAGATTTATGATGAAATCTAAACCAATTGTGAATTGAGAAATAATGGTGAAATAATTATCTAAAACTTAAGAGAATTCAGAGAAGGGAACTAGGGATTCAGGGGATCCACTTGTAGAGATCAGAGAGACCTATGCTTTTATCCAGATGAAATTTCAACTATGAACTTCCTTTGATCCAGTTTTCAAGAGATAAGAAGCATGAGAATTAGACCTGATTCCATCACAAGACCATGCCCAGGAGACAAGGTAATCAATAGAACTTGACCAATCCACATCCAGTCTACGAGAGCATGAACATAGGGAAGGATTCTGTCATCCATCCATGCCCATGAGACAATGGTGAACAACAGGGTTCCTACGATCATAACCTCCATACACGCATGGAAAATACCAGAAGTTGTCGTAGATCCAGTGTAATTTAAGTCACAATGGACCATTAAGAACTAAAGACATTCCATATGAACAACTAGAATAAAGCAAAATTCATAATCCAGGTTAAACCAAAAGCATAAAAACATCTCCCATACTGCTACAAGCTTCACCCCTTAGCCCTAGCTAAGGGGTTTAGCCTGACATGGCTAAATCATGCAACAGCAAAGAGAGAAAACAGAAAAAAAACAAATCTTCTTTCAATCTCTCTCTCCCTGTCTCTAGCCGTGAATGAGATGATACTCTTTATCTCTCAGTCGTTCTCTTCATATAGGTGATGCAGTCGGTGGATTGTGAAGGAAGCTCGAGACCTTTCCAAAAGCTCCTGCGGAATCTGTTTACGCAGTCGGAAACGGAAGTTTCCTTCCGTGAGAAAAACCACGCAGTCGTAACTTCACCCTGCGGCATTCCCTTCCTCCCTTGCTTTCTTTCCAAAGAGACAACATCCCTTGGGGGATTTGTGGATGGGCTACACGATGGACGGATCAGATCATCCATCTGATCACTGATCTGATCGCGCAACCGACCCGAAGTCGGTCGGTTTCCGGGCGCTGCAACAGGGAATCGGTTTCGTTCGCTGTGACGCTGGTGGGGCCCGCTGTGATGTTTCTTTAGATGATCCAGACCGTTCAGCAGATTATTCTTGAAAAAACAGTCAGACATACCGAATTTTAAATCCTATTTGTGGTGGCCCACAGAGTTTTGAACTCACCGTCCGTCTGACGTTTGAAGGGTTAAAAATTTATATCTGCTATCATTCAAAATAACGCCACCTAGGCGTGGGTTGTAGTTACCCAAGAAAATGGATGAACGGTTTGGATTTCCATTTAAGACAATGTGTGGGGCCCACAACAGAGACCGACGCATCTCTGTTCGGACGTGAAAAATGGCAATTGCCGTTTCGATTTCTTTTTAAAAAAAGAAGTCGGTCAGCGCCGCTGACCGACTGTTGAGTGGTTAGGTGCACACCCGGTGCACTTGTACACCGTACACACATGCTGTACACGTGGGTCCCACAGAGATGTTTTTGAGACATCTGCTCCGTCCATCCGTTTTGCCATATCATTTAAGCCGTCAATACCAAAGTTGAAGCAGTTCCAAATATCAGGTGGGCCCCAAATTGGAGATTAATGGGCTGATCTGTCCGTTGGACCACTTCCCGAGATCTTCAATGGCTGAAATTTAATATGTACGGTTAATTTACGGCCCCCATCACATGTATGAAGTTTCGAGTCAATCTGATGGCGGAAACCATGTGATCCTGCATTCTGCGCCAATTTCAGGCCTCTTTAACGTGAACAGTTTGATTTTCTCTGATCTTGGGCATGTAAATTCATCGTTCTTGGTCCCCTGGGGTCCCGTCCAATGCCTTGGTGATGTCAGAGCGTTAAATCCATGCTTTTACCGTCCTTTCCAGTCCACGCTCCTAGATTCACCTTGTATCACAAACATGATTAAAATAACCCGTTAAGCAGTGTGATGTTCATAAATCCAGATAGTAACTGGGGTCCAATATGCAATATTAGACCCTCAACACAACCCCCAACCAGCATTTTGCTAGTCCCGAGCAAAACATGCGAAAAATAAGTTGAGAATTTACAGGGTAATTTCCATGAAACCGAGTGATATTTTCGAAGAACGATTCAGATATGAGAAATTTAAGATTCATGAATGTTGGGCATAAAATTTCTCCTGGAGGTAAGCGCATGGTAGACTTCATAATCAAGTTCAAATATTAATCCATTACTAGAATAATTCTACACATTGAGTTCCATGAGTATATAGTGTGATCTCAGCTTATCAACATTAGGATCTACTTCTTTCTTTCATGATATCATTGGTAATAAATAAGAAAACCCATAACAATCCAAACCTAAACCAAAACCTGCCTCATAGATCAACATTCCATCCCTCGATTTCTCCATCAAAATTAATGCCAATGAAAGGAATCAAATCCTCACCTATAGGGAGCAAACCTATGGTGAAGATCAATCGCCCAGAAATCTTGTATTTTCTACAATTTTGTTTTTTTTTTTTCAAAGACAACCATGGGGAATCGACTCTACACCCATGGGGAGCAAACCCATGGTGAAGTCCATTCGCCCAACCCTTTCCGCAGGCAGCTATCTTGTAGCTGGGTTTTCTCATTTTCTTTCATTCTTCTTATTGAACATGATGGACAAATTCCCCAGGTTGGTTCTTTTCATGCTTACTGATCACCAAGTCAATCCTTCAATATTGAACTGAAACCTTAATGTGCAAGCAGGATGTGTCTTGTGGAATCATGACTCAATCAATGTTTAAAACTTCTAATCCTAGATTAACAGTTTGAACTTATTGTGAAATCTAACAAATACTGGATCCAAGAGTCATACGTTACCAACTCCACAAATCTTGAAACTCTAAGTGCCCTAGATGGCCGTTAAAATCACTTCGAATTCACAGAAATTCCAGAAAATTTAAAAATTTTCACAATTTTGCTCAAGACTAAGAAAATTACTGATTAGGTTACCTAATCTCCCACCCCCAACCTAAAATCTACATTGTCCTCAATGTAAAAGTATAAGCATGCAATGCACATGGGACAACGAAAGTAAATGAGAAGTGATGGGGAGATAGTACCTGGACGAAAGAATCAAGGGGCTTGTCCATAAAGGTATCAACAAGAAAGCAAGTCAGCCCAAGAGAGAAAGCATAACAAAAATAAAATCTTACCTATACCACTTTCGCAGGTGCTCTCGATCGCATTTAGCGTATGCAATAAGCCTTTAAACCCCTAGGTTGCCCCTAGTGGACGAGTTGTAGTCTCGTGAGGGTTTGCAGCAATGTTACCCACAAACATTGAATTAACTAATCATGAAATCAAAAGCTGGGTTGCCTCCCAGGAGCGCTAAGTTTAACGTCTTCAGCCAGACTAAAGAAACTACCCTAATCCTATGAAAGCAATAAACCTACCTATACCTCCATCAGACTAGGAGATCATTCCTGGTAAACAGGATCAGTCAGAGGCATGGACATGTCCTCTGAATCAAATTTCTCGACAAATGGCTTTAAGCGATGTCCATTTACTTTAAACTCCTTGCCATTGTCGGGGTCTCTTATCTCGACGGCCCCATGTGGATATGCAGTAACGACAATGTAAGGACCGGTCCAACGAGATCGAAGCTTACCCGGAAAGAGATGTAATCGAGAATTATACAAAAGGACTTTCTGACCTGGCGTGAATGATTTTCGTAGAATGTGTTGGTCATGAAACGCCTTCATCCTGTCCTTGTAAATTCTCGAGTTCTCGTACGCGTCGTTCCGGATTTCTTCAAGTTCATTTAATTGAAGTTTGTGTAGCGAGCCAGCGTTGTTCAGATTGAAATTTAGATTTTTGATCGCCCAGTAAGCTCTATGTTCCAACTCCACAGGCAAGTGACAAGCCTTCCTACGGTATGCCCATAAGGCATCAGTCAATCGAATTGACCAATCCTTACGGTCGGGGTTAACCGTTTTCTCCAAAATGTGTTTGATCTCCCTATTGGAAATCTCAACTTGCCCACTTGTCTGTGGGTGGTATGGGGTGCTCACCTTATGAGAGATACCGTATTTCTTCATTAAACTCTCAAATGGTCTATTACAAAAGTGTGAGCCCCCATCACTAATAATGGCTCGAGGCGTTCCGAATCGGGAAAGGATGTTTTCTTTCAGGAATTTAAGGACCGTGCAATGGTCATTAGTTCGACACGGAATCTCTTCGACCCATTTCGTGACATAGTCTACGGTAAGTAAAATATATAAATTCCCAAAAGATTGGGGGAATGGTCCCATGAAATCGATGCCCCAGCAATCAAATGCCTCTATGATAAGAATGGGATTCAAGGGCATCATATTTCGACGGGACAATGCTCCCAATTTCTGACAACGCTCACAAGCTTTGCAAAACTCATGAGTGTCCCTGAACATAGTGGGCCAATAGAAGCCGCACTGCAGAATTTTGGCCGTGGTCTTTTTTGCAGAAAAGTGACCACCACAGGCCTGTGAGTGACAGAAGGAGATGACACTCTGATGTTCATTGTCTGGCAAACATCTCCTCAAGATTTGGTCTGGGCAATATTTAAACAAGTATGGATCATCCCAGAAGAATCTGCGCACCTCGGTGAAAAATTTCTTATCTTGCGCAGTCCAATGTGCCGGTACGGAACCTGTGGCAAGATAATTGGCGATATCAGCGAACCAAGGTGAATGAGAGACTCTGAACAATTGTTCATCAGGGAACATGTCATTAATCTGTGTCGTCTCAAAGGGATCAGAGGGATTAAGGCGAGAAAGATGGTCAGCCACTATGTTCTCTACTCCCTTTTTATCTTTTGTTTCTAGGTCAAATTCCTGGAGTAGGAGGATCCATCTTATCAGGCGGGGCTTAGCATCATTCTTAGACAGAAGATACTTAAGCGCTGCGTGATCAGTGTAAATAATGATCTTGGATCCAATCAAGTAGGACCTAAATTTGTCCAAGGCGAACACTACAGCTAAGAGTTCCTTTTCCGTAGTCGAGTAGTTCACTTGGGCAGGATTTAGAGTCCTACTCGCGTAATGAATAACGTAGGGTTTTTTATCTTTTCTCTGGCCTAGAACTGCCCCAAGAGCATAATCAGACGCGTCGCACAAAAGTTCAAAAGGAATGCTCCAGTCAGGTGGCTGTATGATGGGTGCACTAGTCAATATGCCCTTAAGCTTAGTGAAAGCTTCTTGACATGGTTCAGTCCACTCGTATGGTGCATCGTTTTGAAGTAGATTACATAGAGGACGAGAGATGAGACTAAAGTCCTTTATGAATCTTCTGTAAAACCCGGCGTGTCCTAAGAAGGATCGCACGTCCCTTATGTTCTTGGGTGGAGGTAGGTTAGAGATAAGATCGATCTTTGCCTTATCCACCTCGATTCCTTTGGATGAAATAATGTGTCCAAGGACAATTCCCTTCTGAACCATGAAATGGCACTTCTCTCAATTAAGAACCAAGTTCTTTTCTTCACATCTTTTCAGCACACATTTAAGACTTTCCAAGCACTCGCTGAAAGATGGACCGAAGACAGAGAAATCGTCCATGAAGACCTCTAAGTATTGCCCCACCATTTCAGAAAATATGCTCATCATATATCGCTGGAAGGTGGCAGGAGCATTACATAGTCCAAACGGCATCCTTCGGTAAGCAAAGGTGCCGTATGGACATGTAAACGTAGTCTTTTCTTGGTCTTCAGGGGCGATCTCTATCTGATTATAGCCCGAATACCTGTCAAGGAAACAGTAATAGGAATGACCAGCTAACCTTTCCAAGATCTGATCAATGAAGGGCAAAGGAAAGTGGTCTTTCCTCGTGACGGTATTTAATTTCTTGTAGTCAATGCACATCCTCCAACCAGTAGTGACTCTAGTCGGCACGAGTTCATTATTGGCATTGGCTACGATGGTGATCCCGGACTTCTTAGGAACCACCTAAGTTGGACTCACCCATTGACTATCGGATATAGGGTATATGATACCCACATCCAAAAGTTTAAGAACCTCGGCTTTAACCACTTCCTTCATGTTTGGATTTAGTCTACGTTGTGGTTGTCGAGCTGTCTTCGCATTATCCTCAAGATATATGCGGTGAGTACAAATCGAGGGGTCGATTCCCTTGAGGTCCGCGATTGTCCATCCAAGGGCTCCCTTATGCTCCAGGAGAGTAGATATAAGCTTACTCTCTTGTTCTTTCTCAAGGTGGGCAGAAATCACCACCGGGTATGTCTCATCTTGACCTAAGTATGCATATTTTAAATCAGAGGGCAAAGGTTTTAGGTCAAGCTTCGGTGGCTTGAGGTTAGACGGTAGAGGCACTTCATCAGTTTGTGGTAACTTTTCAAATTGTGGCCTCCACCGGTTAACTTCAAGTACCAGTACCGCATCAAGCATGGCACACATCTCCCTAATTATGTCATCATCAAACTCATGGGAGTGGGCCAGGCACGTCTGTAAGACCCGTAACCTAAACCGTACCGTTCAGTCAGCTTCCGCGATCCTACCGGTCGAATTCCGGCAATCCTCGACCCATTTTCAACGTTGCGCCCGATCCTAAGCCGAGTCCTGTATTCCAAAGTCAGCTCGATCCGAAACTTGCATCCTAGCGATCGCGCCGTCGCCGCGGTTCCAACGCCGCGACTCACTCATCAAACCGATACCTAGGTGGGAAGATGTCAGTCAGCGTTCGGTTTGAAGAAACGCCGCACGTTGCGAATCTCGAGGGAATCTCTACGAGATGTCCCATCAATCAAGTCAAGTACACCACCATACCTCCATGCCACCTCACCCAACAACAAGTACACACAACCCATCCTTCTTTTTCAAAAGTCCACTCTCTCCCTTCCATCACCATCCCTCCTTTACCCATTTTTCAACTTAACCCATCCCCATTTATTACAACACCACTCCACCCATCCCTCCCATCCATATCTCCCATTACTTCTCTCTCTCTCCCTCATTTTTCTCTCAAATCCTTCCAAGCAACAAAGCTCCATACGTTTCAAACTCTCTCCCTCTCCAAGTGTGGCCCACTTTCCCCTACTCTCACATCTCCCATCTCAACCGTTGGATCATCATCAACCACCATTGAAAGAGGAGGCTAGGAGCTAAGAAGCCTAAGGGAGCAAGGAGGAGGCCAACAAGGTGGGTGATCCACCGTTAAATTCGCATTTTTAGGGCCCACTTGTTGGTGGGACCTATCTTGATGTATGAAGTGTACCATGGAGGGCCCATAGTGGCGGGGTCCCTCCTCTCTATCTCACCGTGTATCTCTCTCTCCCTCTCTCTCATTTTTCCTCTCTCTAGAATGTAGTGGGCCCCACCGAATTGTGTTAATCTTGCTCCATCCATCGGATGGTGTGGCCCACCGCATTTTAGGAGAAATCCGTGTTGAAATTACATTATATATATTATATTTTATATATATATATATATATAATTATGGCGGGCCACTTGTCGTGGGACCCACCACAGTGCATGTGTTGTATGTATAACGTCCAGCGTCCTTGGACGCTGGACGGGTTTAACGAGCATGGGCGCGTATTTAAAAAAAAAATTTTGCTTTTGGAGGTGGGCCACCTATGCAGGCCCCACCTCGATGTATTGTTTAATCCAAACTGTCCATCTTTTATGTCAGGTCACTTTAGGCGTTGAGCCAAAATCGCAAGGCGATCTGATCATCAGGTGGGCCATAACATCTAAAATCATGTAAAGACATGCGAGAACATATAAAAGTACTCGGTGGGACCCACCTGAAGTTTGGATGCAGCTGAAACTCATTCTGAACGGGTAGAACAGTGGGACACACATAATGGATGGGCTGGATTGTGAATCACATCTCAGTGGGCCCCAAAACAAAAAAAAAAAAAAAAAAAAAAAAAAAATTCGCAGCAACGTTGCTGCTGCTACTGCTGCAGCGCAGGCAGCGCCTGCGGCTGCTAGCGGACGGTTGCTGGGCCTCACGGCTCCAGCTGTGGCCCCCACCGTGGTGCGTTTCGACCATCTGAACCGTGCATTTGATGGTTCTTCTTTAAATTATGGGGTATCCCAAAAAATCAGCCGCAAACGGAACTCAGGTGGGCCATACCATCTAAATCATGTGAAGACATGCCTAAACCATATAAAAACACTTGGTGGGGCGTACCTGAATTTTGGATGAGGCTGAAACTTGGTCTGGACCCTCCTATAGATGGGACACACATAGTGTGTGGGTTGGATTTGTGAACCACCTCATGGTGGGACCCTGCTAATGTGACCTTATCAACAGGTCAGTTGACAAATAAACATTACGGTGGGCCCTGGCCGCGTGACCCACTGAAGAGGTCGGTTGGCAAATAAACATTTCGGTGGGCTCCCTGGCCGTGGGCCCAGGTCACGTGTGACCTTATAAACAGTTTTGATGGCAAATGAATATCACGGTGGGCCCTAGTCCCGTGACGTATGAATAGGTTGGATTTAAAATAAATATTTTGGTGGGCCCCTCCACGTCTGTGTGACCTTATGAACTGGTTGTATGGAAAATAAATATCATGGTGAGCCCCATGGTCATATGACCCTATCAATAGGTTGTATGTAAAATAAACATTATATTGGGCCCCAACTTTGGCTAGAAAATAAACAATATGTGGGCCCCACTTTGTACGAAAAACAAACATTATATTGGTCCAGTTTAGATGAAAAATAAACATTATATTAGGCCCCACTTTGGATAGAAAATAAAGATTTTGATGGGCCCTAGGCTGGATGGAAAATAAGCATTTGGATGGGCCCTAGGTTAAATGGAAAATAAACATTTTGGTGGGTCCTGCTTAGGACACAAAATGTATGTGATATATCTATACCTTCCATCCCGATGGGACCTAGTATGATGCATGAGTTTCATTCAAACCGACCAATCATTTTTGAGATCTTTTTAGGCCATGTGATGAGGTCCATCTTAGCATATTAGTGGGCCATCCATCGAGGCCCACTTTGGTATGTACAAGGCCCGATATTGAAGCCCACTTGGATATATATAAGGCCCATATGATATGGCCCCTTTGATTTACCTAAGGCCCAATGTAGTGCAACTATATCCATTGCAATGTGTGATTCCCCGTGGTGTATATAATGATGTTTATAGTAGGCTATGCCTTGGGAGCAATGATGGTTTGACGTCCACATTGCATGGCCGGTGTCGGTTAAAGGTCTGCACCACCACTCTCCCTGAGGCCCACTGATGGCCCGTACTTGTAGTACATTGACCGTCTAGGCCCATTTCCTTTATGCAGAGCCCATAATTACATAACATGTTTAGTACGGATCCATGACTCATGACCATACACATACGCATCATATGTATGCTTGATGTGAGAAAGGACTGATCATTGCATATGCCTTTGGGTAGACTGTTTGCGAGCCCCCTGATAGGCGGAGTTGCCCTTCATGAGCGCGTGCTTCACGCAGGATGGTTGCATGACTGATAATGTGATACATGCACTTGCATTTGTGTGATTGTGATATGCCCTAGCGACAGCAGGGCCATAGCCTCTACAGACACACCGTGGGTGGCTGGTTGGATACCGGAAAATCTTGTTCTAAGCAATTGGGGCGCCATAGATGTCCCTGGGTGAGAGTCCCTGAACCCGATGGTACCAGAGGATGACTCCAACGTCGAGACCGAGTGGATATATGAGCACACGAGGACCGAATACCATGAGGCCGCGTCTCCCACTGTGTCGTGGTCGGTTGGAAAGGGGTGTGGCCTTACTCACCCGAGAGCAGGGGGCATTACTAGGCTGAGTTTGACCAGCTCGGAAATGGGTTCGCTATCGACGTGCCGGATAGGTATTGGCTGACTATTGGTCAGGCGGATAGTGAGGTTTCTTACGCTTACTTGGACTGTGCTGCTTGGAGAGAGATAGTGCCATTTGGAGTGTACTGAACCCCGGTGATTATCCAGACTGAGAACCGTACTGATTTGATGCTCTTGTGAGGAGTTGCATTGATATGAGGATTGGCATGCTTGACTTACATATTGCATCGCATGGCCTTGGTATGGCCGATAGCATTCACATCTTGTACTGCATAGCCTTGGTACGGCTGGTTGCATTTTCGTACTTATCAGCATGATTCCGCATTACTCCGGCATTGCATTCTGAGCACGTTCGCACACACTTACACCGCTCTCTAAGCTTTCCATAAGCTTATGCACGATTGATGCGTGCAGGTAACGCCAGGACGCAGCTGTAGTCTCGCCGCCGTTGGAGCGTGCTGCCGAGCTTTTGGAGTTTTGATATTACCGCTATCTTGTATTTCCCTTTTATACGCACTGTATTCAAAGTTTTTGTTCATAGTGGATTTTGTGATGGTGTTCTTGTGGTTATTGTTCGTAGGTTATGCTTGGTTATGCTCATTACAAATCAAATGGATTATCAGAAATCCTCCTTGTAGCATCCCAGGATCGGAACCTGGTATATGGCTGCCGGGAGCCGAGAATGGGGTACTACGGAGGCTGTCGGCGCCGGATTCGGTGATCGGGAATCTTGTGAGCCCGGTCTCCTAGTTCGGGGCGTGACAACGTCTCTAGAGGATCAGAGGATAAGGTAAGGGGTGTCCTATCTTCCACGAAAGTATCGATCATGTTAATATCGTGGATATCGTCATCTTCCTCTACCCGTCTGCCAGTGTTGAAAAAGATATTCATTTCTAATGTCATATTCCCGAAAGACATACTCATGACACCATTCCTGCAATTGATAATTGCGTTTGAAGTGGCAAGGAATGGGCGACCAAGAATGACGGGAATCTGAGTGCTTGTATTGTTGATGGGTTCGGTATCCAGGATGATGAAATCTACTGGGTAGTAAAATCGATCAACCTGGACCAACACATCCTCAATTATTCCTCTTGGTACACGAACAGAGCGATCAGCAAGTTGTAGTGTAGTTAAGGTGGGTTTTAATTCACCTAAACCCAACTGTTTGTATACCGAGTAGGGAATAAGATTAACGCTCGCTCCTAAGTCAAGAAGTGCGTGATCAATTCGATAGTCCCCAATTACACATGATATGGTTGGGCTACCGGGGTCTTTGAATTTTTGCGGCACATCTTGTTTTAGGATGGCACTCACTTTCTCAGTCAGGAAGACTTTCTTTTGAATATTTTGCCTTCTTTTGGTCGTACATAAGTCTTTCAAGAATTTGGCATAGGAAGGTATTTGTTTCACGGCATCAAGTAGAGGTATGTTGACCTTCACTTGTTTCAACACCTCTAGGATATCCTGAGAGTTAGAGAGAGGTTTTGGTGCAACCAACCGTTGGGTAAATGGAGCAACCGGCTTTCCTTGAGGTTCCGGTTCTAACTCTGGTGGAGCATGGCTAGATCCATCTTCTTTATCCACTTCCGGGTCCTTAGAATTTTCAGCCCTAACCGGAATGGTTTTGTCAATGATTTTTCCACTCCTAAGAGTGGTGATGGATTTAGCTTGCTCCATCTGATTTGAAGAGCTTGGGTCGCTAATTTCATATTGCGATTTAGGATTGGGAAGAGGTTGAGCTGGGAAACTCCCCTTGTTCCCAATCGCATTTTCACCCTTAAGTCCTTGTATTGCTTTTGTAAGGTCTTGAAAGGCCTGTAGCATACCCTGATTGAAAAGCTCTTGCTTTTGAAAATGTTTCAGAACCGGATCCTCTTGAGGTTTCTCTTGAGTTGGATTTTGATTTAGGAAACCTTGAGGTGTAGCGGTTTGTCCATTCCTCCAACTGAAATTTGGATGGTTTCTCCAGCCAGGATTGTATGTGTTAGAGGTGGGCCCACTGAAAGGTCTTTGGTAATTGCTTACAGCATTAGACTGCTCATTCAATACCTCTTGAAAGGCAGATATAGTTGGGCAATTCTCAGTAGTGTGAATGTTGCAACCACAAATACTACAAACAATTTCCTTGGCCTTATCCATCTTTAATTCCATGGCCTCGAGTTTTCGAGTGAGATTGGCTACCTTGGCGTTAATATCATCATCCTCTTTCAGGAGGTACATTCCACCTTTTTCTTTGGAATGAGTCGTCCTAGGCGTAGTACTCGGTCTAGGGGAGATGTCCCATGTTTGTGTGTTCTCAGCAAGTTTATCAAAATAGTCTCACACCTCATCGACACCTTTATTCATAAACTCCCCATTACACATTGTCTCAACTAATTGGCGCATGGGAGATGTCAGTCCATCATAGAAAAAATTCGTGATGCGCCACGTTTCAAAACCATGTTGTGGGCATGAGCTGACAAGATCTTTGAACCGCTCCCAACATTGGAAGAATGTTTCATCTTCCCTTTGGGCGAAGTTCATGATCGACTTCCTATGGGTGTTCGTCTTATGATATGGAAAAATTTTTTTAATGAACTCCCTTGTCATGTCATTCCATCTGCCAATAGATTGAGGACGTAATGAATGTAATCACGTCTTGGCTTTCTCTTTCAAAGAAAAGGGAAAGAGTTTTAACCTGACCGTGTCATCAGACACGTTAGAAAAGTATAGGGTAGTCATGATCTCATCGAACTCTTTCAGATGTAGATATGGATTCTCTGACTCAAGTCCATGAAATTTAGGAAGGAGTTGGATCACCCCTGGCTTGATATCCATATGTCCTGCATTCTCCTGAAAAACCATGCATGAGGGCGTACTCACCCCCGCCGGTTGTAAGTAATCTCGTAAGGTACGAGGCGGGGGTGCTTGATGCACCTCATTCTCATCCTGGACATCTTCTACCCTAGGTTGGGGTAGACGAGGTTGATTTCCAGCCATATCCTCAATTAACTCAGGAGAATTCGAGCGGTGTCTAGTCCTGCGATGGACAGTTAACCCCTCAACTAATCCTCCTTCAGTCAAGAGACGTCGAGTGTTGTCACGAGCCCACTTGGGCATGAAACACTCACAACCCTCAATCAAATTCTAACCTAATCCTAAGAAGGGAAATAAAAATCTAAAAAGAAAGAGAGGGTTGGAAGGAAGTTACCAAATTTGGAGTCTCTAAATTAAGAACCTGCAAAAAGAAACCAAAAAGAGATTAGTTCCTAAAAATAGAAGTTAGAAAATTCTAAGGTGAAAACAAAGTTAGTTTCTAGAATTAGAAAGTTTCCTAAACCTAGAATTAGAAAGTTTCTAAAAAAAATAAAGGAAGAATGAGTTAGTTTCTAAAATTAGAAAGAGTCTCTAAAAAGGAAAATAACTAACCTAGTTTCTAAAAACAAAAGAGGAAGGTTCTAAACCTAGAGTTAGAAAGTTCTAAATTAGAAATCCTAATCCTAAAATAGAAAGTAATGTGAGTTTCTAAAAAGGAAAGAATTTCTAAAATAAATGAAAGCCTAGAAATAGAAAAATCTAAAAATAGAAAGTAGAGAAATTCTAACCTAAAATTAGAAAATCCTAAGAAGAGAAATAGCAGTAAACTAGTTTCTAATTTAGAAAAAGAGAAATTCCTAAGAGAGTATAAAATTTCTAAAACAAAAGAGGAAAGTTCTTAAACTAGAAATTCTAAAAATAGAAAGTAGAATCTAGAAAGATCTTACCGAATTAGAAATTTCTGAAAGGCCTACAAAACAGGAAAGTTAGTTTCTAAACAGAAAGTCTTCAAATAGAAAGTTTCTAAAAATAAAATAAGAAACAAAATTAAATTAGAAACTTGCTAAAAAGGAATCCTAATCTAGAAATAACAAGGAAAAGAGAGATTACCAATTTAGAAACCTATCTCAGAATCCTACAAAATAAGAAAGTTGGGTCAGTTTCTAAAAAGGGAAAATCATGTAAAAATAGAAAGTTACTTCAAATATAAAATTTCTAAAAATTTTAAAAAAATCTGAATTAGGAAATTCTAAAAATAAAACCTAAGAATCAAAAAGGTCCTAATCTCAAACTAATCCTAAAACCAGTTATCTTCAGGAAACGTAGCCGTCAATCCCTGGCAACGGCGCCAAAAACTTGTTCACTCCCCAAGTATAGGGTTGTGATGTAGTAATAAACTCGGTGAGACCGAGGTCGAATCCACAGGGATTGAAACCTGTACGTTATCTGAAAATAACCAGATCTATGATGAAATCTAAACCAATTGTGAATTGAGAAATAATGGTGAAATAATTATCTAAAACTTAAGAGAATTCAGAGAAGGGAACTAGGGATTCAGGAGATCCACTTGTAGAGATCAGGGAGACCTATGCTTTTATCCAGATGAAATTTCAACTATGAACTTCCTTTGATCCAGTTTTCAAGAGATAAGAAGCATGAGAATTAGACCTGATTCCATCACAAGACCATGCCCAGGAGACAAGGTAATCAATAGAACTTGACCAATCCACATCCAGTCTACGAGAGCATGAACATAGGGAAGGATTCTGTCATCCATCCATGCCCATGAGACAATGGTGAACAACAGGGTTCCTACGATCATAACCTCCATACACGCATGGAAAATACCAGAAGTTGTCGTAGATCCAGTGTAATTTAAGTCACAATGGACCATTAAGAACTAAAGACATTCCATATGAACAACTAGAATAAAGCAAAATTCATAATCCAGGTTAAACCAAAAGCATAAAAACATCTCCATCCTGCTACAAGCTTCACCCCTTAGCCCTAGCTAAGGGGTTTAGCCTGACATGGCTAAATCATGCAACAGCAAAGAGAGAAAACAGAAAAAAAAACAAATCTTCTTTCAATCTCTCTCTCCCTGTCTCTAGCCGTGAATGAGATGATACTCTTTATCTCTCAGTCGTTCTCTTCATATAGGTGATGCAGTCGGTGGATTGTGAAGGAAGCTCGAGACCTTTCCAAAAGCTCCTGCGGAATCTGTTTACGCAGCCGGAAACGGAAGTTTCCTTCCGTGAGAAAAACCACGCAGTCGTAACTTCACCCTGCGGCATTCCCTTCCTCCCTTGCTTTCTTTTCAAAGAGACAACATCCCTTGGGGGATTTGTGGATGGGCTACACGATGGACGGATCAGATCATCCATCTGATCACTGATCTGATCGCGCAACCGACCCGAAGTCGGTCGGTTTCCGGGCGCTGCAACAAGGAATCGGTTTCGTTCGCTGTGACGCTGGTGGGGCCCGCTGTGATGTTTCTTTAGATGATCCAGACCGTTCAGCAGATTATTCTTGAAAAAACAGTCAGACATACCGAATTTTGGATCCTATTTGTGGTGGCCCACAGAGTTTTGAACTCACCGTCCGTCTGACGTTTGAATGGTTAAAAATTTATATCTGCTATCATTCAAAATAACGCCACCTAGGCGTGGGTTGTAGTTACCCAAGAAAATGGATGAACGGTTTGGATTTCCATTTAAGACAATGTGTGGGGCCCACAACAGAGACCGACGCATCTCTGTTCGGATGTGAAAAACGGCAATTGCCGTTTCGATTTCTTTTTAAAAAAAGAAGTCGGTCAGCGCCGCTGACCGACTGTTGAGTGGTTAGGTGCACACCCGGTGCACTTGTACACCGTACACACATGCTGTACACGTGGGTCCCACATAGGTGTTTTTGAGACATCTGCTCCGTCCATCCGTTTTGCCATATCATTTAAGTCGTCAATACCAAAGTTGAAGCAGTTCCAAATATCAGGTGGGCCCCAAATTGGAGATTAATGGGCTGATCTGTCCGTTGGACCACTTCCCGAGATCTTCAATGGCTGAAATTTAATATGTACGGTTAATTTACAGCCCCCATCACATGTATGAAGTTTCGAGTCAATCTGATGGCGGAAACCATGTGATCCTGCATTCTGCACCAATTTCAGGCCTCTTTAACGTGAACAGCTTGATTTTCTCTGATCTCGGGCATGTAAATTCATCGTTCTTGGTCCCCTGGGGTCCCGTCCAATGCCTTGGTGATGTCAGAGCGTTAAATCCATGCTTTTACCGTCCTTTCCAGTCCACGCTCCTAGATTCACCTTGTATCACAAACATGATTAAAATAACCCGTTAAGCAGTGTGATGTTCATAAATCCAGATAGTAACTGGGGTCCAATATGCAATATTAGACCCTCAACAATGGCTAATTGGGCGAGATGGTTTATGTTGAGGCATTGTGATGGCCTAAGTGTTAATATTATTAAGAAGTTTGAGAAGGGTGTGCTATGACCACCCTAGGCTTAGATCCCAATATTGGAGATGCATATCCTCTAATGAACTCGTTAAGATTGGCCAATCTGGTCCTTTTTCATCGTATGTTGAGTAGGGGTGAGCACAGTAGGATGGGTGCAAGATTCCTTTCCACTGCCGGGATCGGGAAGGGAAGAGGTGTGACGAGCCTACCTATCGTCATGTGCCGGGTCGAGGTGGGTGGTATTCAGACTGCTGAGGCCAGGTGGGGTGAAACAAATACGGGTCCCCCATTGTTAAGCCAATGACTAGATGGGTAGGGGTTGATATGCCCAATACTTTACTTTTGGGAAATGTTGTCCCACTCTTATGTGAGGATGATGGATTACCCATGTGTGGTTTGTTCGTGGTTCTTAGTGGAGATGTATTATATGTTGTGGAGATGTACTCGCAGAAATGAGGGATGTTCAACATTTGACTCAAGCATTCATTCATCCACTATTCACTCGGCTGGTGGTGCATAAGTAAATTATTATGTGCACCTTCGCCATGGACACCATTTCGGTTAGGTATGAGACTAACCTGAGATAAGGAGTTTACCACATTGAATCTAACTATCCAAATCAGGTATGGGATTGGTTTGGATAGAAATCTTTTATGATAGACCTCACGGCTTGCGATACCGCGTACTATCATCCCGACCACACACGCCAGATTTGTCATTATTTTTCTATCGTATGCGCTATACTAGAATGTGGAATTTAATTATCTTGTACGAGATGATTGACTAATATCATTATTCATAGTCACTTGTCCGAGTAGTATGCCTAACATTGATGACATGTTCATGATAACCTATCTAGCTTTAATAACATACTTGATTGGTAACATGCTTACCTATGATAACATGTTTGGTAGATTATATGCTATGGTCGTTTTGGATGTCTTTACGGGAGCACCCTGATAAGGCGTGTTTTACTCTCGGCATGCAGTAGACTTGCGAGCTGTGGTTTACTCATCAAATGATTTACACCATTTTTCAGGATGCGTGCAGGAGCTATGGGGGATTTTGTTATCTCTTCTTCTTTATTGTTGAGCTAATGCACCATCTTATGTGCGACATGTTGAACAGGTTTGTCTCTTCGATATGTGTTGATACCATGTATATGATGTGTAACTGCCTAATCAGATTAACCGTTCAGAGAAAAAAATTCCTTTGCCATGAGCTAGGTTTGGTGTTCAGGAAGTTCGTTAATCGTTCACTAAGTTCGGTAAGTGGTGAGAAAGTTGCTCCGACCCGAGTTCGGGACTCGAGAAGTAGTAGTATCTGGGTTCTAAATTTGGGGCATGACACCACCAATGGGAGATAGTCCCAGCCCTTATTCTGGCTTCAACTTGTTCCCCGACGGGAAGGAGTTGGGTAAAGTTGGCATATGAATATGAGACAAGGTATCCAGAGATACTCGAGTTTTTCAAATGGATGATCATGAAAATTTTCTCCTCGTCATTGATGGGTCTCTTCATTTTTATGGCCATGGGTCGCCACCATCCAATGTAAGTTTATAATGACTCATCATCCTCTTGTCTTAAGGCAGCAAGATCTGCCCTTTTGGGTACTGAGTTAAGATTGTAAGCGAAACGATCGACAAATGCTTGAAATAGTTATTCCCAAGTCTTGATTTGATGATAGTGTAGTGACATGTACCAATTTAACGTGTCGCCTTTCAAGGATTTTCAAAGCAGACGGATCAATGCTCTATCATTGCCTGTCACTGCATTAAGCTCTCCACAGAATGCTCTCAGGTGGTCTATAGGAACCCCGTACCATTGTATCTTTTAAATCGTGGATCCTCAAAGCCTGGTGGTACCTTTGTGTCAAGAAATGGGCAGAGGTGCTTGAACTTGGTAGATCACCTGCTGCTTTTGCAACTTCCTATTCATCTCTTACATTTTCTCTCGGATTTATTTGATTTCAGATAGACCATATGGGGGGGGAATTTTGCCCCTTGCCAGACCGAAATTGGTCCCTTCTCATAGTAACTAGCCTTGTTGATGCCCCTATGACTCCTGCTTGAAGGATGTTGGACCCAATAATTACTCCCATTATAGGGAGTTTGCTGGACTGGAACTATGAAGGGAGACTGTGACCGGAAAAAAAATTGGTTGCATGATGATGTTGACATTGACTGGATTCCTGGTTATGGGATGTGACTAGAATTGACTCCCGTTTGTGAGTGTATCGGAAGTCCTAGGTAGATGGTCTTAGGTAGATGGTTGTTCTAATTGAAGGTCTATATTGGGAGTGTATCGAAAGTCCTAGGTGAATCTTGACAACTATGGTTGGACTGTACTGGAGGCTGAGAGAAACATAAGAGTTGGCAGTTGTTGCTGAGCTGGACTAGCCTTAATGCTGACTACCAGAACTAGCGCACTTTTGCTTTGTAAAAATTGTAGAAGCTGTTCTTGCATGATTTTCATGTTTTTTTTTCATGTTTTGTGTCAACTCCTTGATGCGGGCAGTTGCCGCCAATTTGGTCAGATGTGACTATGAAGGAGTGGCCTCAAGCATAATAAGGGAAGGGAAGGAGAGAGCCATGACTGTTTTGTATTGGGCTATGGTAGGGAAGGTTTGCTTTGGAATGCCCGTGAGTAATGGTTTTGATTATTATTTTTTTTTAATGAGATGAATTTTAGATGTTGATGCGAATGCGCAAGAACTATCAATCCTAAAGAATAAATGATAGGGAGTCAGGTCGCTATTGGTGTGGGTAGTGTTGGAGCATAAAATTTGGTTAGAAAGGAAAGAAGATTGAAGAAATACATAGTTCAAAGCCAAATTGTGCAGACTAATAGCTAAGTTACGCGGTTCATATTGAGTTGTGCGGTACATATTGTAACGTCTCGAAAAAATCCGTATAAAGACCCGAGTACCACCTCAGGGAAAAATCACTAAGGATCGAATGTTGTAGAAATTAGACGAAGATTAATTAAGTACTAAACTAAATAATCAGTGGAATTAGGTTGAACTACTATTTATACGACTGCAAGATCCAAAATCATTAGAATCGCTAACTCAACATTACTTGGAAACCTAGGAGCAATCTCAAAACCCAGTTGCTCTCGGGAGCGCATTGAAACTCCATATCGGACCTGGACCGCACGTCGAAAGTCTGATGACCACGAAACTATAAGGTTATGACCGCCTTATTAGGCTTGACAACCATCGCGGGAATCTATCCCAAATAGTATCCAGAAGTACACAACCAGAGCCCTGAGTAAAGTGTGTAAGAAACGCGAATATCTTTTGAAAATGAACTCAAACTTAAGTGAATTGGACCGTTCACTAGCGAGCGAAATTGAAGACTTCAGATCGTCAGATTCTGACCCAACTACACCCATGGATCAGAGAAATTTTCCTACACCTATTGAAATACTTGTGGCCCCAATCGAGTAATGACGACCGTTGATCTGATACAGGTCCTTCACGGCCGATTAGTCTGTCAGATCGCACCATAAACACAGTCCTGGCGTAGATCCATTGTCAGGAAACTTGCTCCAGGCCGTATGCTAGCAATGGACCTCCAGATAAGCTCCATTTTCCTGAAACAGATGCCTTTTGGCTATAACCTAAGTATACCATGGCCCTGAGGCCATTGACATCACTTTTGGGCCTATTTAAGGACCTTAAACCACCCCTCTCTCATTTCATACGAATTTCTCTAACCCTAGGAGAGAGAAGAGAGAAAAGAGGAGGAAAGAGTGAGGAGAAGAGAGTGACTTTGGGAGATCGTTGCTGGGATTCACTCACACCACTCCATGTATCGAATCATCTCTCCCGTTCCCTACACCGTCGATTCCAACTTCGATTTGGGTAAGAAATCCTAACCCTAATCTTGTTTTAAGAATCCAAATAGAGGAGTCAGTGAAATAGCTAACCTATTTCGATGTTTAAGTACCGTTGTTCTGTATACGGGGATGTAGTATACGAACCGAGTTCGTAACGGGCGTACCGACGAAAGGTGCAGACTATAAACGTTTAGGTTATCGTTTTCAAGGCTTTCAATGTCAGATAATGATTTATGTCTGACTTGTTTGCCACCATATGATCTTAGTTATGATGTATTCAATAAATAATACATGTGTGTGAACTATATGAATATATAATGCATTCCATGTGTTTGTTGAAATGTTTGAATGAAATTACAATTATGATTTGTACTTGCCATGACTATTAACCTAGAATACATATTTGTTGTATGTATGACGACTCCTTTATGAAAGGATTTGCTATAATATATGCCATAACTACTTTAGTTCATGTATGTAGTGATGTGTAGGCTAAGTGTTTGATAAAATGTTTGAATGAGTAATTGTTTGATGAATTATATTTAATGAGGGTGTTGAGATAGGATTCTCAATTACCTTATCTATATGTATAATTTCCTTCATGAAATTTATACTGCTACTACGTGATTTATGGATGAAATGCATGTGTATAGTAACATGTTCTATGTGTTTGATAAAATGCTCAAATGATTATTGTATTTGAATTATTTGCTAAATGTTGTTATGATTATCACATGTGACTGCCTATTGCATTGAGTATGATTAGGACTACTACGTAGTCCTGGCAATCGGTAATGGTTTCCGATCGAGTGGCCGAACTAGTTCGCCACAATGGATACGTTCGATGAATCCAAGACGTATGGTGATTGTCGATAGTGGTTAGGCCACATGGAGTACTTATGCACTCCATGTCGATTAATTCAGCGTGAGCTTGTACCAATTGAACTTGTCGAATAACCTGATTGGCCTATTATATGTTTACCATGTATGGACTCTCCTGCTTGAATCCAAGGTACCACTTACCGATGTAACAACCCGTTTCAACCATGGTACCATGATCCGCTAAGACTCATGAGCCGGGCATGGTAGTGTTTGGGACACCTTGGTCGAGCTGTCGGCCTAGCTGGGGTGATAAGCTTCCCCGTAGTGACCAGTGAGCAACCTAAACTCGTGAGTCGAATACGGTGGTGCATGAGACACTTTATTCGAGCTGTCGGCCTACAATCAGGTGACGAGTCTCTCGTAGTGACCTCAAGTATAAATTAGGCCTACGCTGAGGTGACGAGCCTCCCGTAGCGACCTTGAGTGTAAACTCTTGAACTTACCTATCCACTGTTTTCATCAGGGGTGATGCCCTACAACTTTCCTATCATATGTAATTGACTAAGATTGACGACCCTATATGGATCCTTGCTTGGGTAAATGATAAAAAGAGAGGTACCTTAGCTTCCCGAATCTGTTGTATGAACAAGCCTAATTAAGTACTTGGTTAATATGACCATGCACCGCACTACATGTGCTTTGGCGAGGAAGTGCACAGTGGGAGTTTGCATGTACGATCGTGAGATAAAGTTGCTGAGGGAGTGCAGGAGAGGGCTTGCATCATTACAGCATACCATTCCTACATTAACAAGAGTACTTAGGATATGATTGTAGTATTGCTTTATCATTAACATGTTAACTTTTGCCTTATAGTACGACTGAGTTGATCACTCACTCCCACTCTGGGACGGAGTCTATGAAGGTAATGACGGAGTCTATGCAATTGAAATTGACTTCATGGATGAGGAGGACGAATTCTCCTATGTTCAACTTTCAGGCGGGTCTTTGTAGACCTCGTTCTGATTCGGCGAGATTATAGGATTACCTGGATTAGTTGGACATTTACACTTTGATATTTTATAAATTTTAGAACAATACATGTATATATTCAGCCTGGTAACATACTCATACTCTGGGGATTTTGAAACACTTATATACTTTATATACCTATCTTAGTCTTCCGCTTGCGTAATTTAACTATCTCTGGAGTATGATATGCTATGTTAGTATAATCTCATTTATGTTTATTGTACTAATACGGACAACATTTAATCATCATTATCTATGTTGCATAAGTGATGCGACGGATCTCGGGAGTTGAGCTTTGCTCGACCCTAGAAATTTGAGGCGTTACAAGTTGGTATCAGAGCATGATTTGAATTAAACTGGACCTGGGTTATAGTAACACGACGCACACTGACGTACTTTGACTTAGGTGGGGGCGATAAAATGTAGAAACGAACGTAGGATTCCAAGTTTCACCGACGGGCAAAGCTGACAGCTGAAGTGCACCCTGTATGCACCTGAGATCACATGAAATGATCTCAATTTCTTTTTAGACCATCAAACGACTGGTTTGAGTTATTATTCGATGAATACCAAACTTATCACGCCAAAGGGCATGAATATGTGCACGATGGGATCCAAAACCGCCCCAAACGGACACGGGGACCCAAACCACGCAAAATGGGGGGAACAGGGAGTCCCCCGCACCATTCCACACCCCGGGAGAGGCCACCGCCACCTGTCCAGGGGACTGCGGCGGCACCGCGCCGACCTCCAACGGGCCGCGGCAAGCCCGCGTGTCCGGCGTCCCACCGCCCTCCACATGCACATGTGGGGCCCGTTTTCATGTGGGACCACTTTATTTGGGGTCCCCTTGCTCCCCTTTGTTCATTTCACCCCTCTCCTAGCTCTCAAACCCTTCTAAAAATATGATTTTCTCTTCCAAATCTCTCTTTCATACACACCAAGCTTCATCTTCTTCCATCTCTTGCACCCACCTCCACCATTCTCTCAAACCCATCTCTTATAACCTTCCATCCCCCTTATTTCTCCTCATTTGAGCACACAAACCCATCTTTGTGTCTCAAAATCTCCAAACTTTCCCATTCACTTCAATATCCAAGCTTTTTCTACTTTCATGGCGCTCTTTGAGCTAGTTGCCGCCATATTCTCACTCTCAACGCTCCTTTCCCTCATTGGAAAGAAGAGTTCGTCCATGGATGAAGCTAGGCCTAACCGCCCTACCTGTTCAAGGAAACAGACAAGCGCCGAGGCTAGCGCTAGCGTCGAGTGAGAGCGAAGGACGAAGTGGGATCTTGATCCCCAAATTCCACTCAAAAGATCTCTACCGCTGAGCATTGGACTTGGTAGGTTTCATGGCCTAAAGTTGTGTTTGAAGCACATATTGATGAAAAGCTATTTGGGCTATATCCGGTGATGGACCTCCTGTTAGAATCTGGGTGGGGTCCCATATTTGAAGGCAAGTCTCATGCGTGTGAAAGCACTGTCTGAGCCTTTTATGCCTACATACGGGATCCACTACTGGAGCCTTTATAGTTCACTATTCCCGTGGGAAGGCAGGAAGCCATAGTCGATGTAGGTGTGATGGCCCGAATTATGGGAATTGAACGTGGTGAGGTACATGCTAGTGAATCTCATCTCACTAGTGTGCGAGAAAGAGATCGTCGCACGTGGTTTCTTTGCGGCCGACTGGTTCACTGGAAGTGAGGTAATTGCCTCCCATCGACCAAGATGACGACAGACTTCTGCCTACTCCACCACATATTCACGTACAATGTGTATCCTAGGTGGAGCCACCGTACTGAATGCACACGTTTGATGGTGGACTTCCTGTACAGAGCTAGGCAGGGAGACAAGCTATGTCTGCGTACGTATGCCCTGCTACAGATAATCCAGACCACAACGCTGTTAGGGGAGATGTTTCCCTCCCATTCGGCCGACTTATATGCAAGATTGCTCGTGATTTCGGCTACAGACTTAACATGGATGAGCTTGCACTGATCCACTTTATTAATGACACTACACTTACAACATGGGAATTGGGCGGCGACAGCGACAAGACCATCTTGATGAATATGGAGCCGAGATAGAGAAAGAGGAAGAAAGTAGTGAAGAAGAGGAGGAAGATGAAATAGAGGAAGGAAGTGTGGGGGAAGGCAGTGATGAAGAGGGAAGTGATGAGCAAGAGCAGGAAGAGGAAGAAGAGGAGGCCCGAGATGCAAGTAGGGAGCTTCTTACTGCTACACATGAGACCGCCATGATCGGGCTGCCTTAGAAGCCCGCATGGCTCAGATTGAAGAGAATCAGGCCGCCCTGAATCAGGAAAACAAGGAAAATCAGGCATACCTAAAACAGAAATTCAAGAGGATGTCCCGCACTCTGAAGACCCTCCTGTGCTATATGCAGGACAAGGGTGCTCCTCCACCATCATCAGAGTCGGACGACTAGTCATAGGATGTAGTTGTCTTTGGGTTTTCCTTATTTCTCGCTTTCCTTTGTAATAGCCTTGGTAGGCCTAGTTGGTTGTTGGTATGTTTAGTGTTTAAAGCTTATGTTAGAATAGCTCACATACATCTTCTGTCATGATCCATGTAAGACTACATCTCATGTATTATGACAATTTTGATTAAATGAAATGCATGAAGCTTCTTTTGTTATGAAATGTGTAGAATGCTTGAAAATTTGAGTGTTGTTATTCAAAATCTTACACGTGTTGCACCCTATGTTGTGTATAGGGAATGCCCCCTAAGAACACTTGGAGCACTGCACGTCTCGCACTTGGCGGATCGATTGACGGGGTACCTCCCCTAAGCGATAGCCATACGGACCCTAACTTGGGCCCGGACTTTGAGACAATGCCGGACTCATAGCCGGCCACTGGCCCCACCAATGGGCCAACACCGTGTGCACCACCGGTTTCAGAACAGAACCGTGCGTCTACCTCGATGCCACACATGCCTCAGGCGGCTCCTCCTCCTGATAGGTTGGAGCAGATGATGCTCCTAATGTAGCAGCAGCATCAAATTTGGACCACGATTGCAGGGGCCCTTGCCCAGAACATAAATATGGTCCCGCCCGTACCACCTATGCACCCTGCTGGAAACATGAATGCCAACAGTTTATTCGAACACTTCTAGTGGTTCCGACCTCCCACCTTTGCAGGCACTCACAGGCCTGAGGAAGCTGAATACTGGTTAGATCACATCTCTAAGATGTTGAAGCCACTGCACTGCACTGAGGCAGAACAGTTAGAGTTGGTTACTTATATGTTCGAGAAAGAGGCTAGTCTCTGGTGGGACAATGTCCTACGAACAGCTACCCCTGGATACATATGGACGTGGGACGCATTTGAGACGCGCTTCCATGGGAAGTACTTCCCCCTCGCAATAAAAAGGAGGGTGAGTTTCTTCACCTCCGACAAGGAGGAATGACCGTGTCGGAATATGAGAATAAGTTTACGGAGCTAGCCAGATACGCTCCTTTGATTCTAGCAGACGAGTCGATGAGAATGCGGCGATTTTCTGAGGGTTTGCGACCCGATATCCGTACGAAGATGTGTTGTGCTAGCATTTACAACTATGTCATGCTAGTGAACATGTCCCTGCGAGCTGAGCAGGATGGGGACAGACTGTCCCGTGCACGTGTGCCCATGGGCCTAAGGCCTCGATCTGATTTGCCGAACCGACCGTTTCTCGGCAAGCGGCCACGTGCAAATTCGCCTCCCAGGCTTACGGCTCCACCGACCCAGCTGAGGAGATCAGATGTGTGATGCACCTACTATAAGAGATTGGGCCATACAGACACTTACTGTTTTACCAAGATGAGGGACAACGGCTTCTCGCCGCCTCAGAAGATCAATCGTCAGCTACCGCAAGCCATATCAGCTCCACCTCTACGATCAGCACCGCCAGCACAGACTTTTTATAGGCTGAATGTACCTCATAGTAGGCCACCTCAGCGGCATATGGCAGCGCAGCCAAATCATCCTCAACAAGCTCATGTGTACTCACTTACAGCTAAGGCATCCGAGATAGCAACCGCAACACCATTGGCTTTCGAAGTCATAACACATATCCAAGGTACACCAATCTTCCTATTGGTGGATACTAGGTCCACCATTTCAATAATATCATGTGCCGCAGTCAAGCGACTAGTGTTGAAAACTACTACGAAGGGGGTGAGAATCCTTACCACCACAGGGACCTTTTCAGACGTTACCAAGATGTGTAAGGATTGCTCGATATACTTAAGAAGCAGAACAGTACTCATTGACCTGATTGTTGCCCCACTATATCATTACGACGTCATCCTCGGTATGGATTGGCTCACCGAGATGAAGACAGAGATCGATTGCGATACCAGGGTGGTGACAGCCCATGCACCTGAGGGCACGGCCTTACTTTTCTAGTTCAGGTCAGTTGGCCCTACCGCATAAGTTATTACGCTTCCTTGTTGGAGAATGTTGATGGTCCAACACTTGGGGACACGCCTATAGTCTAAAATTTCACGGACGTGTTCAGGACGATAGCTGGACTACCTCCTCTGCGCGAGATCGACTTTACTATCGACCTTATGCCTAATGTGACACCCATTTCTCTACCGACGTATCGCATGCCTCTATGTGAAATGTAGGAGTTAAGGAGACAGATTGATGGTCTGTTGGATTCAGGCTTCATACGACCGAGTGTATCTCATTGGGGAGCACTTATGTTGTTTGTGAAGAAGAAGGATGGATCACTGCGATTGTGCATTGATTATCGCAGGTTGAACCAAGTGACAATGAAGAACAAGTATCCTTTGCCCATGATATATGATCTGTTCGACCAGTTAAAAAGGGCACATTATTTCTCAAAGATCGACTTACAGTCATGGTATCATTAGTTGTGCATCAAGGATGAAGACGTGCAGAAAACAACATTCAGAACCAGCTTTGGGCACTACAAGTTCCATGTGATTGGGCTCACAAATGCATCGGCCGTGTTCATGGACCTCAAGAACTGAGTGTTTCGACCATATCTGTACCGATTCGTCATCGTATTTATAGATGACATCCTGACATATTCCAAGAGTCAGAAAGATCATGAAGAACACCTATGAGTAGTCTTCGATACTCTCAAGAAGAACCAGTTATTTGCTGAGTACAAGAAATGAGACTTCTAGAAGGAAGAAGTCAAGTTCCTGTGACACGTGGTGTCCAAGGAAGGTATTGTTATGGACCTTGCTAAGGTGGCCTTAGTTCAGGACTGGGAGCAGCCCGGTTCGGTTACTGAGGTGAGGAGTTTTCTGGGACTCGCTGACTACTATCGCCAATTCATTAAAGACTTTTTCAAGATAGCCAAGCCGTTGTCTCATCTTACTCGAAAGGATCTTAATTTTACTTGAAATGAGAAGGCAGAAGCAGCCTTTCAGGAATTGAAGGACAAGCTGACGTTCGCCCCTGTGCTAGTATTGCTAGAGCAAGGGGTCAAATATACGATATACACCGATGTGTCTCATGTTGGTTTGGGTTGTGTGCTTATGCAGAAGGACAAGGTGATTACCTATGCATCGCGATAGTTGAGGAAACATGAAGAAAACTACCCTATGTACGATGTGGAGTTGGCAGCCGTCATCTTCGCATTAAAGCTCTGGAGACATTACCTCTACGGAGAGGAGTTCGAGCTCTTTTACGACCACAAGAGCCTCAAGTACATATTCACCCAGAGAGACTTGAATATGAGGCAACGACGATGGATGGAAACCTTGAAAGACTTCAAATTTGAGATCTCCTACCATCCTGGCAAGGACAACCTTGTGGCAGATACGTTGAGCCGCAAGAAGGCAATAGAGTTGGCGGCTCCGCTAATGATAGACGAATAGAACATGGTAGAATTTGTGCGCGACTTCGAACAGAAGCTTACAGTAGAAGAGTCATTCGAGAGCATCGCACACATCTGCGTACAACCACTTATTGATGACCGAATCATTGTGGATCAGAGAGAAGATAAATGGTTAGTGAAGATGAGAAAGCGAGCTAGTGACGATGAAGACTCTGAATGGAGAGTTGGTTCGGATGGGGGTTTACGTTATCGTGGCAGCCTTTGCATCCCGAATCTCCATGACTTGAGGAAGGAAGATCTTGAAGCCGCTCACAATTTGAGGATGACAATGCATCCTGGCAGTACGAAGATGTACCGAGACATGAAGCTTTCGTACTAGTGGGATAATATGAAGGCCCACATAGCGGACTTTGTATCCCGTTGTTTCACATGCCAGCAGGTCAAGGCCGAGCATCACCGACCTCCTGGTTTACTTCAGCTCATGCCTATAGCTGAATGGAAATGGGACTTCATATCTATAGATTTCATTTCCGGGTTACCGAAGACGAGGAAGGGACGTGACTCCATTTGGGTGATTGTGAACCGATTGACAAAATCGACCCATTTCCTCCCGATTAGACTTTCAAACTCAGCAGATGATTTGGCCAAGCTGTACATCAAGGAGATTGTACGGCTGTATGGAGTTCCTATAGAGATTGTGTCGGATCGAGACACGCGATTCACGTTTATCTTCTAGACTCGAATCCAAGAAGCAATGGGGGTAAAACTGAAGTTCAGTACCACGTTCCACCCACAGATGGATGGGCAGATGGAATGGGTAAATCAAGTGTTAGAAGATATGTTGCGGGCATGTGTGGTCGATTTCAAAGACAGTTGGGATGACTGTCTTACCTATGCTGAGTTCGCTTATAACAACAACTTTCAAGCGAGCATTGTCATGGCTCCCTACGAGGCCTTATATGGGCGTAGGTTGGTGAGAAAAGTTTGATTGGCCCAGATTGAGTACAGGTGACCTCAAAGAAGATCGACATTATCAGGCGTCAACTTCTTGCAGCACAGAGCAAACAGAAGAGTTACGCCTATACCAGACAGAGACAGCTAGAGTTTGAGGTTGGGGACCATGTGTTTCTTAAAGTTTTTCCAATGAAGGGAGTCCTTTGTTTTGGCAAGAAGGGAAAGCTTATGTCAAGATTCATTGGCCCATTCCAGATTCTAGATCGAGTGGGTGTGGTGGCATACCGCCTTGCTTTGCCCACACCACTCGCGGGCGTGCATAACGTATTTCACATATCGATGCTGAAGAAATACGTTCCTGACCCTTCCCATATTATTAAATGGGAGCAAGTATAGCTAAGTGAAGATGTTACTTATGTACTTCGACCAACACGTATTCTTGATAGGAAGGAACAGGTGTTACGCAGCAAACTGATTCCACTCGTGAAAGTATTGTGGACCCACCACACCGAGGAAGAGGCTACTTGAAAAACAGAAGTCGAGGTCTGTAAGAACTACCCTCAGATTCTCGAGTATGAAAAGGTACTAATTTCGAGGACGAAATTTTTCTTTAAGGGGGGTAGATTGTAACGTCTCGGAAAAATCTGTATAAAGACCCGAGTACCACCTCAAGGAAAAATCACTAAGGATCGAATTCTGTAGAAATTAGATGAAGATTAATTAAGCACTAAACTAAATAATTAGTGAAATTAGCTTGAACCACTATTTATACGAACTGCAAGATCCAAAATCATTAGAATCGCTAACTCAACATTACCTGAAAACCTAGGAGCAATCTCAAAACCCAGTTGCTCTCGGGAGCGCATTGAAACTCCGTTTCGGACCTGGACCGCACGTTAAAAGTTCGATGACTACGAAACTATAAGGTTATGACTGCCTTATTGAGCTTGACAACCATTACGGGAATCGAGCCCAAATAGTATCTAGAAGTACACAACTAGAGCCCTGAGTAAAGTGTGTGAGAAACGCGAATATTTTTTGAAAATGAACTCAAACTTAAGTGAATTGGACCGTTCGCTTGCGGGCGAAATTGAAGACTTCAGACCATCATATTTTGACCCAACTACACCCATGGATCAGGAAAATTTCCCTGCACCTATTGGTATACTTGTGGCCCCGATCGAGTAACGACGACCGTTGATCTAATACAGGTCCTTCACGACCGATCAGTCTGTCGGATCGCACCATAAACACAGTCCTGGCGTAGATCCATTAGCAGGGAACTTGCTCCAGGCCGTATGCGAGCAATAGACCTCCAGATGCACTTTGTTTACCCGAAACAGATGCCTTTTGGCTATAACCTAAGTATTCCATGGCCCTGGGGTCATTGACATCACTTTTGGGCTTATTTAAGGACCTTAAACCACCCCTCTCTCATTCCATACGAATTTCTCTAACCCTAGGAGAGAGAAGAAAGAAAAGAGGAGGAAATAGTGAGGAGAAGAGAGTGAGTTTGGGAGATCGTTGCTGGGATTCACTCACACCACTCCACGTACCGAATCATCTCTCCCGTTCGCTACACCGTCGATTCCAACTTCGATTTGCGTAAGAAATCCTAACCCTAATCTTGTTTTAGGAATCCAAATAGAGGAATCAATGAAATAGCTAACCTATTTCGATGTTTAGGTATCATTCTTCTTTATACGGGGACGTAGTGTACGAACCGAGTTCGTAACGGGCGTACCAACGAAAGGTGCGGACTATAAACGTTTAGGTTATGGTTTTCAAGGCTTTCAATGTCAGATAATGATTTATGTCTGACTTGTTTGCCACCGTATGATCTTAGTTACGATGTATTCAATAAATAATACATGTGTGTGAACTATGTGATTATATAATGCATTCCATGTGTTTGTTGAAATGTTCGAATGAAATTACAATTATGATTTGTACTTGCCATGACTATTAACCTAGAATACATGTTTGTTGTATGTATGACGACTCCTTTATGAAAGGATTTGCTATAATATATGCAATAACTACTTTAGTTCATTTATGTAGTAATGTGTAGGCTAAGTGTTTGATAAAATGCCTGAATGAGTAATTGTTTGATGAATTGTATTTAATGAGGGTGTTGAGATAGCATTCTCAATTACCTTATCTATATGTATAACTTCATTCATGAAATTTATATTGTTACTATGTGATTTATGGATGAAATGCATGTGTATAGTAACATGTTTTATGTGTTTGATAAAATGCTCAAATGATTATTGTATTTGAATTATTTGCTAAATGTTGTTATGATTATCACATATGACTGCCTATTGCATTGAGTATGATTGGGACTACTACGTAGTCCAGGCAATCAGTAACGGTTTCGGATCGAGTGACAGTACTAGTCTCGCCACAATGGATACGTTCGATGAATCCGAGATATACGGTGATTGTCGACAGTGGTTAGGCCACGTGGAGTGCTTATGCGCTCCATGTCCATTAATTCAGCGTACGCTCGTACCAATTGAACTTGTCAAATAACCCGATTGGCCTATTGTATGTTTACCATGTATGAACGCTCCTGCTTGAATCTAAGGTACCGCTTACCGATGTAACAGCCCGTTTCAACCATGGTACCATGATCCGTTAAGACTCATGAGTTGGACATGGTGGTGTATGGGACACCGTGGTCGAGCTGTCGGCCTATGCTGGGATGACGAGCCTCGCCGTAGTGACCAGTGAGCAACTTAAACTCGTGAGCTGAATATGGTGGTGTATGGGACGTTGTATTCGAGCTGTCAGCCTACGATCAGGTGACGAGTCTCTCGTAGTGACCTCGAGTATAAATTAGGCCTACGCCGAGGTGACGAGCCTCCCGTAGCGACCTTGAGTGTAAACTCTTGAACTTAGCTATCCACTGTTTTCATCAGGGGTGATGCCCTACAACTTGCCTATCGTATGTGATTGACTAGGATTGACGACCCTAGATGGATCCTTGCTTGGGTAAATGATAAAAAGGGAGGTACCTTACCTTCCCGAATCTGCTGTATGAACAAGCCTAATTAAGCACTTGGTTAACACGACCATGCACCGCACTGCATGTGCTTTGGCGAGGAAGTACAAAGTGGGAGTTTGCATGCGCGATCATGAGATGAAGTCGCTGAGGGAGTGTAGGAGAGGGCATGCATCATTACAGGATACCATTCCTACACTAACAAGAGTACTTAGGATATGATTGTAGTATTTCTTTATCATTACTGCTTGACTGAATTGATAACATTTTAACCTTTGCCTTATAGTACCACTGAGTTGATCACTCACTCCCACTCTGGGACGGTGTTTTAAAATACTAACCAAACTCTATTGTAGATGCAGGTAATGACGGAGTCTATGCAGCTGAAATGGACTTCATGGACGACGAGGAGGAATTCTCCTATGTTCAGCTTTCAGGCGGGTCTTTGTAGACCTCGTTCTGATTCGGCGGGATTATAGGGTTACCTGGATTAGTTGGACATTTACTCTTTGATAGTTTGTAAATTTTGGAACAATACATGTATATATTCAGCTTGGTAACATACTCATACTCTGGAAATTTTGAAACACTTATATACTTTACATACCTATCTTAGTCTTCCGCTTGCTTAATTTAACTATCTCTGGAGTATGATATGATGTGTTAGTATAATCTCATTCATGTTTAATGCACTAATACAGACAACATTTAATCATCGTTATCTATGTTGCATAAGTGATGCGACGGATCTTGGGAGTTGAGCTTTGCTTGACCCTCAGAATTTGGGGTGTTACACATATTGAGTTGCGCTGAGAGTCCAAGTTGCGTAAAAGCATGAGTTGCGTGGGACCGCGCAACTCTCTGAAGGGACGATTAGATTGAGACTTGCAAAGTGGTGCGAAGTGGGGTCCATAGCACGAGATTCGAGGGCCCACACATGTAGAGGCCTATAAATACCCCCTACCCCCTTTATTTGAGAGATATGATTTCCTGAAGACCAGTACCTCTGACAGGTATTGGAGAGAGAAGAGGGAGAAGAAGAAGGCTAAGCCGCACCACTCTTTATGAGTTACGCAAGCCCGCGCAACTCCTCGCCCGCGCAACTCATGGAGGAGTTGTGCGGGTACTCTATGAGGCAATATCATGTTTATTTTTTTAAAAGTTCTCAAGTCATTTCAAGGGTTCTGGTACTTCTTTATCATATTAATGAAGGAAGATGTGCAAAGAAGATCCGCACAACTCATCTCTTATGGAGACATGAATGATATGAGCTAGAATGCTGTCGAAATTTATATTTGAATCCATTCAGCACTTGTACTTTTTGTTATAAACTCTATCCTTGAATCAAAGGATAAAAGGATGTGATGAATTCAGAATGAATAAATTTGATGATTATTCTCTCCATTCTCTCTCTTTGTTATTATTAAGTAAGATAATTCCCTAAATCAAATGCTTTTCGTTTCTGGTTGAAACAGCTAGCACATCCCCAGCGGAGTCACCTTTCTGTGGACGCTGAGATCCCGAGTCGGAATAGACTCGAGGTTGCTTTTCCCACGGGTTGCCTTTTTTTTTTAGGGCTTTGCTCCGTGATTGGTTGATTATGTTTTACCAAAGTTGCCACTAGCCAATTTCTTTACCTCTACAATCCAATAAATCCTATAGAAACGTTAGGGCATAGATCCGAAGATTTATTGCCTAAGATGACTCTTTGGTTATGCGATCAGAAATTCTAAGTAAGGGACCGTGGTTATAGATAAGGAAGGTGTTAGGTGCTCACTCTGCCCGTATATATGTACGGTCTTTACTTCACAAGTTTTGACTGTTCTTGAGGGTTAAGATTCAATTCTCGTATATGAATGTGTGTAATGCTTATGACAGAATATGAAGTAATTGACATGTTTTTTGTTGGGCAGGATCCAATTAAATCAACAAGCTTTAAAGCATACTTCCGAGCCAATTTGGTGCAAAGTGTGTTGAATGATGAGATGAATGTTGCGCTATGCAAATGGTATGACTAGATGAAGCTTGATTGAAAACAATTATGTGGATGGTAGTGTCACAAGGATCATATCTAGTGGCTTAGATTAAACTTGGGTCGGCTCAAGAGGCTAGTGTTAGGGTTGAACCTAGGCTAGGATCTCTTTCGCACTCTCACTCTCCTTAGTGGGGGATATTTAAAGGGGTTTAGGATGCTTTTGGATTGGTAAGGATATTTGATTGTGGATGAATCAAATGTGAAGGGAAGGTGGGTATTTATAGCCCTCTAGCTTGGTTTTCTGATAATTCCTGCAAGGCTTGAGGTTAAAAATGGCTTGGATGGTTAGGATTTGAGATTGATATGTGGCAAAATCTCATGTGTTGGTTTATATGGCAAAAGGTATAATTTTAGCTTAAGAGAGGGGCATCAGAGTAATTTTCAAGTTTTGTACATACATGAAATCGGTAGGGAGCACATCCACACACAAGTGGGCAGCTGGCTAAAGTACGACTAGTGTCATGTGACGAGTGACACTTGTGGTGCCGCTCGTCCCTCCCTTTTGCTTGAGCTTTGGAGGGAGGCTCCTCCTGTACACATGGACAACTTTGTCATCTGAAGCTGCTTTGCTGTCTTCTCTTTCCTTTGATTTGGGGTTTGGAATAGGCTTGGGCCAAAATGGATTTATGGACTTGGCTTGACAAGGTGAGTTGACTGGGTAGGCTATGTGGGCTAACCGTGTAAGTTGACTTAGTGGGTGGACTCAAGGGTTAACTCTATGAGTTAGGTTTTTCTTAAAGTTTGGGTTCGAGATCAGTTTTAGAGTTTTTTCGGTTATTGCGACTGTGTCAACTGTGTTTGGTTGGGTCTTAGGGTCGGATGTGGATTAAGGTCTCGATCAGGGTTTAGGGTTTGGATTCGGGTTTAACTTAGGGTTAAGGGTATGGATTAAGGTTTAGAGTTTAGATTTGGGGTCAAGGGTATGGATTTGGGTCTGGTTTAGAGCTAAGGACATGGATTGAGGTTAAGGGTATGGATTTCTATTCAATCAAGCTTATCGGCCCGAGGTGGGGTGTCTATAACGGGGTACAATGGATTACGTCTTGACATTTGAAAATTCTGAGGAGAGACTTATAGGCTATGTGGATGCAGATTATGGTGATCATATGTATAATAGAAGGCCAACTTCTGATTACTTGTTTGTGTTAGCGAGTGGACTGATTTGTTGGATGTCGAAGCTTTAGTGTATGGTTGCTCTTTCCATAACCAAAGTGGTATATATGACAGTGACGAAAGCATTTAAGGAAGCTGTTTGGTTGAAAGGAATAATGAATGAGTTGGGGCTTCAATAAAAAGCCATGATTGTGCATTGTGACTGCGAAAACGCGATCAATTTGGTAAAGAACTCAGTATACAATTTCCGAACTAAACACATCGATGCTCATCATCATTTTATCCAGCAAATGCCAGAGGAAGGCAATGTTACTCTTGATCACACTAGTGAAAATCCGATGAACATGCTTACGAAGGTGGTTCATGTAGAGAAGTTCATGTTTTGCTCGACTTCTCTAGGATTCAATAAAAAGCATTTAAGGAAGCTGTTTGGTTGAAAGGAATAATGAATGAGTTGGGGCTTCAATAAAAAGCCATGATTGTGCATTGTGACTGTGAAAACGCGATCAATTTGGCAAAGAACTCAGTATACAATTTCCGAACTAAACACATCGATGCTCATCATCATTTTATCCAGCAAATACCAGAGGAAGGCGATGTTACTCTTGATCACACTAGTGAAAATCCGATGAACATGCTTACGAAGGTGGTTCATGTAGAGAAGTTCATGTTTTGCTCGACTTCTCTAGGCTTGGCAAATAAAAAATGAAGACAGAGTGTACACAAGAAGAGACGATGATGATGCTACTATGAAGGAGAGTAGAGATTGTGATAACAACTTAGAATAGTGGAGCTAGAGGATTAAAACCACGATCGAGATTGTTGACGAAGTGCCTCCAATATGGTGTAGTGTTGTTCGGTCGATCGATGAATTATTGGATTTGACTGAAGCATGTTGTGATGTTCCGAGTCAATTGAGATATGTTTTAGTTGATTGAGAGAATTTGTTGATGCCTTAATCAATCAAAGGTGCGACCGAGTGGAATGTGTAAGTGTGGGTTTTTGTTTTTAATTTCGTACAAAAGTATATAAATAAGCATATAATTACACAATTAGGGTAGAACGAAAGGAGCTTAGCACATTTTTAAGGATTTTGAGGGAGAAACTAGGGTTTCTCATCTGTAAGTTGTTCTATCTCTTGTAATTTTGTATTCATAGTGGATTGTTTGTCGCTTAGTGCCATAGATTTTTCCTGTGATGGTTTTTTCACATAAAATTCACGTGTTCTTTATGGTTGCTTGAATTTTTTCTTTTCCTATTGCGTTGTATGATTTTGTCTGAGATTACTTCTATGCTTGACAAGTTGTGTTAGGGCTTGTTGTGTCCTCAACAAGTCCATCGTACACAACTCTTCTCGATCCATAACGATTGTGCCATGTACTCCTCATATAATGCAATCATTATAAGATTAACATAAGAATGGTGTATAACATGTCTATAAAAGATCCATGGTTTTCGATATCAATGGCTGGACTTGCCCTTATTACATTTATATGACTAATGGATTAAGTCGCACATTTTTTTTTTTAATACTAGCTATAAGAAAACCAACATTACCCTTTCTAAAAAGTTAATCATTTCGCTGTTACCACTGGAGCTTACGAGGGTCCCACGTGATGTATGGTTGACTAAAACCTCTCCATGGATCTCAAACTCATTCAAGCCATGGTGCAAGTGCAGGAAATGTAAAATCATGACTAAAACTTTTAAAATCTTGTGGCGTGGCTTACATAAGTTTTAGATTAGGTTAAGTTATGGAAGTTTCTTCATCTTCATGGTCTCATCTCGTGAATCTAAGTTGCCTTGCATATATATACAATATGGAGGGCAGGCCATGGAAGGTTTCTATGATGGGTAGAGCTGTACACGAGTCGAGCCGAGCCGAGTATTGCCCAGCTTGTGCTCGGCTCGGCCTTCGAGCTTGGTTGCCCAGCTCGTGCTCGGCTCGTCCGAGTTCGAGCATATTTCGAGCCGAGTTCGAGCAGAGTTTTCGAGTCGAGTCCGAGTTCGAGCAGATTTCGAGCCAAGTTCAAGCAAAGTTTTTGAGTCGAGTCCGAGTTCGAGTCTTCGAGCCCGTTTCGAGTTTGAGTTTTCGAGCCGAGTATCGAGTTACGAGTTCGAGCTTTGAGCTGACTTCGAGTTATAAATTGAGATTCATTTGAATTTGAATTTGATTATCAATTGGAATTCGAAGTTGAACAAAGTAATAAAATATATAAAATGCATAATTTACGATTAAAAAACTTCGATAATTACATATTTACATTGTTCAAAATGACAATTTACAATTAATAACCTCCATAAGAGAAGTGCCTTCCTGTAATGTGTACATGTGGAAAATGTGGAGGAGATCTGAACTATTGATTCAGCTGTTGTGCTAGTGAGTGGGGCATTGTAACACCCCGTACTTTCCAGTACTCGGGTGTTACCATAATAATCTGAATCAGTCTGCATGCGTTTGATAAACACACATAGCTTTCCTTACACATCGGCACCCAGTAATCCTCAAATTATCCATCTCAACCGTCTAGAACAACATTCATTCATACGACAAGCCGCCCATCCGATTTATTCCAAAATTAGTCCATCATAGCTTCTGAAACATTGATTTCAATCGCTTTAACAGATCAAAATTTTTAGGTGTAATTGATAATTTAATTATCATATAGAAACGTATAAAAATGTATTGAAATAGGGTGATATGTGCATATTTAATGTATATGAAATATTACGAAAAATAATATTATATTAAATAAACATGAAGAGTGAAAATTTTACAATGTATAATTAAACTATAAATATTAATATAGTAGTAAACGTCTTGTATAAATATATATACAAAAGATTACTAGATATTTTAACAAAGTTGTAAATTATTTAACAATGCAATTTTAAATATGGTGTTATAGAATTTCCAATTCATGTATATGCAAAGTATGATATTGTATATTATGAATTATACGCTAGTAAAGTTGTGGTCAATAGCATGTATATAGTGGTATGTTAATATTAAAATTTTATTTATATAATTGTGAATTGTTTTAATTAATGTAATTATAAGTAAAGTACAATAGTAATATATTTTATATTAATTGGCCAGTAATATATGGTGGGAGCCTCACAAATGGCCCATTAGGATTTTCTAACCATTGACGCTCAATCTTGGGGTGATCCGACCCTCATATCAACGATAAACCACCGTTGGAGCTAGGAATCAACCCGTATGGCCCACCTGGGCCTCACATGTGCCCCAAATTGGGCCAGGACCCCTAAGAGAATGGACGGAGTGGATTCATTGTAGATATTACAGTGGCCCCCACGTGAAGCGTGCATACACCATATGTCATAATGTAAGAAGTGCACTTGTTGGTCAAAAGACCTTTGACCAATCCATTTCACAAAAAAGAGCAAAATCCTCCCGCCAAACGTGAGTTTAAATCTGGGAGAGTTCAAGCCCCAAAGTGGGCCACCCTGGCCACTTTCTGGATAATCCAAACTGTCCATTTCACTCGTGGTGGGCCACTGAACAAAACCATATAGGATCCTTGACCCATGTATTGAAACAACAAAGATCAGTCCAAACCGTCCATTTCCTTTATGTGGGGCTGAGATTCAATGAGGGGGACCATCAGGTAGCTTGTTGGGCAATCCAACATCCCATGGACCAGAGGTTTTCAGCCTCCCTCATTGCCAGCTGAGAAGGGTCTTCTCACAGCCCAAAAACAGCTGACAACTAAGAAGGAAGGAAAAAGAGACTTTCCTCTTTTAGTTACCAATGGCTGTCACATTGGTGGCCGTCCGATGGGCCACATGGCTTCATCTCAACCCTCCTACATGGAAGGTACGAAATGAGATAAAGGGCTTTCTCATCTCATGAGAATGAGGAGGGAGATAGAGAAGATCTTATGAGATGGAGCAAGATCTCATCTGAGATCCGAAAAGTGGGCCCCACACCGCTAATGGGACCCATCCAGACCAATCAAACGGTCTGGATTTACCTGAGATCCCCTAAGTACGAATCCACCATTGTTGGGTGGGTCATCTTCCTCAAAGACCCACCCAACTACCAACTTAAGATGGGCCCCACCTGGGCTAGAAGTTGTACTCCTAAGTAGCCCTGGATGCCACCACTGCATCCCCGAACGTGGATGGGCCCCATGCAAACTCTTTCTTCAATCCCAACCATTTAGTGTGGAAAGCTTTTGCCAACCGTCGGTCTCTCCTTTCCTTATCTATAAATAGGACACCACTGCCCTCTATTTCCACACCAGAATGAAAGAGAGAAAAGGAAAGGAAGAGAGAAAAGAGAGAAAGGAGAGAGAGAGTGGAGTCTGTTGGGGGCCTTGCACAAAACCTTAGGATCTAGCCCTCCAGAACAAACCAGAATTATGGATAATAAAGCAATGAAAATAATCAATGCATCAATCACACACCACACAAGAGAATTTTACGTGGAAAACCCTCAAAGAGGTAAAAACCACGGGACCTCGTCCAGATCAACAATCCACTATGAAGTAAAACGTTTACAACCTTCTTCACTCACGCAGGAGTGGATGAACAATGAAAGAATAAAGAAAACCAGAGAGATCTCACCGATTACGAGGACATAGGAGCGCTGAGATATAGACTGCACCGTAGATCACCTCCGCGAGCATAACTTCCCTTCTACAAGCTTCCTCTCTCTCTTTCTCCCTCTCTCTCTCACCTTTGATAGCCCTGTTGTGTTTTTCTCATCAACACAACATGCCCTAGAACAACCCTAGGGACCCTTTTTTTATAGTTTTAGGAAACTCCTTTCCGCATCCTAGTTGTGAAAGGACTTGCGCATCCCAGTTGCGAAAGGACTTGCGTATCCCAGTTGCGAAAGGACGACAGGTCAAAAAAACCCATCAGAGTCCAGTTTCGGCCAGGTAATCGGCCCAACTTCTGTTCTTTTCTTTCTCCTCTATTTTCTTCTTCATTTCATGCGGATAGCAGCCCTGCTGTAAGCCACACTTTAGGCCAAAACGTGACCTGAAAACAGGCTTTGTCGAGGGGCCAAAAACGGCATGTGAATGGCCCCAGTAAAGAGTTGAGAACCAGCCTTAAAGCAGCTTACCAACAGGCCCTGTTTGAGTTGTAAAACAGGCTGAAAAATGGCCTGCAATAGGGGCCGTGCACATTGACAACGGTGGGCTGCACTGACTGTGGGCCTCACCAAATGTCAGGTGGGCTGCACCGTGTTGGACCTCACCAAATTGCAGGTGGGCCTTACCAAAAAAGGGTAGAAATCCAGGTGGGCTGCATTGGTGGGCTGTCCAAAACGGGCAGCAGGCCCTGAACGTACACCTCCACAAGATAATATATATATATATATATATATATATATATATATATATATATATATATATATATATATATATATATAATATTTTATACTAACTGGTGGGCCGCACACTGCAAAAGCAGGTGGGCCGATGGCAACTGGTGGGCCACACAAAGTTCAGACCATCCATCTGTGGATGTTGCCCCTGAACCGTCCATCTATGAACGTTGTGTCCAGACCGTCCATCAATGGACGTCCGGCCTTGATCGTTTCATATATATATATATATATATATATAAAAAATAATAATAATAAATAATATTATATTATGTAATATACATTCATATATGCATAAAACTGGTGGGTCCCACACGTGTGGACCCACCTCTGTTATATGCATTTCGTCCCTACAATCACCGTCCACACGTGGACGGTGGGACCCATGCAACGTATGTGGGTTATATCCTGGCCGTCCGTCCACTATAGGGACGTGAGGCCACCTTGTGATGGGTTGTGTACCCTCACCGTCCACCCTGCACGTGTAAGGGTACATGATGCATGTGTTAGATCTCAACTGTCCAGGGGACGTGGATCCCACACCAGCTAACCGGCTACTGGATAAACGTCAGCAGTTCCTTGGGCCTACATGATGCGCGTGTTTCTCCGCCTCCAATGCTGAAGCCCAACCGTGATGTATCTGGCCCACCTTGACGCATGGGACCCACCTGCACCGTCCAGCAGAACTGACGGTGGGTACCCCCACCACAAATTGGGTTTTTTTTTTTTTTTTTTTTTTTGGGTTAGCTTGTTAGTACACACCACAACTTGGGTTTTAATCCAAGCTGTTCATCTGTTTTAACGGCAGATGGGACCCTACCTCTAGTGTATTTTGAACCAGCTCAGTCCATCTGAGTGTGGGATCTCTCCCACGTGTGAGACCACCTCGATGAATGTTTCGTATCCCCAACGTCTAATCCATGGACGTGGACTTGCCTTGATGGTGTGTGGGTCATCCCCACCGTCCAGTACACACGGACGTGTATGTAGGACCCACCAAGAGGATTGGCTGGTGTGCATTACGCAGCTCTATTGCTGTTGTAGTAACGCCAGCATGTTCCGTGGGGCTCACCCTAGTATATATGTTTTACCCAGGCCGTCCACCTATGTTGCCAGCATGGACACCACCATGGTGTATTTATTTCATCCACACCGTCCAGATTGTGATGGACGGTGTTGGACAACTTTTTGGACAGTGCTGAAATGTACTTGGATAGCACTGAATTACATGAAATACATTTGGATGATGCTGATTTACACGAACTATATGTGGATAGTGCCAATTTACATGGGCTATGTTGGACAATGCTATTCATCATTAGTGAGCCATATGCCCCAACAGAGGATAGTGTACAGTGAAACACATGTTGCACATACAACTATTGAAATGATTTTTGATGTAACCCAAGCTCTCACTTGGGCCCATCCATGAGGCCACCTTGTTGGATAAAAATATGGTGGGCCCGTTCTCTCTAATGAAGGCCTAAGAGGGCCTTGATATCATTCACTCGGACCCTCATGTTAGTTGGACGAACCATGGAAATACTAACGAACATAAACTGTGATTTTAGGAGATTCCTTAAGTGACCTTGGGTCGCAAGAAGACTTGGGCCGAGTTCACAAACGACCCTACAGGTGATGATTCTTCCCATTGAGCTTTCCATTTTCCCATTAACTTAAGTTATAGTTTTATTTTAACTTATAAATGATATCTCCACTCTGTAATCACATGTTTTAATTGTTAGAATCAAGTTGCTACATCATATGCTTAATATTTATCCTGTATCTTTAATTCATGCTATTGGATTACTTGTGGATTGTTTCTGTGATTTAAACTGGTACATTAGTGGGAAACCCCCACTTATAAATGTACACCCATACTTGGGATGTAACTCGATTGATGGTGATTGTAGTGGACCTTCGATCTAGTGGTTATTGAGTGGCGTTCTAGATGAATCATTGATGTGAGTCTACCATTCAGGGTTGTTGTCTAAGTGGTTTTCAAAGATGGTCTTTTATTGCATGGTTTTGATACTCGCCCTATGTGGCTTATTTTGATATCTGTCTTATGTGGCTTGTTTTAATATCGCCCTAAGTGGCTTCATTTTAGGTATTTTTCCTATATGGGTTCGATGTTTTATATTGTGCAACCATGCGATGGTAAGCCCCATATATTGTAATATGATTGACCACTAGTCGACGGGGTTCCATTAAACATCCTAAGATGGTATTCTCATGAGCCAGGGATGGTGGTATGGGACCTATGCCCGAGCTGTCGGCCTACGCTGGTGACGAGCCCCCGTAATGACCTTGAGCTTACCTTAATTGGCTGATTATAACTGGACTAATAACGGTTTGGCTAATCATGTATCCATAACATATTGGCGATGACGGGTGACTAATTCTGGATGTTGTAGTACGTGCTCTTAGGATCATCGAGGTATCGTTTCGCTAGCTCCAAGACCACCGACTATCGACCCCTGTTCTGACTGGATGATTTTTCCAAGTCGATGATTTACATGGGTGACGAGCCCAAATTCCGCACGAATGAACATCCCCGGAGCGATGTGCATTCACGCATCCATGCATTTAAAAAGACCGCATCATGTGTTGTTTTGATTGCCTTGTTGTTTCATGACTATGCTTACCTAATGCGGCGGTGTGTAATCTTGAGGAAATTCACACTGAGTTGGTCACTCATCCATCAAATATATAACCGTACAGGTAGCACAGGTGGCTTATGTGATATACGGGTTCAGACAGACGATGAGCCGTTGTGGTGGTCAAGGATGCGCGGTTGCACCTGTCAAAGAAGCCGTGCGACCTTACGGCTTTCGTTTATATGTTTTATATGCTTTAAATTTCTCATATATGTGATCTTGTAATTGATAGTGTAAAGACATTGGTTTGTATAAGTCATTATGAGTAACTTCTTGTACATCCTAAATGTAAATGAAATTTTCATTATATATGATTTGTCCATTCTACGCTCATCTACTTAATCTGATAGTTGAAAAAAATATATATATATATAATCAAATTTGACCATCCTTTAAGGTTAACACTCGAGTTTTTTGGAAACAGGTCGTATACTCGGGTCCTGAAAACACGAGGCGTTGTAGGCATAGGCCAAACTTTACATTAATTAGATGATATAAAACAACTAATTTGAACAAATATGGACAGAAAAAGGGGCAATTACCAACAGGATTGCAGTCAATCATACTTAATGAGAGAAACTTCATTGATCAGACAACCATTATACGGTGGAATGACAACCATTGATTACAGAAGATTTCTAGTTTGTTAAATAAGTCATTAATCTATTGATTAAATTATCTAATCAAAGTGATTTTTAGAACAACTACGAATCAAAGGTACTTACTGGGCGGGGCAGGGACGACCGGCACCGGACATGGCAACGTGAGAGAGAGAGAGAGAGAGAGAGAGAGAGAGAGAAGAAGAAGAAGAAGAAGAAGAAGAAGAAAGAAGAAGAGGGAGCGTCAGACGGTCGCTGTGGCCATTAGAAAGGTCGCCGGATAGGTGAGGGAAGAAGAGGGACAACCGGACAGGGCGATCGAGCGGCTGGGATGACCGATGGGAGAGAGGGGAACGAGCGCTGGGATGGTCGGAGATAGGGGGATGTCGAACGAGCGCTGAGATGGGCCGGATGACCAATGTGATGGCTGAGAGAGGGTGAGGGTTTTTTTTTTTTTTTTTTTAACGGGCGCTCGGAGGGATGGGCGATGGGGTTAGGGCTTAGGGTTTTTTGTTTTGGAAATTAGAAGGATATATATACCCTGGTCCCCATACCGAGTCGAGTTGATTTCGAGTACTATTTGAGTCGAGTTGAGTCGAGCAGGGTCAAGCTCGTGCTCGACTCGAACTCATTTCAAGCACCAAAAATCAACTCGTGCTCGGCTCGAACTCATTTTGAGCCGAGTTGAGTCAAGCTTGTTCGAGTCAGTCGTGTGAGTTACTGAGCTAACTCTGCTCGTGTACAGCTCTAATGATGGGCGTCGTTTGCCATGGTGCAGCCAACCGTAGTTTTGTTCTATTACTGTTAGTCTCACTGTTTCAATATGAAGCGTCTTAACTAATTAAAAGAATGATTGTCATCAAACATTATAACGAGTCCACGTATTTATAGTTAGGTTGTTATGTCATTTCCTGTACCTAACAAAGATAAATTCCAATCCGATGCCAGATCCGTACGGTTGGTTAGTAGCTCACCACCCACCTACCTGGTGGTGAAATGATGGGATGAGATTTGAATGGTTGGCCTACCGTGTCAGAGATGGGCTCTGGGCCGTTTGGCGCAACAGAAGCTAGGTGAGGCCCACTGTGATGTTTGTGAGAAATCCACCCCGTCCATCCATTTTGACAGATCAGGTCAGGACATGGCCCAAAAATGAGTTAGATCCAAACCTTAAGTGGCCATCTCTCGCATTATATGCCTCCACCAATCAAATCTCGCCACATAATTTCAATACGGAGGTGGGTGTGAGCTAATCGCTACCCAATCCGCTTCTATCTGGGGGACGCCATTACTCAGCACGCTGAGCAAACGTGGGGTCCACCATGACTTTACATATATTATCCACTCCGTCCATCCATTTTATCAGATAATTTTAGGTCTTTATTAAAAAAACGAAGTATATCTAAATCTCAAGTGGACCTCACCACGGGAAACAGTGTGAATTGAAATTCTACCGTTGAAAATTTCTTGAGGCCCACAAAAGTCTTGGATCAATCTGTTATTTATGTTTTCCCTTCATCCATGTCTGTGTGATCTTATGAACAGGTTTGATGACAAATAAACATTACTGTAGGCCCTATCAAGATTTCACTGTGGAAGTCATTATTCCCACTGTTTCCTATGGTGTGGTCCACTTGAGCTTTAGGAATACTTCAACTTTCGACTCAACCGTTCAAATGAGCTGGAAAAACGGATGGACGGCGTGGATAAGCCACACACATTCACAGTAGGCCCAACTGAGTTCACTCAGTACGATAAAAGCGTACTGAGTAACTCAGTACGCAATTCGATTTAGCAATTCGATTTCCAGTCTGGGTCTGTTATGGTCCGGATCTCATTTAGATGGACGGTCTGGATCAGCGATCACCAAACCCCAAGAGCCATGCATTTCCGCGGTCGAGGACACGACGAACGTACCCTTCATAAGGAAGGACGGCATCAAACCTCCCTTAGATTCCAGGCACATATATCTGTGGCACCTTGTTCCCGATTTCTTGGGACGGGGAGTTTTCAATTCGTTGCGCAATAAACCCGTCATTGTTCATCTCCACTCCACGGTACACGTGGGCTTACTCTCTGTGAATCTGGACCGTCCAACTTGTGGGCCCTACAACTTTTGGCCACTAATCATAAAATCACTATAGTTAAATTGCACAAAAAATCTGATTAACAACTAGTTCCATTTTTAACCTCCACCGTTGGGAGCTTTTAGCTTCGTAGTTCAAATAAAGGCAGATAGACTAGTGTTTCTTGCCCGTTTCCTCCACCGCTGAGCCATTATTAAGAGGACCCACGAGATGCAGGGTCTAGATTCGCTACCTGTTTGTTTTTTCGAAGCAAACGTAAATACGTAGAAATGGTAATTACTACCGTTCGAAAATTCATAGGGATTTGTGCTTTTTGAAACCGGTTCTTTTAATTTTTGAACCACAAGTAATGTATATGATATATCAGATCCGTCCATCCATTTTACAACAGAATTTTGAGATATGAACCACAAATTGAGAAAAATCCAACACTTAAGTGGCCCACACCTAAAAAAATAGTGGTTCAAAATTTTTCAGACGGTAAGTGTTCGATTCCTTTTTCCCTGTGACGTGGTTCACCTATCCTTTGAATAAGCCTATTTTTGGCTCATATCATAAATTCAGCTAGCACAATGGATGAACGGTGTAGATAAGCAACACGTCATGACAGGACCCACAAATATTTTGTGGCATACTCCATTTTTACTATTAAAAAAAAAGTACCACGTAAAATCACGTATATTTTTATATAAAAAACAATAAAACGTCAAATCAACTATAACCTTCTCGATTTTTACTTAAAATAAGTAGAACGTAAAATCAAATACAGAAAAATGTGTAGTAAAATAATCATTACAGGCATTTTCCAATGAACTAGAAAATAAAACACGCCCTAATCAAACACGCCCTAGCCACGTTGGCTCATTGGCAGCGGACTGCAAATGGGCCGCTGCTGTATGGACGAAAGTGTATGTCTTTCTTCAGCCCGCCGGACCATATTGCCACGTTTGCTCCCAAGATAACCAAAATCACAAGTCGTTTATAAAGATCCAAACTGTCCACATTATAGGGTCATATAATTAGTCTCTATATTCTAAATATCAAATACAATGGACCGTTCGATCCAAAATAATGGTGGCCTTAAAACAGACGGTTGAGAAGAAAAATAAAACCAACAGGAGCCGTTGATACCTAATGCAATTGGATTAATTAGATATTCAACCAAACATAATATAGTTAGAGGATCAACTACATGAACGGCTCCAGCGTGTTAAATTGATTGCGATGAATGTAAAATTCAGATCCAGCGCGTTGGATCGTGGTTGGCGTTTTCCAAATATCTCCTAGCTTATCCCCACCATGCTCTCACATTTCATCTCCACAAGAAGCAGAGATAAGAAGAGAGCGCGAGAGAGAGATTAGAGATCTTGGGTCCGTCGCGATGGCCTGCACAGCTCCTACAGCACTCTCGTACAGCTGCAAATCTGCTCCTCGGCCTATGGCTTCTCTGCCGTCCCTTGGTCTGAGCAAGCCATTCTCCCAATCCCTACAGTCATCATCACCGTCCATCCCCAAATCCTTCAACGGTCTCAGGAAAATCTCCCTATCTTCTCGCTCATCCTTCTCACGCCCTTCTACAAGACCTTCCAGAAGGAGCTTTGTCGTCAATGCCGTGAGTCTCTCTCTCTCTCTCTCTCTCTCTCTCTTTTCTTCTCACTCGCATTTCTTTTCTGTTTCTACAGAGCCAGCTTCCGTTGGTTGGTAACCGAGCACCTGATTTTGAGGCTGAAGCAGTTTTTGATCAGGAATTCATCAAGGTGACTAATGCCAAGTAGCCTCAATTAAACATGGATTTTACTCTGCATTTATTTATAATCAAGAGAATATAAACAGGATTTCTTCTGCAACATGAACTATCCATGCATCCAAATGACATTTGAAATAAGACTTTTAAACCATTTTGTAGTGGAAATATACTCTCCTTTAAAAATAAAAATAAAAATGAGAGAACTGAATTTTATGAAAAGCGCGCCAAGATAATGTGAAAGAACACAACTCCACTCTACAACTCAAAAAGAAAAAGAAAAAAAGGAGAGGAGAGATTGACAGAACTTGTTGCCTTTACGTAAGAAGCCCAAGTCAAAATATTGAATTAATTTGCCTAATGACCTTATCAAGAGAGGAATTCCTATTCCAAAAACAGTGTCTATTGTACTCTTCTTCTCTCATCTATTATGATGAGAGGAGCATGTCATGTCAGTATATGTATGCATGCATATATAAGAGTTTGTTTGGGAGCTTGTATTTAGAATGCATTGGAATCCAAATCGCAATTACACCTGATTCCGAATCCTCAGTTGTGGTTGGCTGTTTGTAACCGGAATGAACTGGAATCCAAAAATAGGAGTGGATTGAAATTCTGTAGTATATTTACATGACTTTGAATTTGATTACTAAATCAACTTTAATATTCCAAATTAGTGTACATATGTGATGTTTGATTGAATGATTGTAATAAGCCCATTGAAATATATACTTTGGCAAAAATGATGAAATTCCGAGCCTTGGGTGGGCCACAAACAAGTGACTCACCTACGTTGTTTAACCATCGATTTACATGGCCAATGTTTGGACTGTTTGATGTGATTTTAGTGATGTTGCCGATAATTAGATTGTTTTGGGGTATCATCACCATGTGACAGCCAAATTTGAGTAGCCTAGAGACACCTTTGTTACATGTGCGGCTCTCCTACCTTTAAAAAGGAGCTAAAAAAGGCATTTCACTCTGATTGGATTGGAATCACAGCAAAAGGTTAAGATTTCAAAACACCGACTAACCCGGTGAACTATATTTACAGTGGAGAAAGAAGATGAGATCCTTTCAATGGATTCCTCAATCTCTAGAAACAAAGTGACATTGAAGAGAGGAAAAAGAGAATGCAGGGGCTTAAATTTCAGCAGTTTAGCATAAAGCTTGGAGAAAAAAAAAAAAACCCCAAAAATTCGTTAGTATCTAAAGATTTTCATATTAATAATCACCTAAACAACTACCAACTTTCTAAACCATAAATCACTCCAAGTTCAGTGATTATTAAACTAAGACTGTTAAACTTATTACACTCCAAACTATACTTCAAATTTGTGTGCAGCTTTAGCTAAAAAAAATTGCCTATGCATTAAGACCATTGAACATAGGCAATTAACCTCTTAAAGATAATGACACGGTCTAAGTGTCCTTATGCGACACCTTCGCAATCTCATCATGTCCCATTCCAAGATTCATGGGCCTTCTAGGGCCTCTAACAAGTATAGCCTGTAAGGCCAATGATTCGGTTAGGTCATTTGCCCCCTTGGGCTTGCATTTTATATCACTTTCCCTTTTAGCTTATAGTGGGCGAACCAAGCCAGGCATGAGAAATCATTCCATCACATGACTAGCCGAATTTGGCTCTTGGTGGAGCCCTCGTGATTGCATTGATAATGAAACCCCTAATTACCTATGCCCATTCAGTAATTCAGTCATAAGACTTACAACTTGCTCATTTGTGTCTGAATTGTATGATCTTGAGCTTGTTGAAAAAATCACAAGGTTTCAAACAGGACCAATTTTCATATACTTAGGAAGTTTTTTGACCTTGAAACCTAGTCATGATCATGAATGATGGAATTAGGTTATCATCTTAAGTATCATTGCTAACATGCACACTTCTGAAGACTCATTGCTACATATCTGTATGGTTTAGGTCCTTTTGACTATTGTTATTCAGTTCTATGGCAGCATTATATTTTCTTCTCTCTAAATTTACGCATTCAAGTCAGTAACTAATGTTATGTATTAATAAGTCCTGCATAACGGCATTTTTGAAATTCATTGTTGAACCCCTGTTAGATTTTACTGTTGTATTTTAATCTGACTGTACTTCCAAGTGCCAACTGTTATCTTCATCTCACAGGTCAAGCTTTCTGATTATATTGGAAAGAAATATGTGATTCTCTTTTTCTATCCGTTGGATTTCACATTTGTTTGTCCCACTGGTAAGCTTGAGACCTTCCTGCACTTGTTCGTGCAAAACTTGAATTGGGAGAATGATAAATTTGGAGATTAAATGTGATTAGAATTGGAATTGATTTTTATTTCTTTTCTTCTTTTCCACTGTACATTGCAGAGATCACTGCTTTCAGTGACCGGCATGCGGATTTTGAGAAGTTAAACACAGAAGTATTGGGTGTTTCGGTTGACAGTGTGGTGAGTTAAATCATAGCTTTTTTCCCCTTTTAGAAGATGGTTTGGTTGCATGACCCTAATCAACTTAGTATTTTCTCAGCGCATTTGATATTGTCGAAACTGGTGACATATTGAGATGCAAATGATTAGATATCAACCTGTGGGTCTCGCACATTATTCACCTGTTTATCTGTCAGTCAGTAAGACATTCTCTGTCATAGTTGAGGTGTGCTAATGAACAGTGATTGTTATGATCAGCTCAGTAGACACTAATCTAACCTTCACAATTATCCTTTGTCTACTGTTAGTATCTAGTGTTTTGAAATTACATCTAACATTCTTATCAACAGTCTATCAGAGAGTTATGAACAAGGTTTTGACACATGGTATGAGTAAGCCTGCTGGCTGATATGATATGGGTTGTATTGGCCGATATAGCTCCATAATGTTTTTTTCTTTTTTTTGTGGGCTGAAAAAATCCCCAAAGTATTGGAACTTTTATAAAGATTGAGGATCCCAATATATATATATGGGGATCCTAGCGGTCTGGTGGTCAGTCTGGGAGGAAAGAAATGGGAGATGCTTCTCGGACGTCTCAAATTTTGTCCATGTTGTTATTTCTAAAGCTAAACGTCTCTTGATAGAATGGGTGTCCCAAGTTGTTATGTTTAAGGGCTATAACCTCTGTTTTATTGGTGTTTAAATTGAGTCTGCCTTCTCAGCAGACTCTCTCCCTTTTTGTAATCTTTTCCTTATTAATATATCGTCATCTTTCAAAAAATATGTGTGTGTGTGTGTGTGTGGTGTTTTGGACATGTATCTGATGGTGTTAGGGGCCATTATTTGGTAAGAATGCTGTTTATAGGACAGTGGCAGCTTCACATGCTGAAAGTCGACCAAATAAGCTCTAATCCAACAGAAATCAAGGATGATTTGTTGGATAGGGTCCATTACATAAAATATAATAAAAAGATGGAAAAATGGGGAAAAAAGTGCTAGTTCACCCCTTCTACTGATATTTTCCAAACTGGTCCACTTTTTATTTATTTATTTAAAAGATGGAAATATTATTAGGGCCAAAAAGCCAAAAGGAGAAAAAAAACTATACGAAAAAAAGCAGAAACAAAAGAGAAAAGCTATACAATCAGCGGACCCACTCCCTTATATACAAAACCGCCCTTTTACAGACATCCTCAGGAAATGACTTAACATCCCGAAAGCACCTATTATTCTTTTCTAACTAGACTGACCACAAAGAGGCTAGCATCGCAACTTTCCATCTTCCCTTTCTCATACAGCTTACCCCTCCTACGTGCCGAGATTGATAGAGATTCAATTGAAGAAGGCATCACCCAGGACACTTCTGCCAGCTGAAGGATATCTGACCAAATAATGGTGGAGAAGGTGCAGTGAATGAATAAGTGCTCAACCATTTCTTCTGCAAGCATTAGGGAGGCTGATCCCCGTTTTTTGGAGATTGTCAATGGTCAAAATCTGATTTCTCCCGGTGAGCCAAGCAAAGGCTGCAACTTTTGTAGGAGCTCCATAGAAGCAGATCTTCGCTGTGTGAAATTCTTCTCTTCTTTGGCCTTCTCCTATAAGCACAAAGTAGCAAGACTTGACTGAGAAGACTCCAGTCTTGCTATGTCAAACCAGGGACTCCTGAAGACCTTGAGTTAGCTGGATCCCTTGGAGAAGGGAGAGAAAAATCAGAAGTTCATCAAGTTCTACATCATTCAGACTCTTACGAAGAAGTGCGCAAAGGGGTGTCACCACACTAGACATTGTGCCAAAATCTAACTTTGGTTCCCTCTCCAACAAAATTTAAAACTACCAAACATGAAAGGGTCATCAAATCCCACTCTAATCTTGTGTTTTGATCCTTAAAATAGGACTAGATTTTATTGAAAAATAGTTTCTAAGCTTCCTTCATGGTTGAAATGAAGAAAGAAGTGATTTAAAAAAAAAAAATCAAAATGCCGTGTAATGGCCATATTGGCTGATACGGCCCCCTTTTTTCATAATGGATTGGTTCACCCCTATATCACATAATGGGGCTGACTGATATGGCTGTAAATTAACCACTTTTCAAAACCATGGTTGTAACTCGTAAGTAATACGGATCATTTTGGGAGTAAAAATATGATCCAATATACTTTATTTTCCCTTGTCAATAATAGAATTAAGTTTTGAAAAATCCATAACATTTGTACGACTGTCTCGTAGAAAATGGAGTAGACTAGAATATTGGACATGTTTTTTGCTTAAGGAAGTCTTAATGATGACCCATCAAAGCCCCTTTGGAAATTGGATTTCAGCAATCTTTCAATCCAAATTGGGGTTATATGCAATATATAGTTAAAAGGATGATTAACCAATGACTACTCTTCTCTCATTGAAGATACTTGAGAAAAAAGAAAAAAGATAAAGGATAAAGAAACAGGGTGGGGGTTGATAGTTAAAAGGATAATTAACCAATGATCACTCTTCTCACATTGAAGATACTTGAGAAAAGCAAAAAAAAAGATAAGGAAACATGGAGGGGGGTTGTACCACAAATGAAGAAATATTCCCCACTTTTGAGGGGTTTGCCATTGTGGGAGTCAACATCCGTCATCTGATGCAATTTTGATAAGGCTAATGTGGTTGACATAAAGTGAAGTGGGGTAAGTGAGATGGATGCAATTGGTAATTACCTTCAAAGATTTCATTCTTTTTCTTGTTTTAGCTCATAACTTGTTTTTGTACTTCATATAGACATGAAATTTTCTCCACACCTAAAAACAAGAAAAGAAAGGAGAAATAAACTCAATACTTGCAATGCAAGACGAAGCTTTAAACACCTTGAATATGACTAGAATTTTAAGATAATCTATAAACACAGAGGAAGCTAATTAGCAAATGTGAGTTGTGAAATTGACTATGAGATGGCTTGTGACAATGTAGACTGGGATTTCTTGGACTAGTATGCTCAAGTAGGTTCCAATGGAGAGGTTGCATGTGGAATTGTGTTTGTCGGCTAAGTACTCATTGATGGTTGATATACCTTCGAAAGGTTATTTTTAGTGATCTTGGGGGATTATGTAAGAGGATCCTCTTGCCCTTTTTTTTTCTCACAATCATGGCAGATTTAGGAAAGCCGCAGGGAGGGGCTGATCAACGTTTTCAACATAGGTCAAAATGGGTTGAGTGTGTCACACATGCAATTCACAGATGACACCTTGATCTACTGTGATGTTGAGCATGAATGGTTGTTGATTTTTGGTGCATCGTTAGATGGTTTGAGGCAGTCTTAGGCTTAATCTTCACAAGAGTGAAATGCTTGGTATGAACTTTCCTACGCTATGAGTGACCTTGTTGCTATTCTAGGCAATAAATCGATTTTTCTCGTCAACCTACCTTGGGCTTCCTCTATCATCGGTTCCCTTTCTTATAAGAGGGATCCATTGATAATCAAAATGGAAAGACAATTGACTTCTTAGAAAGGTAGGTACTCATTGTTAGGAGGCAAGATTACTCTTATTGCAACTGTGGCTGCCATGTCGGTGTATTTTGTCTTTATTCTGCCACCCAGCAAGTGTTCGATCTAGAATTGAAAGACTCCAATGGGATTTCTTGTGGTAGGGGCATAGTTGAAGCACAAATTTCATCTATTGGGCTGGAAGGAGGCGTGTAAACCAAAGAGCCAAGGTAGTGCAAATCCCAGACCCTTGATGAATGGTGCATTGTAGAGTAGACATGGACAAATGGGTAGAAAGAGGCTATCTTGTTGCGCCTTGACAGGTTTTTGATTTCTGTTGATTGGCTAGAGAAATTCCCACTAGTTCAGCATCAAGGCCTTTCGAGAACTTGTTTTTTTACCATCGGCCAATAGTGTTGGAGGCCCAATTCCATTCGAACTTGAGCTAGTGTGTCTAGAAGTTGTAGGTTTCACGCGGTTAGTTGAAGATTGGTGGGGTTTGTTTGTAGTTGAAGGTATGTTGGATCAAGGTGTTCAAAAATGGTAACGGTGGCCGTAACGGCCACCACCGTTACCATTATGATATGGGTCGTAACGGCCGTTACAGCCGTTTTTTTTTTTTTTTTTGAAAATTGTTGTTACTGGACTGTTACGAGACCGTTACGGGGCTGTTACGGTCCATTTTTCTGTAACGGCCGTTACGACCATTTCGACCCCGTAACGCGTAACGGTTATGACTGTTACCGTTACGTAACCGATTTTGAATACCATGTGTTGGATTCAGATTGAACTGAAAACTTAAATTGTTAGAAGAGGATTAAAATATGGAAGGAAGAACTTATTGGAGCTTGAGAAGTCGAGCTTGACAATATTGTAAAGGAAATCCATGCTTTAGCTGCGAAAGAGGGAGAATAGTTGTCAATTGCTTAAAAAGAGAAGCGTGCAAATCTTTCTTTGACTTCCTCCAATCGTCTTAAAGAAGTGGAAATGAAGTGAAGACAAAGGTCAAGAGCAATTTGGTTAAAGGAGACATAATACACGATTTCTCACGGCATAGCCTATGATGGAATATTGAATTTCTATAAGAACCTGCTATGTTGCTAAAAGTGGATGAAGTCGCATTTGTCAAGCACAATGTTGATTCTCTTGAAAGGCCAATTTTCGAGGAAGAAGTTTAAATGGCGATAGATTTCATGGGCAGAGACAAGGCACTGGGTCTGAATGACTATCCTCTGGCTTTCTTTCAAAGATTTTGCCATGTGGTTAAGGGAGATGTGTTAGCTTTTATCGCTGAATTTTTTTAGAGGAGCCAATTATCAAATGACCTTGAGGCTTCTTTTGTAGCAACCGTCCTAAAGAATGAAGGGGCAAAATGCTTAAAAAAACTTTAGGCCCATTTCCCTCATTGGAGGCTCTTATAAAATCTAAGCTAAAATTCTTACCACGATGTTCCAAGGGGTGCTTTCAAATATCATTTTTGAAAATCAAGGTGCTTTCGTTGCAAGAAGATAGATTCTGGATGGCGCTCTCATCGCCCATGAGTACATCGATTCCAGGCATAGGGAAGGAGTGGGCATCAAGGATCTGGAAAGGAAAAGAAGATACTTTTTTGTGGAAAGTGGCAAAGGAAAAGAAGAATTTTCATCTCCTTAGTTGGGAAGAGGTTTGCAAGCTGATAGATGAGGAAGGAGTGGGCATCAGGGATCTGGAAACCATGAACCTTACTTTGTTGGGCAAATGGATGTGGAGATCTTGAACTGAAGGGGGAAGATTATGACGGGAGCTAATAGTGTGTAAATATGGTACCTAGGTAGGAGGTTAGGGGTTTAAGAGATCTTTGCTTTACCATGCCTCTAGCCTTTGGAAAGTTGTGGCATCGATATCTCCTAAAGTTTGTAAGGGGGTCACCTTGTTTCTTGGTAACGAGGGTCGTGTTCATTTTTGGGAAGATGTGTAGTGTGGAGATAGACCACTACAAAAGGTCTTTCCAAGAGTGGCTCACCTTAATACTGGTAGGAACATTATTGTTGACCGATGTTATTCCATTTGTGAGGTATTGTGGCCCGCTCTCTTCCATGCTGAAGAGATACGGTGGATGAGGAAGTGGAGGATTTGGTGAGGCTACTGGATCGGCTAAAGGATTATTTTTTTCTTGGCAGAAGAAAAGGACTTCGTGGTGAGGCATGCGCATAGCTTGGGTCACTTTTTCGTCCTCTCTTTCTACAAGATGCTTTGGGAATCACCTCAAACTTCAGTTTACAATCATCCCTTTCAACCTTGGTCCTATGAAACTCTCCTGAGTGTCACGGCTTTTGTTTTGTTAACAGGGAGAAAAGGAGTGTTAACGATTGACAATCTTCAAAAGAGATCATTGATGCTCCCTAATATTTGCATTATGTGTACGTGTGAAGCAGAATTGATTGATCATCTCATCATTCATTGCCCCTTCACTTGGAAGGTGTGGGAGTGCTTCCCAAGCATTTTCAACGTGTCATGGTGATGTTGAAGTCAACTGAAGATATTTTATAGGCTTGGCATGGGGGAGGTGTGGGAAAAGAAGGCAGCAGTTGGTTATTATGGCGGTGCTTTGGATGATACGGGGGGAGCGGAATTTTCAATGCTTCCGAAATAGGAGCGCTTCTGTTGAAGAGGTCGTGAGGACGGTTAAGATTGAAGTGGTGGGATGGGCTTCTAATGTAGAGGCGGTGGATGCTGCCAATCTTTTCTCTTTTTTCAGTTTGTAGCATAGGGCTGTATTCTTTTCTCGCATAGCTTTTGCCTTGCCGGCCTTTTTAATAAAATTTCATTATCTTTCAAAAGAAGAAGAAAGAAAGAAAGAAAGAAAGAAAACAGAAAAGAAAATAAAGAAAAAAGTATAAAAAAAGAAGATAAAATTATATTAGAGGGAAAGAGTTCCCAAGACACAAGTGCTGCCTCCGTTTGAAAGATGCTGAATCTGTCAATCACCTCTTCCTCACTGCTCATATGTGACTGTTATTTGGAGCTGGCACTTTCAACAGTTCGATATTTGTTTGGACAATGATGGGAACCATTCAGCAGCTCTTTCAAGCTTGGAGCCACCATCACGTCTGCAGGAAGCAAAAAATCTAATGGAATCTATATTTTGTTGGCTATCTTATGGTTTACTTGGGGGTAAAGAAACAATCACATCTTCTCTAATATTAGTGTTTCTTCAGTCCTTGAAAGAGTTAAACCCTTGTTTGTTCTTTATGCTGTGGTGTTGGGCCCCTTTTCTCCTCACAGTTCTGGGGCTGATCCCCATAGCTGGTTGGGTCTTTCGTGTTTTGCTTTTGCCCTGTCATAACTCTCAGGTCTTTCTCTTTTCAATCAACTCTTATTACTGATAAAAAAAGAAAATGAATTTAATATCGGATGCTGTTGATTCTAGCCACACCTTCCTGCATGGAATCATTATGATTGGCATGTATAGCAAATGAAGATTGTTTTAAAATAGGAATCAAATTGATGAACTTCACTATAAAAGATATTAATGAAAAAGATTATCCATGTAAAACATGAATAAATGAAGGGTCATCAAAAAGTGAACAAACTAAATTGATTCCATCACACCAGTTTAATTTTAGAAACATCTGACCCCAGTCCATTTCTGTGACTTCTAACTAAAATAAACTTGTGAATATGGGCACCAACGAGGAGACTTTATCCTACCTCTTTCTTTCTTTCTTTTTTTTCTTTTTTTTTTTTGTAACTGAGATTTAGTAAAGGAAAGTGGAAAAAGAAAACACCAAACTAGAGGCAAGGAAGAGCTGTTCTGAGTGACCCTCTCATCTCTCCCTCTTTAGAAATCTGATTGGCCTCTCCTGTAATATTTGAGAACACAACCCTTCTGTTGACTGGAAGGGATCAATTTTTACATACACAAAATGCTAATTTCAAAGGGCTTTCTTCACCTGACGAGGCCCACTTAATATCATTAATAAAATCACCCTTGATAATCAGGGAAGTGATTCCATGGTATAACAACAATTCATTATTCTTTGATTTCAGAGGATGGTTATGAATACTGGCTCATATGTTTGGAGTGTTAAAGTCCCTTGATATACATTGATACACCATCCTCTAACGGCTCGAGCTTTTAGAGGAAGTGGCGATTTTACAATATGCTTAACTGTGTATTGAATGATGCATTCTCAGTGTGATGTTCATTTTCATCTTTATATCTTCTCTGGCCATGGTCTTTTTTTTTTTCCTGGAAATCTGAACTTCTCATATCCTGATTATATATTGTTCATTTTTGTAGTTTTCCCATCTTGCATGGGTTCAAACAGATAGGAAGTCGGGCGGACTTGGTGATCTGAAGTATCCATTGATATCTGATGTGACCAAATCAATTTCACAATCTTTTGGTGTTTTGATTGCGGACCAGGTATGCATTACTTGAACCAATCTTGATTGGACTTCACTTGGTCTGGTTGATTTTTCTGTCTAAACTGACCATAAGAAGTTCATCGCTGATTTTAAGCGAGGCTTTCCTTTATAGCAGTAGGTTTGGAATAGAATGTATGGAATAGAAAAGTCAAAAGAGGCCACAACATAACTAACTTTTATTGTTCACAATATATGGGGCCATGTGCTGAAGTCACTTTTCTTGATACTGGAAGTAATTCTGATGGAGGTAGGTAGACATTGCTAGTGGTCTGAAATTAATTTACATTTCCCAGCAATGGAGTATAGTGGAGTTCAAAATGGAACATTTCTACCCTGAACTCTACTCAAAGCTTCCGCGACTTCAATATTTTCAAATATATCGTGAAATGAGAAGGTAAGGATTATATTAAAAAGGGTATGCATTGTAGTAGAGAGGTGAGGGAATTGATATTGACACCCACCCGGACTAATAATTGTATTATGAAAAGTAGGTAGTGGGCGCTATTATCTGTAAGGTTTGGTTTAATTAGTGCTTTGTAAAAGGTTACTGTTACTTATAAATTACCATTTAGTATAGAGAATTGAGATGCATATAAAAATCAGGAATTCAGGCTTTGGTGGCTGACGAAATCAGTATACGACTGGATTTTATGGACTGCACCATAGAAGCCTTCTGTCTAGCACATTCAGTACATGTGAGGGAAATAAAATTATCTCCAAGCACATAGAAGCGTTAGTAACATTGCAAGTAGACACTCCAGAATCTGCATGTGTGTGTGTGTTTTGAAAGATCATCCAGAAAGGTAGTCTAGAATCTGCACAATAGGCCTTGACATTCTTTTGGGGTAGAGTTGCAGTTAGACTGTGGTGCCTGATTTTTGTTCAACTCACATATCTGTATTTTTTTCCAAACCAAGTGTTGCATCACTTGTTAGTATCATAGTTCTAATACTTAGTGACTCGACCTGAAACAACTCGATTCTTCAAGATTTTGAGTTGAGTCACCTGGCGAGTTCGACTCAGCTGGGCTCGTCGAGTTGTCTAGCTGATTCAGTCTACTCGGTGTGACTGGGGTACGATTCGAACCGAGTGACTTGATGGGTGATTGCTTTTCCAAATTTTTTTTTTTAAAGGTGAAAGTGCAGAGCGTGCGATTTGAACCCTTGATATTTTGAGTAAAGTGAGTCTACCACCAAGGCATGCACTTCATCTATGATAGTGTATACCATTTTTATATTCATATAGCTTATTAATAAGGTATTATTTCTTGAATATTCTTATTAATTTCATAACTAAATATCAAGTCGGCCTGACATGGCTGGACATCGAGTTGAGTTTTAGGGTTTTAAACTATGGTTTGTATGTTTTGTTGTCACCTTTTTGTGTGAAAATTGATATAGATGGTGTTCGGATATCTGGTAATCATACCATGTTTCAAAAACCAAAAAGACGTTGCAACCTCTTTATGTTGCCTTCTACTTATGTATTATGACTTTGAAGAAGTTCCAAGTTCCTTTTGCAAGTTACTGGTTTGATTTCTACTGGTACTCATTTTGCTAATTAAGGCTGCATATGGACACACTATATTAAATAGCAATTATTGCAATTCAAATCAGTAGTGCATCCAAACATAGCATATCAAGATGGAACGAATATGCATCCTTGAGAAGCAAGATGACATCATCTAAAAGACTGACATCTTTATATGGGTTCACTATCATGATTCTTCAGCAAAGTATTAGATTTTGGCTTAGTGGTGAGTTTCCAATCTATAACAGGGTATTGCACTGCGTGGCCTTTTCATCATCGACAAGGAAGGAGTGATTCAGCACTCCACCATCAATAACCTTGCCATTGGCCGGAGTGTCGATGAGACTATGAGAACTCTCCAGGTAAGTGAAGGAAAGACAATCAGTGGGACCTTGTTTCGTAGCTTGCCTGATTTTCTTGGATGAGAAGCAATGACATTGAGCTTCCAAGAAAAATGGCATCTTTTGCTTAGCCCAGCGAACCAAGGTGGGACCCATTTTTCAGTTTTTGGGACTCATCATGGTATGGACATGCTCAAAGTCTTTCCCCAAGCAATTATCTGACTGTCAGTGCATGGCAAGCAAATGGATGGTTAAAAATTGACATAGCTCTAGTACACATTTAAACAGACAAAAATCCAACAATCTGATGGGGATATGTTTGGAGCATGGCCCATCTATGATGGGACCAACCTGATGAGTGGTCTGGATCACCAAAAGGCGAAACTTGCAGTTACTGGGTTGGGTGGAAAATACCTCCCTTTTTTTTTTTTGCCAGAATTGTATGTTTCCTCTTCAGAAATGCTCCAATGCTCTCAGAGCACACTTAAGTTATAGTGCTCCTAGTTGCATTGGGGAAATTGGAGAGTCCAATGGATCGATCTAAACAGCAAGTCTAGAACACATTTCAAGGGCCACCCAGCAGAAATAAGACTCATTGGATGATCACATCTATCCTGGATTTGTCCTTATTTTTCTGGTAGCCATACTTTTTCCAACCCATGGATGGGGGATGATTAGGATTGCCTACCCGAAATGGGTCTTCAGAATCAGAAGCAATCAATGATGTGAACTATCAAATAGGTGGATCAAGTTGTTGGTTAGACTTATATTTATGCAAATGATTTTGGCCATCTTGATGCTATTGATCAGATGGTTAAGATCATTAGATTGGTGTGATATTTCAATGGTATCCCATGAAATATGTTGGACCTAATGGACAGTCCAAATCAATCCATTGGACTGTTTACATGTCCCAATGTAACTAGGAGCTATGGTGAGAGCAGTGAAGCGGCTCTATTTCCTTTTTGTTCTCATCTAACCCTCTTTTACTTATCAATGCATGTATTACTTGTTGTAAATCTGCAGGCGTTGCAGTACGTGCAAGAGAACCCGGATGAGGTCTGCCCAGCTGGGTGGAAGCCGGGAGAGAAATCCATGAAGCCGGATCCAAAGCTTAGCAAGGAGTATTTTGCAGCTATATGAAGAGGAAGTTAGCTCCCATTTGACTCCTGCCGCATTGTTGTTATTTGAAGAAGAGCTTCTATAGAGTTTTGCGTTTCCGCTCTTGCTCATGGCTGCTCGTAGGTTTCTGTAGCTTTAAGAGAATTTCCTCAAGCGCACGATGAATTCAGTTGCCAGTTTTCAGGAATGAATAAATGCAGTTTTCTCTGCATCTATTTGTAGTCATTAGCCATCTATCTGCAATGAAGAATATGGTGAAGTACATTTTGCATGGCTCTCTGTAGAAAAAGAAAAAAGAAAAAAAGAAAAAGAAAAAGAAGCACTGACCCAATCATATGCTGTGTTCGGATGAACCCCAATCCTGTCGTTTGTGGATCTGCGAATCCATGAATTGTGCAAACTGGTGTATTCAGTCTCACATGTCAGAGCACCGGTGGAATGGTTCATCCTTATTAGTAAATGAGGTAAGAACATAGGTAGGTTTCTTCTATTCTTATCTCCCATAAAAGATAGTGATGGAACTTGGGTACGGTTGGCTCGGCTGGGTCAATCCAAAGATGACCTGAAAAAACTCATTTTTAACTGGAACCTGACCAGACCCGAATTTCAACATGAGCTCACCTACATTTATATTGTAGGAACCTTGACCACACTGTCAAATAACGACGGAATATAACAGTTCAAATTTCAGAAATTGTAGTAGACCCATCGATTAATTTGACTCTCGCTTGAGACAGGAGCAAAGCAAGACAAAATGTGATGCTTGTTGATAAGGGCGCAACTCATGTGGGCTGAGGTTCAAGCTGAGCCCAACCTGTCCTCAAGAGAACCCAACCCGAAACCAAACCTGACCTGAATTCCAACCTGAGGTGCCCAACCCGAATTCCTCTATACTTGATCCAACCCGACCCAAACCAACCCAAATACATGTGATTATTCCCAACCCAACTTACCCTGACCTGAAATTGCTTGACCCAAACTCAACTGGAATTGAAATCGGTTTGGCATTGTCCAACCCGAACCCAACCTGTGGACATTGATTTTCCTTACCTCGGTCTCTACCTTTTGATTTTTTATAGAGGTCCCAACAAGTATCATTGGGCACATTTCTATTGTTCATGGAGATCCCAACTAGTATCCTTGTTGTGCCCACTTCAAGGCAATGAGTATTACCTTTTCTAATATGACGATAAGGTTTGGCCAACACCACCATCAATAACCCATGGCAGACCACTCTAAAGGGATGGACTGTCATTGTTATTGGTTTATCTTTCTTGGTTTTGTTTATATGGCCATGATACAGCATAATGTTTTAAATAACAAATGTGTGTAGTGTAGCATTCACTTCTCTAAAGTGTGAGGTGTTAAGCTACGTGTTACTTTTATATTTTTAGTTAAGGTTATGCTTGATTGCACTAAATATCATGATATTTTCTACCAAATTAGACTTACTAACTCGTTTCAACACTGAGGTCATGGTATCGATTCCCTAGTGGGGGTGGCTAACAATGAAGTGTGAACTGACAGTGGGGTGTACTAACAAGCAAACAAAAAAAAATAATAAAAAAAATAAAATTTCATGATATCTAGTGTAACCAAATACAATCTAAAATAATGGGAAAATAAGATAGATTAACTATAAAGATAAAGAAGGGCAGCACAATTGATTTAGTACTGGTACTTATATTAATTTTTTACTAAAATTGCTGCAAAGATTAATTAATTTTTATTGAAAATTAGAAAAATGTAATAAATCATTGAAAACATTAATTAATTCTTTGTTTTAGTGAAAAATAATGTGTAGTGTAAGTTCCATAGTGTGACTCTATGTATTGTGTAGCGCATGTAAATGATCACGTAGCGTAGGCTGCATTGACTTTAAGCTGTTTTCTTGAACTTCGCAGTGTCAAGGCTAAGCTATGCTACATGGTGTAAGCTACATGCTATAGCGTAAGCTATTTAAAATACTAACAATTTTATTAATATTGTCATTTTCTAGGATTTGAACCCATATAACTTTGAAATTAGATCTCAAACCAGCCAACAATAGAAATAAATAGGGCTGTACATGAATCGGGCTAGCCCGATTAACTCGCTCGACTTGGCCCCAAAAAGCTTGACTCGGCCCGACCCATAACTGAGTTCGGTCAGGGCGGGCCATTTTCTTCTGCCCGAAACTAAGTTCGGGCGAGTTCGGATAAGTTCCAATTCGGCCCGACTCGGCCCGAAACCCGACTCGGCCGTTTATATATATATATATATATATATATATATATATATATATATATATATATATATATAATAATATATATATATATATATCATTTTTTTCTTAAATTCTTACCCTAACCATTTACAGCAATCTACGCCATCCAAATCGGGGGTCCCTTCGTAGATGGAGCAAAGTCCCAAAAATCTGACAAAAGCATTCTCAAAAATCAAGGCCGTTCAAGTTACCTGCCAGAGCCCTTCCCATGGAGTAGATGGAGCAGAGTCAAAAAATCAAGGCCGTCCAAATCGTGGGTCCGAAACTGGCCCGAACTCACCTGATTGCTGACCGGGCCGAGTTCGGGCTGGTTTGGCTGGTGACTGGGCCGGGCCGGGTTGAGCCCAGTTCGACTCGGTTCAGCCCGATGTACACCCCTAGAAATAAATGATGCTTATTAGCATATTTGATATCGAAGATCTAAAGTTGAGGGGTCTGACCTGAAACTTGGCCTGAGTCAACTCAACTTAACGATTGGTACTTGACAAGATTCGTCAAGTCAACTCAAAAAATCCATCGTTTCGAATCATGACTATTAGAAAAGTACGTGCTTTCAAGAGGATTCAAACAGTAACCTCCACAGAATAAATGAAAGGGTAGCCACCACTGGACCATTAACAACAGCTTGGTTTTTTTTTTCTTTTTTCTTTTTTTCTAGAATATCTTAATACTTTAGACAATTCTAAAAAGAATTTAAGATTTTCTTATCTACTCGATACTTTAAATTTGATTATTAAAATATCAAGTCGAGTCCATTAAAAACTCGGTTCAGTCTTTAAGTTGACTTGAGCCAGCTACACATGGAGTTGAGTCATGTTTTCAAGTTTTTGAACTATGGTTCATACTCATCTTTTTCTGCTAAAAAAACGCAGGGATAGATACGTTGAAGGATAGAGTATGGTGAGTGATTTCTTCCAACATGAAATTCAAGTTTTGCAGCATTCTAACATATTTTTAACAAACTTTGGATCATCACTGTCAAGAGCAGAGAATGTATCATCAATATAGCTCTAAAGACGTTTGTCACCCAAAAGAATTCAAAACTTCCAGATCAAAGAAGGTAATCATTTATCAACTTCTAAGAGACCATAACAGAATGGGGCAAAAGAATAGACACACCATTGACCAGAGTCATCACAAAGACCCCTCTTGATGAACTATAGTTCTAAAAACTGTTGGGTCAGACTCGAAGTTCCACTCAATCAACTCAACTCAGCGAGATTTTGAGCCAAGTTGCTGGGAAACTGGTCATGGATCTGACTCAATTCGACTCAGGGTGACTCGTCGATTCAACTCGACCACTTGGTATCATGAGCCGCTCGGAAAAAAAGCCTTCCATTTCCAGCAAATGAGTCAGCCTCCCTGGCTCTTCCATCGTCGGGGCTGCCTTTAATCCTTATGCCATGCTCCCCAGGCACAGGCCTTTGCACTTGTGACACTTTCACCAGAGGGTCTTTGCAAGTAGTGTCCTCCTCCTTGCTGGCTGTATGTGTGGATTGTCCCAAGCAGCTCGTAATAAGAAAGCTAAGATAAAGAAGGATGATGGCCGATAGAATCAAATGAGATTGTTGCTGATACATCACATTAAAAATAATTTTAAAAAAAAAAATAAAAAACATTTACTAAATTTGCCTGATGTAGGGGCATCAAGAAAGTTATATAAGTGAATATATTACCTACAGAAAAGTGGGCTAATCCAACCAATCTTTCTTGCACACTGGAAAGAGCCATTGGTGTATCCCTTCATCGAATCAAATTGAGTCACAGTATAAACATTTATAAAATGTAAATGAGGAAAGAAATGGAATCCACCAACCTCTACTAGAGGAAAGATGAACTTAACTAGCCTACCATTGAATGATTTGATGAGAATATTTATATTTTATAAAACTTTCTTAACCATGTTATATGTCTACTTTCAAAACATGCGATGAACCACTTCAGAAGCCATGACAGTGAAAAGGACTAGATTTGAACCAGGAATGACTGTAATGTGACCATGTCCCATCTACTTCTCTTTTTCTTGCAGAGGTGTTTTGATAACATGGCATTAATCAATTAAAATTATAAGACTTGAAAGAACAACCCTACACACTATAGAGAGTGTGAGTAATGTATTTGTAGTCGTGTGTTTTTAGATGTGTGCCTATACATGGCATTGTGTATTCCTATAGAGTATGTTTTTATATTTCTAACATTAATAAAAGGTGTGAGAGGGATTGTTGTCCTAACACACAAAATCCCTTTTTCTTCAAAATTCTCTCTCTCTCTCTCTCTCTCTCTCTCTCTCTCTCTCTCTCTCTCTCTCTCTCTCTCTCTCTCTCTCTCTCTCTCTCTCTCTCTCTTCTTTTCTCTTTTCTTCTCTCATTTTCTATTTATTCCTAAGATGATCCAAACTTAACTTGGTATTAGAGTAGAACTTTCAAGTTGATCAGAATTATAGGAGCCTGTTGACGCCAACAACCGTACGACTGAAGTATGCTCTCCTCTATACACAAGTTGATCGAAGCTTGCGACATTCTATTAATAGATTCCGGAAATTTGTTGGCCATCTATCTTGAGCTGGTATATCTATAGCTAGTAGTGCTTCCACTAGTTTCGAGAAGACTTCACAACCAACTGTAGTGGAGAAGCCTTCTTTAGGAAAATTTGTTCTTTTTTCTCGTGAAGCATATGATGTATTGATGCAACTCTATGTTCATGATGTTCCTCACACTTTCAAAGCCATTGTATCCTAGTTAAGTACTACTCTCAATGTGTCCTCTTCTCTTTCTTCCCGAGTCATTGACTCTAGAGCCACCTCTCATATGATTGGTAATCTTTATCTATTTAGCTCTATATTCCTTCTATCTAGCCACACTTTGTCATGGTTGATGATGGAAACTAAACTCTTGTATCTGAAATTGGTTTCATCAATCTTTCTTCGTCCATGCATTTGTCATCAAATTTGCAAGTTTTCAACTTTCCTCTTAATCTATTATCCACCAGTTCCCTTACAAAATACTCGAATTGCTCAATAACCTTCTTTCATTCTCACTGTGTGTTTTAGGATCTCCATATGAAGTGGATGATTGATATGGGTCATGAACTTGAAGGCATTTATTTCTTAGATAATGTACCTGCGATGACATCTAGTGCATTGTCCTTGGATAGGGAGTCAACATCTAGATGGCATTGCCACTTAGGACACCCATCCTTATCTAGATTAAAACTTTATTTCTTTCAATTTATGTGTCTAACTCATTATACTTTGAAATTTGTGAGTTATCTAAATAGAATTGGATTGTCTTTCCTCTTAGCTCATCTGAGAAAAAATCTAGACCATTCGAGTTAGTCAACTAATGTTTAAGGTCCTATTCCTATCATCTTTCTTTTTTTATATAAATATTTTATTACTTTTATTGATGATTGCACCTAGATGATATGGGTTTATCTTCTAAAATCTAAATATGAAGTGTTTAAAATGCTTAATAGTATTTTATAATGAGATAGTTACCCAATTTCAATGCCTTATCAAATTTATGCACTTTGACAATGAGGGTGAGTATAGTGCTTGCGCATGCCTTTCTATCCTTTGTATAGGACCATGGAATTTTATCCCATACTTTATGTCTATAAACCCCACCAAAAACAACATGGTTGATTAAAAGAACCGTCACATTCATGAAGTTATCCATGCTCTTTTACTGGGTATGAATCTTTCCAAATGATTTTGGCATAATGCCTTACTAGTGTCTTTTTAATCTAATTCCATCTTGAATATTATGACATAAGTTTCCATTTGAAATTTTACATTCGAATGATAAACCTTTCCTTTTACCCTCTAAGATTTTTAGATGTACATGTTTTGTTCAAATTCTTGACGATAACAATAATAAGTTGAGTCCTTGTCCTACAAAGTGTGTTTTCTTAGGTTACTCTCGATTACAAAAGTATATAAATGTTATGACCCTCTAATCAGTAAGAGGTGTGTGTGTGTGTGTGTGTGTGTGTGTGTGTGTGTGTGTGTGATGTAACCTTCTTTGAAAATATTCTATACTTTTATAATGAAGGGAGATCTCTACATAATCCTCTTACTAGTCGGGAGAGCTTGTGTAGTCTAACTCTATACCCCTTCTAATATCTTATCTTGATAATGTTCATATATCGTTTGTCTCAAAGCCTTTCCTTGTGTGTCATTGACGAACTAAATCCTCTACTGATCAACCACCATCATTTCATATGATTCTGTTAGTGGTTCACATATAAAAAGGATAAAATTCTACAACAAGTATCTGAGGTCACGTATAAAAAGGATAAAATTCTACAACAAGTATCTGAGGTGCTACTTATCAAAAGCAGCACCCTGCTGTAATAACGATAACCTACTCAAGGTGTCCCCCTCTGTAAAAAAGAAAAAAGTAAGAAGCAAAGGTATAGAGCTTTAGTTGATCTTGAGATCCCGGTTGAAGATCTTTTTAAACCCCATCACAATAGACCATCCGAGACAGAGGCTTGAAGCAGAGGAGGTAGTTGCAATTGTTTACATGCACCATTGTGCCAATTCGGAGGAATTCAGAGTTGTTGGGGGGCTACCGTGCAATTGCTAAAATGTTACCCACTCCAATCTAGAAACCATGACAATACCTTCATGCCCCACGTAGAGAGTGCATCAAACTAAAGTTGAAGAAAATTTGAAGACAAAAGAGTGGGATTGTAATCGAGGACATACAACCATCCATTCTCTTAAAGAAAGGTGTCTGGTTTTTGCATTTTCTTCTCGCATCTCAGATTAATCATAGCTCCATTCCACACATCTCAATACGCCCACAAAGCATAAACAGTTACATGTCTGTGAACACTTCCGCACGAGTGTGGATGCCCTCACTTCCTCAGCTTTCTTCTCGATTTGCTCTTTTTTTGTAGTAGTTAGAGAGATTTGGTTTGGAGTCATCACTAGCCAAATAAGGCTTGTAATCTATGACCAACTAGAAACTGTAGAATCACTTAAGGGTTAAGGAATCACAAGACTCCCTAACTCAAGTGACTCCTATGGTTAGTTTACTGTCGTACATTCTAAGTAAAGGCCTCGGTTAGGAAAGAGGAAGCGGTTAGACACCTTTTTTCACTTGTATAATGTGCATATTTATTTTATGAGGTTTACGATTTTTGATAAATTCATCAGAATTTCAACGTCAATACATCTAGTCGTGCTTCCCAAAGTTTAAACCCTTAGGCAAGCAAAAAAAGAAAATGAATAGCAGCTAGCCTTACTTTGTAGGGTTTAACACCCCGGGTAGGCAAAATAAAAGGAGAATATAAATTGGAGAGAGAGAGAGAGAGATAGAGAGAGAGTATTGCAAAATAAAAATAAAAATAAAGTATGTACTTCTGATATGCTTGGGATGTATGGATTGGAACACTTATTTATTTGAGACGTGAGAAGGAATATGGGAGACCTAATATCCTTTTTCATATAAAAGGAATGTTCGGATGTCCCCAATTCTAATGTTACTCTTCAACTTCAGCAGTTTCTTTTGGCTTGATTATTTGTGCTTCCTGTTGAGCAGAGTAACAATATAATCATGCCTTTTTTGAGTTGACAAGAGATCGGAGGAAGCTTTGGCGCTTGTACGGCTTCAATTAGGTGGTTGTGTGTTGACTTCGACTCGACTTGATACATCCCCAATCGACCTTGGATGCTTTCAACAACCCTCCAACCCTCTCTCAACTCTCAGCTCTGCTCTCCTGAATGACTCATTGTTGTGGTCCATATATAGACCCAAAGTCGGCCCTTGATGGACCCTTTTTGACCCATAGGTTTTCCTTACAGCAGTAGGCTTACTTTATTGTCGAGAGATCTTTGGTTGCCTTTTCTGATGCCTTTATAAAATTGTGCCTTCAAGGGCCTTGTTTGGGATTGCCTTTTTCTGGCACAACAATTACATGTACGATGGTTCGGGAGCTTATGGTATCTATGGTGCACAACTTGATTCTGCCATTCGCATGTTCAAGGATTAATCGATTGGATCCGATATTTATTTTCGGGAGATGTCGGGAGTCCTTTCAGCTAGGCTTTTGTGGATTTTATTATCATTGGAGTTTAAAAAAATATGTCCTTGATTGGTTCGTGACTCTTGGATAATATACGTGAGCAACCAAGATTATGTTAAATGGGCTGCAGGCTCATCATCAGTTATGTTGGTCATTTTCGGGTCACACCGAAGGTCATTCCTAACCGGGCCATCTGGGCTTTTAAGGCCTTTTGGGCTAGTCGGAGGTGACTTTATTGAAATAATGTGCATTTTGAATTCCCAAAAGACCCTAGCAATTTAGTAAGAATTGGATTAATTGGGCCATCGATTTTCTAATTCGGCCCATCAACTACTTCTGAGGCCCACCCGAGTCACATACCCTTTCCAACTTATACGACGATATGGCGAGTTTTAGGTTGTATGGATACTTTTGATTGAAGCTTAACAGAAGTCGAAGAGGTGTCCACAACATCATTCATGCATTCATTCTTCTTTATTTCGTTTGCTTTTCTACCTTTACTTACCCAAGACTTGGATACCCTGCAAAATGTAGCTGAAAATGCCCTGGTTTGTCAATTAACATGACAAGTGAGTGATAGAGTCCAGTGAGCCCCACATGAAGACTCAACAAAATGGATGTGTTCAAAGGTCTCAAAGGTAAATGAAAACCTCACATCCCATGACCAAAACACCACAGGTAAAATTCTCTTTTAAAAACCTCTAATCTATCTCAAAATCATCTAAGAAAACAACTTTAGTATATTAGAAAATGGAAAACATAGTTGCAAGAACAAATGAAAATATACAAAGTTTTTTTGCAACTATCGATAATATTGAACACTGATTCGATGACATCGAAACTCATGTTTCGATGACATTGAGATGTATTCGATGACATCGAAATTGTGCCCAAATATGTCCAGTAACCATTCAACATATCTTTGAAATTATTCGATGTAATCGAGCTCCATTTGATGTCATCGAAATTCAAACTTCGATGACATCAAAATCTATGCACAAAATGTCCAGCGAGCTATAAAGGAAAATCATCATTTATTCGATAACATCGAACTTCTTTTGATGACATTGAATTTCAAACTTCAATGACATCGAGGAAGCATCGATGACATCGAAATTGGGGCCAATCTGTCTAGAGAGTTTGTGAAGAAAAATATGAATTAATTAATGTCATCGAACTCTATTCGATGTCATTAAAATTCAAACTTTGATGACATCGATGTAGTCTCGATGATATCGATGTTTGAATTCCATAACTCTCCAAGCAAACCTCAAAGTTCTCTTGGTAAGAAAAACTCGATGACATCGGAATCTATTCGAGTCATTGAAGGAAACTTCGATGACATCGAACGAAGACAGATTTCTGCCCGTTTTCTTACCGTTTGAACTTTATTGCCTATTTAAAAAGCTTGCTTCTTAGGTTTCAAGTAGAGAAAAAGAGAAAGATTTAAGAGAGTTATTGTTATAATCAATCTACCCTCAATCTTAAATCTTTTTTCTCATGGGAGTTCATCCTTCAATCCCCTCTTAAATGCAACCATTATGAAATCAATATATTGGATTGAAGTATGAACTCCACCATTCAAGAATCTTTCAGCAACAGTCTTAATGGTAAATTATTAAGCTGAAATCCTTTGAATGGATAATATTCTGGAATCTCTCCCTTACTTAATGACCAACATTTAATAGAGAAGATTCATTAGAATACCCTGACCCAACACCAGAGACCTGTATTGGAGCATCCACAATAGTTGCGGATCAAAGGAGCTGAAGACACTTCATCAACAAGGAAGGTCATCTTCAGCATGTGCTAACAACGGAGCTCACCTGCTTACAAGTAAGTCATTAGAGTCCAGTGACCCTGAAGATCCTTCCTTGTGTAGGACTGATATTCAGTGGTTAACATACTAAGACCTTCATAGGCCTCCGGAGGGAGAATACGTTAAGTCCTTGTGTAGGACTTTGTAGCCTTGTGTAGGCTTCGCATTGTATAGGCATAGGTAGCCTTATGTAGGCTCCTGGTTATGTCCTTGTGTAGTACTTGTTTGCCTTGTATAGACTTCTAAGGTTGCCTTGTGTAGACTCCTTAGGTAACCTTGTGTAGGTTGTGAAGGTTAATGGTTAACCTGATTTAAAATCATTTGATAGTGAAATCCACCACACTCCAAGGAGGACTGCATCAGCTGGGAGTGGAGTAGGCACATAGACGAACCACTATATATCACTATGTTTGTGATGATTATTTATGCCCATATGTATTGACTGATTGAATGTTTAAATTATGCATAATAAATGTTTGATATAATGCAGTAGTTAGATTTTCACTATCTAAGTTGATATCAAGATAACCTTACTTAACTCATGTTAAAATTGGTAGAATTTTCAGTTAAGAATGATTAAAATTTTAAAAGTCCTATTCACCCCCCTCTAGGACATTTAGTCATATATCCATACTTTGATAACAACGGTCCTACCACAATTTCAGTATCTTGATATAAGAGTTTCTAAAGTTCTACTTAATAATAATAAAAAAAAAACTCAAAAAATCCCGTAAAGTAGAGACTTCACTTTGTGTGGGTGGAAAATGGTGCCTAATCCCTTCTTTTTCCGTAACCAAGTTCATTACCTTGAATCTACGGTGCATATCTGTAACATCCCGGATTTTTGCCAAACTGGAATTAGACGTCTTTAGGCGATGGGACAATCCTAGCTCCTGTTTAACTTCTCAAACACTCAATTCAAGGGTCTTAAGTCCCTTCTTCAAACCATTCTCTTGAAAACCTCACTTTTTCTTCGCAAATCTCACATTTCACTACCTCGTCCTTCAAAATTTTTTAAGTGCTTTCATATTAGACACAAATCTTAAAGTTTAGGTGATATTGATCAATACTTAACCTAAAAATTACTATAAATAGTAAATAAATAAATAAAATAGGTTTTTAACCATTAACCTTTTGGAATCTCACGAAATAAGTAGGCTACATGGATAGATCAGCTTCTCCTACCCTAAAAACATATATTGCACGTCGAATAACTCATTTCGGTTTAAAATACATCTATTTTACATATCGGATGAAAAATCACCCCAAACAGGTCAGTGACCGGCGAGGGCATCGCCCGGTTGGCGAGGCCTTTTCAAAAGGCGGGCCTGGCAGGGCCGCAGGGGGGCAATGGCCGGTTTTCGCCCACTTTTCCTGCGATTTTGGTCCGACTTTGAAAAGTCATATCTCCTTCGTTATAACTCCGATTTAGGTTATTCAAAAACCAGATTAAAGCATAATAAGTCTAGTTTCATATAAAAATAAGTAAAAAATATAATAAAATAATTAATATAGTTAAATATAGGTCGTGGTGACAACTATTTGAAAGTCATTTGTTTGGATAGCTGCCGCTTCTGAAATTTTTAGAATTTTTCTACAATACTAAACCTAATGAAATTTGGTGGAGATGAAGTATACTTGATGATGAACTACTAGAAAAATAATTAAAATAAAAGACCAACTAGAAATGTCAGAAAGAGGCGTAAAACTTCCCTAGGACAGTATTCTATCATAATTAGGGCGGAATTTGGTTAAGTACTGAACTAAACAATCAGTAGAATTCGCTCGAATCACTTTAAATACGATCTACAAGACCCAAAACTTGTAGAATCATCGATGCTACAGTACCCTATAATCTAGGATCAATCTCATTACCCGGCTGCTCTCGGGAGCATCTCGAAACTCCGTATCAAATCGGGACCGCACGTCGAAAGTCCGATTAACACGAAGTTAAGGAATTAGGACCGCCTTTCTGGGCTTGACAACCATCTCGGAAATCAAATCCAGCCAGTGTCCCAGCGCTATTCGCTTGAGCTCGGAGTGAAGAGTGTGAGAAATGTGAAATTAATTTAAAATAAAATATCTCAAATAGTAATCTGGCACCTCTCGCTTGCGGATCAGTTTTAAGCAACCAAACCATCAAAATCAGACCAAATTACACCCTCGGATCAGGAGAAATTTCATACACATATCCGTGTACTCGGAATCTCCGATCGAGATCCGCTGACCGTTGAACTGAAACTGGTCCGCCACGTGTGATCTGAGAACCCTACTGGAACAAAAACTTAATAGTACGTAGATCCAGTGTCGGTGAGCTTAAGTCCGACCTTTGGCTCAAGGAGGCCCGCCTAGAAGTCCTCCGTTGAGCCGAAACTGAACCGCTTTGGCTAACCTAAGTATACTTTGACCTGGAGTCTATTTCGGTGAGTTTTTAGGTTATATAAGGACCTTAAACCCTCTCTCATTGCAGCCATACGAATTTGAGAGAAACCCTAGAGAGAGAAGAGAGAAAAGAGAGAGAAAGTGTGGGAGAATCTCCCTGCCATGCTTCCCTGCCGCTCCACGAGCTCCACCACTCCGTTCTAATCGTTTTCCCGGCGATTCCAACTCCATTTCTAGGTAAGAAACCCTAACCCTAATCTGTTTTGGGGATTTGATAGTTGTAGGTTATGAAATAGCTAACCTATTTCGATCTATAGGTTACCAAACAGCCGTATACAGAAGCGTAGCAATTCTATCGACTCCGTTACGATTCTACGACAAAAGGTGCGGACTTTAGGTGTATAGGTTATGGTTTTCAACGCTTTCAATGTCAGATAATGATAGATTCATGATCTGCATGCAATTGCACATGTACAAAGTGCTGTCGGTTTTCTGTTTCGATTAAAGATGAAGAATATGGAATTTTACATACTCTAGGTATTTGTAGAAAGTACTGTATACGTATAAATTTTGGAAATGTGTTTGCCATAATTATTTGTTGTATTAATGTATTATATATGGATAAAATACTTGTTTGGCGAAAGGACTTGCCCTAATACATGTTTTTGCTAATATACACTATGTATGTTAAAATAGTGTATTCTAAGTGTTTGTGAAAATGACCGAATGAGTATAGAATTCTCATTCATGCTCGCCATGACTAATTGTCATGGATTTATGATTATTGTATTGGCGATACCCTTTTGACGAAAGGATTTGCCCAAAATCACGCCACAGCCTATATACACTACTTATATTAAGATGTGTGGCCCAAGTGTTTGTGGAAATGACTGAATGAATATGGAACTTGGAATCCTGTTTGCCATGACTATCCGTCGTGGGTGTATGCGTGTTATGATTGGGGCAACTCCCCATGTGAAAGGATTTGGCCTAATGCCTATGTGATCAACATATGTCATGTATGTTGATGTATATATTTTAAGGTGTTTATTGAAATGTCTGATTGGGTAGTAATTAGTAAATTGTAATGTTTAAGGGTGTTGAGATATGATTCTCAACTTCTTTTAACTATGTGCATATTTTCCTTGGATAGTTGTGTGATTAGGAATTGAATATGTACAAACTCATGCTTGTGTTGTGCTTCATAACATGCTCAACTGCTTTTATGATTTTATCTATGTAATGCATATGTTTAAATTCATATTTACGTTGTATGATCCATCATGAGTGATGGGGGAGTGGAGCAACGAGTGCGTGCAACAGCCCTGGCAGCCCTAAACGGATAATATCAGACTTTGATTGTATGATTTGAAATCTTGATCCATTACTGCTTTAACTGTTCTGTAATTGATTGTGTTTGGGGCTATGATTATAGTCCAGGCAATCGGTAACGGGATTGAATTCGTGGCTGAGATTCATTTACCACGTGAGATGTGTTCGACGAACCCGAGTCGTACTTCGGTTGCTGATAGTGGTTGGCCACACGAAGTACTTATGAGCTTCATATCGTTCAACTTGTTGTGCGCTCGAGCTAGCCGAGCTCGTCAAGCAACCCGATCTGTCTTATGTATGTTCACCATGTTTGGACGCTTCTGCTTGAACCTAGGGTACCAAACTTACCAATGAAATCCCATTAACCATGGTACCTCGATCCGCTAAGACTCATGAGCCGGGCATGGTGGTATGGACACCGTGGTCAAGCTGTCGGCCTATGCTGGGGCCACGTGCCTCCCCGTAGTGACCAGTGAGCAACCAGACTCGTGAGCCGATTATGGTGGTATGGGACACTATATTCGTGCTGTCGGCCTACATTGATAAGGTGATGGGGGAGCGGTGTAACCTATGTGCGTAACAGCCCTGGCAGCCCTTTGTAGTGACCTCGAGCATACTCTGAATTACGGTGAGGCGACGAATTTTGCCGCAGTGTATAGAGTATGAAACTAGGCATGTTTCTGTATAGTGATAAATCGTTAAAGAGGTTATGGGGGAGTGGTGTAACCTTTGTGCGTAACAGCCCTGGCAGCCTTTGCAATGACCTAGAAAACACACCATCGTATGAGATTAACTAGGACTGACGACCCTAGAATGGATCATGTTTGGGAATGATACAAGGGAGGTACCTTAGTTTCCCAATCCTGCTGTTTGAAATGGACTAATAATAACTCGGTAATCATGCTCATCACCGCACTGCATGTGCCTGGTAGATGTGGAGCACTGAGGAATGAACGCATTCGCGAACGTAAGATGGTGTCGCATGAGGGTGGTTTGGCAAGGGCATACATCATGACTGCATTCATACTTGCATTAATAAGAGTAGTTAGGAGTGTTTGATTTTACTGTTTTATCATTACTGCTTGACTGAATTGATAACATGTTAACCTATGCTTTATTGTTCCACTGAGTTGATCACTCACTCCCACGTTACGGGACGGTGTTGTACACACCAACTAGATTTGTTGAGTTTCAGGTGATGGTGATGCTTATGAAGCAGAGCCGGACTATTGTGATGTGGAGGAGGAGTTCTCCTACTCGTAGCTCTCTGACAGGTTTATGAAGACCTGTTATTGTATTGACGGGGCTATGGTACTTGGGATAGGAGACATTAAACTTACACATTTGGTATATTTTAGAAATGTACTTGAAATTTGTTAACCTGGTAATGTTATCATACTCTGGAGACTCACCATAGTTTTTATATATTTTATATATCTATCACAGTCTTCCGCTTGCAATTTAACTGTTTCTGGAGTATGATATGCTGTTTTGGCTTAATCTCACTCATGTTCAATACACAAATGCAGACAACATTTAATCATCATTATCTATGTTGCATAAGTGATGTTCTGGAACTCGGGTGTTGAGTTATGCTCGACCCCCGATTTTCAGGGTGTTACAATATCAACTACAGGAGTCATGTGAGCATGAGACCTTGTTGGGGATTTGTGCTGCGGAATCACACAGATCTAGATCTAGGATAGCAATTCAATAGTAACAAGCAATCACAGAAGAACACAAAGATTTAACTGTTAGACAGACTGAATTATACCTTGTATAACTAGCATACCTTGTATAGTTGGTTTCCATAGTTAGAGAATTCTGATTTTATTACTTCCCTTATATAGATGTTGTAATCTCTATATATTCAACCCCTTTGGGTTGTCTCAAAGATACAAAAGCTTTCAGCTCCTCTCGGTTTACATGGTATCAGAGCTTCACTGATCCAAATCCGGCACCACCTGTCAGATCTGACCATCCCTACGTTGTCCGACCACCATCCCTGCTCGTCCGATCGCCCCTGCGTCGTCCAGCCACCCCTGCTGCGTCGTCCGACCATCCCTCTGCTCGTCCGACGACCCCTGTTGCTCGTCCAACGCCCCCTGTTGCTTTGTCCGACCACCCCCTGCTCGTCCGACCACCCCTCTACTCATCCGACCATCCCTCTGCTTGTCCAGCATCGCCCGATCACCTCTATTACTCGATCTGTTCGAGTTCCAGCTACCCCAGTTGCTATTGCTCCCATCCAATGGCAGATCTCGATTATCCCGATCCAGCGCCAGATCCAGATCTACATTTTTCAGATCCAGAGCCCCTGTTGCTGTTGCCATTCTTCCATATCTACATTTTTCAGATCCAGATCTACTGTTGTTGTTGCTATTCCGCCAGATCCAGATCTACATTTTCCAGATCCAGATCTACTGTTGTTGTTGTTATTCCGCCAGATCCATATCTACATTTTCCAGATCCAGATCCTATTCCGCCAGATCCAGGTACTGCAACCCCTTGGGTATCTCCTGCTGTACGATACATCTAAAATATTCTTCTGCTACAACTTTTTGTGTAGTTTACGTTAATTCCGATCAATGGACAAGAACTCATCACGTACAGAAGCCTAACGGTGTAGTTTTGATGGTACCAACTATTCGCTATGGGCCATCCATTTTCAAAACTTCATCAAGGGTCGTGGTTTGTGGGGACTAATTGATGGATCAGTTACTATTCTCACTTCCACAGATGTCGATAAATTGGCTGATTGGGAAATGAACAATGGACGGATTATTACCTGGATTCTCGATTCGGTCGATCGGTCAATTGTTGTTGGCCTCACACCTCATCGCACGGCTAAGGCAATGTGGGAGCATCTTCAGACTATTTATTAACAAAGTAATGCGGCCCGATCATATCGTTTGGAACGGAATCTCGTTAACCTTACTCAGGGTGACGACAATATTCAATCATTTTACTCTAAAATTGTCACAATTTAGACTGAGATGGCGTTGATGGATCCAATATTTTCTTATGACTTTAAGATTTTTCAAACTATGCGCGAGAGCGCGCAAGTTCGTCAATTTCTTATGAAGCTGCGTCTGAAATTCGAGCATTGTCGGGTTGCTCACTTGAATCGTAGCCCTACTCCTTCATTGAATTGGTTATTAATGATCTATTGGCTGAGGAACAACGACTGAAAGTTCTCTATCTTCCTTCCTCAACTCTGGGATCATCTGATATGGTGCTTGCTGTGTCCACCACTACACCAACATGTGGTTCTTCTCCTTTGACTTGTCGCGGCTGCAACAAGGTGGGTCATGTTGTCGCTCAATGTAAAGAATGGTGCGCTTATTGTTGACGAACTGGTCATGGTATTCAGGACTGCCGTACACGTGCATATGCATCTTCTTCTGGCCGTAGACATGGTGGTCGTGCTCTTTCTGCTACTACTGCCACTATTTCTTCCGAGCCATCTGTTAGTGATTCTGCATCTTCTACTGAAGGTCTTTCATCACCTTTGACTCCTGCAATGCTTCAGCAAATTGTTTAGACCCTCTCTGCGGCTGGTATGTCAGGTATATCCCCATCTTCTCCATGGTTCTTTGATTCGGGTGGTTCCAATTATATGACTGGTGCTGCATCACATCTTCGTGACATTCGTCCCTACACTGGCAATCATGCTATTTCTACTACAGATGGCACTAGACTACCTATTAAATCCGTTGGATCATTGACCTTTTCTCCTTCTGCTCATCGCCAGTTCACCCTTCGTGATGTGTTTCATATCCCTACCTCCCTCTCCTCCAATTTATTTCAGTTGGTCAACTCACATCCAATAACTGCTTAGTTATATTTCTTTCCAACTGTTGTTTTGTGCAGGATCTGGCGACGGGGAAGGTACTTGAGATGGGTAGGCAGCATAGTCGTCTGTACGTGCTAGACTTTGCTCCATCTGTCACTCCGGCTCGTTGTTTCTTTTCTCCATCTTCATCAGATATTTCTTCGGCAAATAAATTGTGAAAACTTTGGCACTTTCACCTGGGTCATCCACATTTCGATTGGTTAATTCACTTATTTTATTCTTGCATGTTAGGGAATATTTCTCTTAATAAGAAAGATTTAGATTATTCTTGTTCATCTTGTTGTCTTTCAAAAAGTAAATGTATTCATTTTCCTCAAAGTATTACAAAATCATCTTCTATGTTTGAACTAGTACATACAAATTTCTAGGGTCCTTCACCACTTATAACACTCTCTAGGTTACGTTATTACATTATCTTCATTGATGATTTCACAAGTTACACCTGGATTTACTTTTTGCACTCGAAGCCACAAGTTTTTTGAAAAATTCAAGATATTTTACTCTATGGTCGAGACTCAATTTCGGGTACCAGTTCAAACTCTCTGCTCTGACTCAGGGGGGGAATATCTCTCAACCAATTTTCGTACATTTCTTTAGGGTCATGGGATTATTCATCAGACCACCTGTTCTGATACTCCACAACAGAACGGGGTGGCTGAACGAAAAATTCGTCATATTGTTGAAACTACTAACACCCTGATGACAGCTATGAGTGTTCCTCGTTCTTTCTGGGCGGAAGCAATGTTACATTCAGTCTACTTGATTAACCGGATGCCAACCAACGTTCTGAACAGTAAATCTCCATACTTTGTTCTCCACAGCTTCTCTCCTGCATATTCCACATTTCATGTTTTTTGTTGTGTCTGTTATGTTCACCCGGCTTCACGTGAGCGTAACAAACTATCTCTCAAATCGATCAAATGTATGTACTTGGGATAAATTTACTGGTCTAACCACCTTTCCTGATATTCCTTTCGCCTCGAGTACTCTCCCTCATCCGTTGCAGATTTACTCACGTCGATCACGTACAGCTCCACCACCTATTTCTCAACTCGAACCTACTGTACCTATTGCAGATCCTGAACCTACCTCGATATGTCATTTCGATCGTGTACATTGAGCGCCTGATCGCTTGATATGCTCTATGTCTGTCATGAATGCTACTCTAAATACTGTTTCTATTCTACTTCATACTCTTAGGCAGCCACTCATGATTGTTGGAAGAAGGCTATGGCAGAAGAACTTGCGCAATTGGATGATAATCATACGTGGGACATTGTTACTCAATCCACTGACCAACAGCTAATTGGTAGAAAATGGATTTATTCTGTCAAGCTCAAGTCTGATGGATCATTAGATCGATACAAGGCTCGACTTGTCGCTCAAGGATACAAACAGGAATACGAAATTGATTATGATGAGACATTCGCTCCCGTGGCCAAGATGAAAACTGTTCGTACTCTTCTGGCAATATCTTCCGTTCGGTCTTAGCCACTTGCTCAGATGGATGTGAAAAATGCTTTTCTTCATGGAGACCTCCAAGAAACAGTATATTTGAAACCTCCTTCTGAGACTTTAATCCCTGACAATAAGGTATGTCGCCTAAAGAAAGCCCTGTATGGCTTCAAACAAGCATCTCGGGCGTGGTTCCAACGCTTTCACGATGTTGTTATTGGTGTTGGCTTTACTCAAAGTAGTCATGACCCGTCCTTATTTTTACGCACCACAGCTCGCGGAATTGTCATTGTTCTTGTCTATGTTGATGACCTACTTGATCTGACTGGTAGCGATGCTACTGGCATCTCGGCTTTAAAGGAAGTTCTGCAATCCTCATTCAAGATGAAAGACCTCGGCCATCTCACATATTTTTTTGAGCTTGAAATTTCACGTTCTAAACGTGAGATCCTGGTCAGCCAGCGTAAATATGCCAATGATCTTCTCGCTTTGGCATCATTGACGGATCAGAAAACAGTTCAGACTCTCTTAGAACTTAACGTTCATTATGGTCGTGACGATAGCGATCTTCTTGCACAGCCCGACTTATACTGCCGTTTGGTTGGGAGTCTGGTTTACTTAACTATGACTCGCCCTGATATTGCCTATGTTGTCTAAGTCGTCAGCCAGTTTGTTTCTGCTCCTCGGACTCTTCATATGACTGCGGTGTTACGTATCCTACGGTACCTACGTGGAACTCTAGATCGATCACTGTTTTTCTCCTCCACGATGACTCTGGACCTTCGTGCTTATTCGGATGCTGATTGGGCCGGTTGCGATCTCACACGAAGATCTACCATTGGCTACTGTATTTTTTTCGGCACTTCTCTCATCTCTTGGAAGTGTAAGAAGCAGACCACAGTTTCTAAATCAAGCACAAAAGCCGAGTATCGGGCGATGTCCGCTGCGTGTAGTGAGCTTATTTGGTTACGTGGACTTCTTTCCGACTTAGGCGTTCCTTTGCAGAATCCTACTCCACTCCATGTTGATAATCTCAGTGCCATTTAGATTGCCTCTAATCCAGTTTTTCATGAACGGATGAAGCATATTGAAGTTGACTGTCACTTTATCCGCGAGAAATTAAATTTCAGTCTGGGCTCATTTCTCTACCACATATTGCATCCCATGATCAGATTGCAGACATTCTCACCAAGTCTCTAACTTCTGCACGTCACTCATTTCTCGTTGGCAAACTATTACTTGTCGATGACCCGCATTAGTTTGAGGGGGGATGTTAGACAGACTCAATTAGACCTTGTATAGCTAGCATGCCTTGTATAGTTGGTTTCTGTAACGACTCGAAAAAATTCCATACAATGGCCAGAGTACCACCTCATGCAGAAATCACTTAGGATAAAATCTTTTAGAAATTAGACAAAGTTAACTAAGTGTTAAACTAGATTAGCCATGAAATCCGCTTGAATAACTTTAAATACGATCTGCAAGACCCAAAACTTGTAGAATCGTTGACGCTAGGTTACCCTAAAATCTAGGATCAAACTCATTACTCGACTGCTCTCGGGAGCACATTGAAACTCCGTATCAGATCTGGACCGCACATCGAAAGTCCGAATGATACGAGGTTATAGAATTAAGACCGCCTCGCTGGGCTTGACAACCATCTCGGAGATCAAATCCAGACAGTGTTCCATGGCTATTCGCTTGAGCCCGGAGAGAGGAGTGTGAGAAAACCTAGTTTTCTTTAGAAATTAAATTAACTTTAAGTAATCTGAGACTTGGTGTTTGCGGGTCAATATAAGCAATCAGACCGTCGGAATCTGACCCAAATACACCCTCGGATCAGGAAAATTTCATATACATGGCAGTGTACTTGAAATCCCTGATCGAGATTAGGTGACCGTTGAACTGAAACTGGTCCACCACGCGTGATCTGTGAATCCGACTGGAACGAAAACTTAACTCCACCTAGATCCAAGGTTGGTGAGCTTAAGTCCGACCGCACGCAGAAAAAGGGCCGCCAGAAGTGCTCCGTTGAGACGGAATAGACCCACTTTGGTTATAACCTAAGTATACCTTGACCTTAGGTCTATTTCGGTGTGGTTTTAGGCTATACAAGGACCTTTAACCCTCTCTCATTCAGCCCATACGAATTTGAGAAAAACCCTAGGAGAGAGAAGAGAGAAAAGAGAGAGAAAGTGTGAGATTTGTGGGAGCATCTCCCTGCCACTCTACCTTGCTGTTATCCGTGCTTAACCACACTATTCTAATCGCTTTCCCAGCGATTCCGACTTCGTTTCTAGGTAAGAAACCCTAACCCTAATCTGTTTTGGGGTTTTGATAGTTGTAAGTTATGAAATAACTAACCTAAAGTACATTATAGGTTGCCACATTGTCGTATACTAAAGCTTAGCGAATCTATCAAGTTCATTACGCTTCTACGGCGTAAGGTGCGGACTTTAGGTGTATAGGTTATGGTTTTCAACGCTTTCAATGTCAGAAAATGATAGATTCATGATCTGTACGTTATTGCACATGTACAGAGTGTTGTCCGTTTCATTTTTCGGTTATACGTTAACTATGTGGATATACTGTATTCCTCGTATTTGTAGAAAGTACCGTATACGTATAAATTTTGAAAGTGTGTTTGCCATGATAAATGACTATATGAACATGCTATATATGTGTATAATACTTACTTGGCTAAAGGGTTCGCCCTAATACATGTTTTGCCAATATACGCTATGTATGTTAAAATAGTGTATTCCAAGTGTTTGTGAAAATGCTTGTAAGAGTAAGTGCTTGGATGATTGTGCTTTAGGTGGGTGTTGAGATGGGATTCTCAAATGCCTTAGAGACGTATATGATTTTCTCCATGTTGGTTGTTTAATTTAACCGCTTACTTATGAGATATATGTGTTTGTATTTCCTGTTTATATTATGCTTTATAATATGCTTTATGACATACTTGTTAACATGCTTGGACTACTTTGTTTATTCTGCTTTACTCTACATGCTTCTGAATAAGGATTGATTGTGATTGGGGCTATGATTATAGTCCAGGCAATCGGTAACAGACTTGAGTTCGTGGTTGAGATTCATTTCGCCACGTAGGATGTGTCTGATGAACCCGAGTCGTACTTCGGTTGGCGACAGTGGTTAGGCCACGCGAAGTGCTTATGCACTTCATGTCGTTCAATTGGTTGTGCGCTCGTGCTAGTCTCGCTCATCAAGTAACCCGATCTGTCTAGTGTATGTTTACCATGTTTGGACGCCACTGCTTGAACGTAGGGTACCAAACTTACCAGTGTAACCCCGTTAACCTTGGTACCTCGATCCGCTAAGACTCATGAGTCGGACATGGTGGTATGGGACACCGTGGTCGAGTTGTCGGCCTACGCTGAGGCCACGTGCCTCCCCGTAGTGACCAGTGAGCAACCCTGACTCGTGAACCAAATACGGTGGTATGGGACACTGTATTCGAGCTGTCGGCCAACACTGATTGGTGACGAGCCCTTTGTAGTGACCTCGAGCATACTCTGAAGCTGTAGAGAGGCGACTAGCCTTCCCGTAGCAACAAGAGTACAAACTAAGCCTGTATTGATAAGGTGATGGGGGAGTGGTGCAACGATTCCGCAGCCCTGGTAGCCCTTGCAGTGACCTAGAACCGCATCATCGTATGAGATTATCTAGGATTGACGACCCTAGAATGGATCTTTGTTTGGGAGTGATACAAGGAAGGTACCTTAGTTTCCCAATACTGCTGTTTGAAATGGACTAATAATAACTCGGTAATCATGCTCATCATCGCATTGTGCTTGGAAGATATGGAGCACTGAGGGTGACAGCATGCCGCGGACGTAAGATGGTGTCGCACGAGGGAGTATGTTAGAGAAGGCATGCATCATAATCGCATCTCATCCTTGCATTAATTACAGCACTTAGGAATGTTGATTGTACTGCTTTGTCATTACTGCTTGACTGAATTGATAACATGTTAACCTATGCTTTATTGTTCCACTGAGTTAGCTACTCACTCCCACGTTACGGGACGGTGTTCTGGACACCCACCAGACTCTATCTTAGACGCAGGTACCGACGATTCTCTGGAGGCTGAGCCTGATTTTTATGAAGATCAGGAGGAGTTTTCCTTCATGTAGTTCTCCGGCGGCTTTGCTTAGGCAATCCGAACTTACGGGTCTACTGGGCTATCACGACAGTTTGACTATTTTTTTGACATTTTGTTTTTGATTCAGTACACGTATATGATGACTCAGCGAAGTAATCATACTCTGGAGACAGATCGAGATCGTTTTGGTTTTATACACATCTATATATGTTTTTTAGTCTTCCGCTTGCGTTTTATACACTGATCTGGAGTATAGATTACTGTTTTGGTATAATCTCACTCATGTTTATTGCACTAACACAGACAACATTCAATCATAAGCATTTGTATTGCATAAGTGATGTTTTGGAACTCGGGTGTTGAGTTGCTACTCGACCCCCGATTTTCAGGGTGTTACAGTTTCCATAGATAGAGGATTCTGATTTTATTACTTTGTTGTAATCTCTATATATTCAATCCCTTTGGGTTGTCTCAAAGATACAAAAGCTTTCAGTTCCTCTCGGTTTACATTAACGTGGAAAGCCCTTGCGGGAAAAAAACCACGGCACAAAGTGACAGAAATCCACTATGAAAAGAAAATTACAAGAGAGAGGACTTACCCGATTCGAACAACCTCGAATCTCACCCTTGCTACACACCCTAGAACCCTTTAGGAACCCTTGAAAAACTTTTAGAAAGCTTTAGAATACTTTAGAATAGCCCTAGGAACTCTTATTTATAGTTTAAGAAACTCCACTTACACACCTAGACCGGAAAAGTTCGGAAACCGCCTCAAATTTACGCAGTCCGCGCAAGGTCTGCGTAACCTCGACTAGTCGAGCTGAGGCTTCGACCTGTCGAAGGACCCCCTCGACCAGTCGAGTCATCCCCTCGACTGGTCGAGTAGCCCAGACACCAAAATACATAAGTCGCTGGACTTTGAGTCGAGCGGGTCTCGACTGGTCGAGTGGTCCGCTAGACCGGTCGAGAGTGGGACTTAAAGACTTTCTATCAACAATCTCCACCAAGTCATCAATCATCAACCGTGTAGTTGCTTGACCTCTTCTCTTATCTCTGCATTGCATCATAGCTTTAATCAACGCTTCTCATGCACACTCTATCCTTCTTTTACGTCATCGCCAAGCCCAAAGAAGTTGCAAAGAACTTGAACTTCTCTGTAGGAACGACCTTGGTGAGCATGTCTGCTGGATTCACGCTGGTGTGAATTTTCTTCAGTATGACGCCTCCTTCGTCAAACATCTGTCAAATAAAGTGGTGACGAACATTAATGTGTTTAGTACGTGAGTGATAAACATAATTTTTAGCCAAATTGATAGCGCTCTCGCTATCACAGTTAACCGGCACGACCTCCTACTGAAGTCTCAACTGATTATCATGCCTCTGAGCCAAACACCTTCTTTAAACGCTTCCGTTACTGTCATATATTCTGCTTTGGTTGTGAAAAGAGCCACCACGGACTGAAGCTTCGACATCCAACTGATTGCTCCACCCGCTAGTACAAACGAGTATCCTGAAGTAGACTTCCTGAAATCTATACTGCCTGCATAGTCGGAATTCACATACCCTACCAACTTTGTCCCTGTTTTCTCAAAAGTTAAGACGTAGTCTTTCGTACCTCGAATGTATCGAAGTAGCCATTTCACCGCTTCCCAATGTTGCTTACCGGGGTTTGACATGTATCTGCTCACAACACCGACTGCCTATGAAATATCTGGTCTCATACAGACCATGACATACATTAAACTGCCAATCGCATTCGAATAGGGCACATGAGACATAACCTGTTTTTTCTCATTAGAATTAGGACATTGTTCTAAGGAAAGCTTGAAGTGAGCCGCGTGAGGAACACTCACCAGCTTTACCTGATCCATCCCATACTTGATCAATACCTTTTCAAGGTATTCTGTCTGTGATAACCAAAGCCTGCTCCTCTTCCTGTCTCTATGAATATCTATGTCGAGAACCCTCTTTGTAGCCCTTAGATCTTTCATTTCGAATGTCCTTGATAACTGAGTCTTCAGTATGTTGATTTCAGACAAATCATGACAGGCAATCAACATATTATCAACACACAGTACTAGGATGATGAATTTTTCATCACTTGGTGTCTTGTAATAGACACAGTGATCGTATTCAATCCGAGTAAATTTCTGACTCACCATGAAAGAATCAAATTTTTTATACCACTGCCTAGGCGACTGTTTCAGGCCGTACAAAGACCTCATTAACCTGCAAACATTTTTCTCTGCTTCTTTAACTTCGTAGCCCTTTAGTTGCTTCATGTAGATCTGTTCTTCCAATTCCCCGTGCAGAAATGCAGTCTTCACATCCATCTGTTCCAGCTCAAAATCATATTGGGCAACCAGCGCCAACATGAATATGATAGATACCTGCTTAACCACTGACGCGAATATCTCTACGAAGTCGATCCCTTCTCTTTGAGCATAACCCTTCGCTACCAACCTTGCTTTGTATCTATCTTGTTTCCTTTTGAATAACCACTTGCATCCGATCACTTTTCGGCCCACAGGAAGCTCCACCAACTCCCATGTGTGATTTTTGTGCAACGAGTCCATCTCATCGTCCATAGCCGCCTTCCACTTTTCTGCATCAGGCTCATCAAGAGCTTCCTGAATAGTAGACAGGTCCCCCTCATCTGTAATGAGGGCATATGCAATATTAGAGTCGTCCCTGTATCTTGCCGGTAACCTGTGATCACATGGTGGATTCTTTCTCATGGGTGGCTGCTCCACCTTATCCTGTACCTCTGTCTTCGCATCTGTCTCTGCATAAGTATTATCTGTGTTAATCTGGATGTATACGATCACCCTTTCTGGTTCCTCTTGCTCATTTTGATCATTCTTGTGAAATAGGGAACTTTCATCGAATCTGACGTCACGGCTAGTGATGACCTTGCGTGTGACCTTGTCAAATAACTTGTAACCTTTCACACCGATGTCATAGCCAACAAAGATATACTTTTTGGCTCTATAGTCTAGCTTATCTCTCTCAATTGACGGTACATGAGAGTAAACCTTATAAGCAAATATGCGTAGAACTGAGTAGTCGATTTCCTAACCACTCCATACTTCCTTTGGAATTTTACATTCAATTGTCGTTGAAGGAGATCGGTTCACCAAATAACAAGCCGTGTTAACGGCCTCTGTCCATAGGTCCTTGCCCGACGCAACATTACTTAACATACATCTGGCCCTCTCCAGGAGAGTCCGATTCATTCGCTCAACCACACCGTTTTGCTCGGGCGTGTGGCGCACTGTGTAGTGCCTGATGATCCCTTCATCCTTACAATACTCATTAAACTCAGTGGAAGTAAATTCTCCACCATTGTCAGTCCTTAAAACCTTTATTTTTCGCCCTGACTATTTTTCCACCATTGCCTTCCATTGTTTGAATATGGTGAAAACTTTGGATTTACGTTTCATGAAGTAAACCCAAACTTTCCTGGAGTAGTCGTCAATAAATGAAACAAACCATGACGACCCCCCAATGGAAACTTCTGGCGATGTTCCCCATACGTCAGAGTGCACATATCAAGCACCCCCTTACAAACATGTTTTCCAGATTTAAAAGATAATCTAGATTGTTTACCATATATACAATACTCGTATATATCTAAATTAAAATTTTTAAAAGCTAGAATCAAACATCGATCAGAAAGTACATTCATGCCTCGCTCGCTCATGTGGCCCAGACGAGCATGTCACATACGTAGAGACGTGGAGTCTGTAATAGTTGTTGTCGTTCCACCTGCTGAGGTGCTCTCAATCAACCTATAAAGGTTTTCATGCCTCTGCGCTCTCATAACCACGAGCGCCCCTTTTGAAACTTTAAGAACACCATCAATAGCGGTGAACTTGCACCCTATAGCCTCGAGTGCACCGAGAGAAATCAGACTTTTCTTCATATTAGGAACGTGCCTGATGTTAGTGAAGGTACGATCCATCCCATCAAACATCCTGATGCTCACTGTGCCAATAACCACAACATTACAGGCATTGTCATTGCCCATAAAAATCTATCCACCATCACATTCCTTGTAACTGGTAAATCAACTCCGATGAGGAGTCATGTGATAAGATACTCCTGTGTTAAGTATCCGCTCGTCTTTATGATTGTCGTGTAAGTGACCAATCATGAAAATAGACAGAACATCACCACCACTTGATTCTTCATCAGATGTGACCAAATTAGCCTCTTTGGAAGAAGCCGCTGAATTTTCTTTCTTCGTTTTAGAATTTCTACAATCCTTTTTCATGTGTCCAGACAATCCACAATTTCAACACTTTAATTTTCCTTTGCCCTTGCTCTTGAATTTGGATCTAGGCCTTGAGATCCTGTACCTCGCTCAGAATCTCTGCCCCTCGTAATCAGTGCATCAGAAGATGCCCCCATGTCGCCGTTTAGCTTTCTCATAGTCTTCCCTTGAAGGGTTGAGATAACAGTGTCAACACTTAGGGTTTTATTTGCGGTGCATATCATGTCCCTGAAAGACTCATATGATGCAAGAAGAGAATTCAACAATATATATGCATGTTCCTCATCTTTGACCACTTCCTCCATATCCAGCAATTTGCACATCAATTTATTAAAGTTGCTGATATGGGCTTCTAGATCTCCTCCCTCTACCATCTTGAAGGTATAACATTGTAGCTTCAAGTGTAAGCGATTTTTAGAGGACTTCTTTGCATAGATGTTCTTTAACTTCGCTCACAAACTAGTCGCAGTTTTCTCACTCAAAACATTATAAAGAACCTCATCCGTTTGACATAAATGGATAGAGGTTAAAGCATTACCATCAAGGTTTTCCAATTCATCATCTTTCATGGTAGATTTTCGCTCCTCAAGAGCCTTAATCTCGCCTTGCTTGGTTAACAGGCTAATCATCTTAACCTTCCATAACTCAAAATTATTTTTGCCTGAATACTTCTCAATATCAAACTTGTCGTTTCCCATTATTACTAATCCTGCAGATTTAGATCTGTGCCCCAACGATTGCTTTGATACCACTTGTCGGGGATTTGTGCTGCGAAATCACACAGATCTAGATCTAGGATAACAATTGTAACGCCCTGAAAATCGGGGGTCGAGTATAAACTCAACTCCCGAGTTCCAGAACATCACTTATGCAACAAAATGAATGATGATTGAATGTTGACTGTATTCGTGCATTGAACATGAGTGAGATTAAGCCAAAACAGCATATCATACTCCAGAGTCAGTTAAATTTGCCAGCGGAAGACTGTGATAGATAGATAAAATATATAAACTATGATGAGTCTCCAGAGTGTGATAACATTACCAGGTTAAATAATTACAAGTACAGTTCTAAAATATACCAAATGTGAGGAAGTGTAATGTCTCCTGTCCCAAGTATCATAGCCCCGTCAATACAATACCAGGTCTTCATAGACCTGTCAGAGATTACATGTAGGAGAACTCCTCCTCAACATCATAGTAGTAGTTCGGTTCTGCTTCATAAGCATCGCCAACACCTGAAACTCAACAAATCTGGTTGGTGTTGCAAACACCATCCCGTAACGTGGGAGTGAGTGATCAACTCAGTGGAACAATAAAGCATAGGTTAACATGTTATCAACTCAGTCAAGCAGTAATGATAAAGCAGTACAGCCAAATAATTTTTAACTACTCTTATTTAATGCAAGTATGAAATGACATGATGAATGCCCTTGCCCAACCACCCTCATGCGACATCATCTTACGTTCGCGAATGCGTCCATCCCTCAGTGCTTCACATCTACCAGGCACATGCAGTGCGATGATGAGCATGATTACCAAGTAATTATTAGTTCATTTCAAACAGCGGTATTAGGAAACTAAGGTACCTCCCTTGTATCATTCCCAAACATGATCCATCCTAGGGTCGTCAATCCTAGTTAATCTCATACGGTATTATGGTTCGAGAGGCATCGCAAAGGGCTCGTCACCCGTCAGCACGGATACAGATCTCACCTTATGCGGCTCAATTGTTGACCGTCAGCTCGAGTACAGGTCTCACCGTACTCGGCTCAATCGCTGGCCGTCAGCTCGAATACAGGTCTCACCGTACTCGGCTCAACTCATACTCTAGTTGCTGTGAAGGGCTCATCGCCAATCACAGACCTTGGAGTATACTCGAAGACACTACAGAGGACTCGTCGCCCATCGGCACGAGTACAGATCTCACCGTACTCGGCTCTTGCCGTAAGTGTCGACAGCTCGAATACAGTGTCTCATACCACCGTATTCGGCTCACGAGTTTGGTTGCTCAATGGTCACTACGGGGAGGCACGTGGCCCCAGCATAGGCCGACAGCTCGACCACGGTGTCCCATACCACTATGCCCGGCTCATGAGTCTTAGCGGATCGAGGTACCATGGTTAAAAGGGATTTCACTGGTAAGTTTGGTACCCTAGGTTCAAGTAGTAGCGTCCAAACATGGTGAACATACATAAGACAAATCGGGTTACTTGACGAGCTCGGCTAGCTCGAGCGCACAACAAGTTGAACGACATGAAGTGCATAAGCACTTCGCGTGGCCAACCACTATTGTCAACCGAAGTACGACTCGGGTTCGTCGAACACATCTCACGTGGCAAATGAATCACAGCCACGAATGCAATTCTGGTACCGATTGTCTGGACTATAATCATAGCCTCAAACTCAATCAAGTGCAGATAGATAAAGCAGTAATGGATCAAGATTCAACTCATACAATCAAGGTCTGGTATTATCTGTTTAGGGCTGCCAGGGCTGTTGCACGCACTCGTTGCTCCACTCCCCCATCACCCATGACGGATCATACAACGTAAATATAAATTTAAACATATGCATTACATAGTTAAAATCATAAAGCAGTTGAGCATGTTATGAAGCACAACACAAGCATGAGTTTGTACATGTTCAATTCCTAATCACACAACTATCCAAGGAGATCATACACATAGTTAAAAGAGGTTGAGAATCATATCTCAACACCCTTATACATTACAATTTGCTAACTACTACTCATTCAGACATTTCAAAAAACAGTTAAACAAACATACATCAACATACATGACATATGTCGATCACATAGGCATTAGGCCAAATCCTTTCACTAGGGAGTTGCCCCAATCATACACGCGTACACCCACGACGGATAGTCATGGCAAGCAAGAATCTAAGTTCCATATTCATTCAGCCATTTCCACAAACACTTGGGCCACACATTTTAGCATATATAGTGTATATTGGCCGTGGCGTGATTTAGGGCAAATCCTTTTGTCAAAGGGGTATCGCCAATACAACAATCATGAATCCATGACAATTAGTCATGGCGAGCACGAATGAGAATTCTATACTCATTCAGTCATTTTCACAAACACTTAGAATACACTATTACAACATACATGGTGTGTGTTAGCGAAACATGTATTAAGGCTATCCTTTAGCCAAGCGAGTATTTTATCCATGTATAATATATTACTACAACAAATAATCATGATAAATACATCTCCAAAATTTATACGTATACAGTATTTTCTAGAATACGCAATTTCAACATACATAGTGTGTATAAGTAAAACATGTATTTAGGAGAATCCTTTTGCCAAATAAGTATTTTATCCATATATCGTATATCCATATAACAAATAAACATGTCAAACACATTTCCAAAAAATATACGTATACCATACTTTCTACAAATACCTAGAGTATGTAGAATTTCATATTTTTCATCTTTAATCGAAACGAAAAACAGACAGCACTTTGTACATGTGCAATTGCATGCAAATCATGAATCTATCATTATCTGACATTGAAAGCGTTAAAAACCATAACCTATACACCTAAAGTCCGCACATTTTGTCGTAGAATCGTAACAGAGTCGATGGGTTTGCTAAGCTTCCGTATTCGGCAGTTTGGCAACCTATAGAATGAAATAGGTTAGCTATTTCACAACCTACAACTGTCTAAACTCCAAAACAGATTAGGGTTAGGGTTTCTTACCTAGAAATGACACCGGAAACGTCGGGAAAGCGATGAGAATTAGGCGGTGGAGCCCGAATAGCAGCAGGGAAGAGTGGCAGGGAGATTCTCCCACTGCTCCCACACTTTCTCTCTATTTTCTCTCTCTCAATCTCAAATTCGTATGGCTGCCATGAGAGAGGGTTTAAGGTCCTTATATAGCCTACAAATTTACTGAAATAGACTTATGTTCAAAGTATACTTACATTATAATCAAATCGGCATTGTTTCAGCTCAAAAGAGGGTTTCTGGCGGCCCTCCTTGAGCCAAAGGTCGGACTTAAGCTCACTAACGCTGGATCTACGTTCTATTAAGTTTTCGTTTCGGTCGGGATTCCAGATCACGCGTGGTGGACCAGTTTCAGTTCAACGGTCAGCGGATCTCGATCGGAGATTCCGAGTACATGTAAATGTGTATGAAATTTCTCCTGATCCGAGGGTGTAATTTGGTCTGATTCTGACGGTCTGGTTACTTAAAACTGATCCGCAAGCGAGTGGTGCCAGATTACTATTCAAGATATTTTATTTTGAATTAATTTCACATTTCTCACACTCTTCACTCCGAGCTCAAGCGAATAGCGCTGGGACACTATCTGGATTTGATTTCTGAGATGGTTGTCACGCCCAGCGAGGCAGTCCTAGTTCCTTAACTTCGTGTTAATCGGACTTCCGACGTGCGGTCCAAATCCGATATGGAGTTTCGAGATGCTCTCGAGAGCAGCCGGGTAATGAGATTAATTCTAGATTTTAGGGTAACCTAGCGTCAATGATTCTACAAGTTTTGGGTCTTGCAGATCGTATTTAAAGTGATTGGTGCTAATTTCACAGGCACTCTAGTTTAACACTAGCTAAATCTCGCCAAATTTCTAAAGGATTTAGTCCTGTAAGATTTTTGTCTGAGGTGGTACTTAGTCCTTTGTAGTTTGTATATAAAGTGATCCAAGTTATACTACTTAGCTAGTTTAAGATAGTGTCTATGGTGAAAGTACTTAGAAAATTTAAGGAACAAGGTGGCGAAGGGTGGGATTTGTGAAGGAAATGAGTTAAGGAGCGATTTTAGACTATGGGATTGAGTTTTGACAAGTTGATAAGGTCTTAGGATCGACCCATTGCCTAAGGACGTCTAATCCCAGGTTGGCAAAAATCCGGGATGTTACAGCAATTCAATAGTAGCAAGATTAACGTGGAAAACCCTTGTGGGAAAAAAACCACGGCACAAAGCGACAGAAATCCACTATGAAAGAAAATTACAAGAGAAAAGACTTACCCGATTCGAACAACCTCGAATCTCACCCTTGTTACACCCTTTGATAACCCTAGAACCCTTGGAAAACTTTTAGAAAGCTTTAGAATACTTTAAAATAGCCCTAGGGACCCATTTTTATAGTTTAGGAAACTCCACTTACGCACCTAGTCCGGAAAAGTCCGGAAACCGCCTCAAATTTACGCAGTCCGCGCAAGATCTGCGTAACCTCAACTAGACGAGCTGAAACTTCGACTGGTCAAAGGACCCCCTCAACCGGTCGAGCCATCCCCTCGACCGGTCGAGCAGCCCAGACACCAAAATACATATGTCGCTGGACTTTGAGTCAAACGGGTCTCGACTGGTCGAGTGGTCCGCTCAACTGGTCGAGAGCGGGACTTGAAGACTTTCTGTCAACAAATCTTATTATCCTTCGACCCACAAACAATTTTACGGTTTCTAGCCCATCGTAGATTGCAGGGTATCATTTAGCTAGTGTCAACTCCGGTCTAAATTTCCAAATTCATAATATGCCTCGTGGTGTAGGATAACTAAGAAAACAAAAGAGAATAATGCGAGATCGAATTGTGCATGCGCCCTCCTTGGCTGTGACGTCCACGGATTGTAAGTTTGAAAATACCATGGAAAATTGACCATCTAATCGCACGTTTGGCATTGAATTCTTCTTTTAGGAAAAATATTGTATTTCATGAAACCAGTGTTTGGTGGACACCGAAATTGTAATCACCATACCAGTTTCACAACTAATGTTGATCACTTATATTCACATGTAACTTGAGTCTCGTGTGTAAAGGGTACACATGGATGGATAATGTGGATAAAACGCAAGCATTAATGTGGAGCCTACAGATGTAGTGGATTTTAAAATCCACCCGAAAATCCCGCTTTAACTCTTGTTGGGACTGGAAAGTCAAATACCTGAATTAATCAAGCCGTTCTCATATATTTCAAACGTCAGATGAAATTTATATCCCACTTAATACAATTTAATAGCACGTACTTTTACATGCAAAATACTAATCATACCAATCATAATTATTTCGGAATGGTTTGATCCACCATTTCTCAGTAGATGGGTTCTAAAATGTCTAACGGTAGCATGTCCGCCTTAATCCAATCAATTTACAATAGGTAGATTTGTGTTTTTTTTTTGTATCTTCGCATTTGGACAATACTCGCAGTGATAATACCTTCCCAACAGAGGAGTAATAGTCGGGAGCGTATGACACTTGATACGCAAGTACTTATAAACTGTACGCGTACATTCGTTAGCTCAAATTAAATTGACTAAAATATAGATTTCTCTATGGAAAAAATACATGCCTAAAATAATTCTGTTCGAACAATCCTGACCTTTGATTTGTGGACACTGTTTGTTAAAATTAGATATTTTATCATTTTTAACCGTCCAATAAGTGTCCACAAATCTTAGAATTGGATTATCAAATAAGTGTAAATTTTGGTTAATCTTACATCCATGCCTGGAAATAATAATTTAACTTGACTTAATCTGATGAAACATATGCCATTTCTAAATGCCCGTGTATCATCCATTGCACTCTGCAAGAGTATCAATTTCTCCCTCCTTTAAATGCACATCTTCTCACGATGTAAGCACACGTGATAAAATTCCACCTGGCACTCCAGCTCAGATATCTCCCAAAATCACCCGTGCTTTTTTGGGAGCAGATTAGCTGAGGCCCCGAATCCACCAAAGTGGGTGGGACCCTGACTGTGAGGCCCACTGTGATGTATTTGACTACATCCACGCCGTCCATCCGTACTGAAACCTCATTTTAGGGCATGACCCAAAAAATGAAGCAGTTACAAATCTCATATGGCGCATAGTGCATGAAACAATAGTGATTGACCATTAAAAACTTATAATGGGCCACAAAATCTTTGAATCAAGATGACATTGATGTGGTCTCTTCATCTAGGCGTTTCCAACCTAAGCAACAGGTTGGATGGAAAATAAACATTCTGGGGAAATTCGTAAAATATTTAATGGTGGAGATTCAATCACAACTGTTTCCTGTGGTGTGGTCCACATAAGATTTGGGTAATTTTCAATTTTTTTAATCTTGTATAAAATGATCTTTAAAAATGTCTGGACAGTGTAGATTTAAGGAAAATACATCACTGTAAACCCCACAATAAGGGGTCCCACCCACCTCGGTGGATTCCGGTATCACCTAATCCGCTCCCTGCTCTTTTCGGCGAGAAAATGACCACTGTAGACTAAACCTTTTACCCAGCGGTTTTTATGAAGGAATACAAACTGTAGTTACCAACTTAGACTAGCACGTGCGGACAGCAACTTTGAGGACGTAACTACCCCTCCTTTCACCGAAACGGATTGGGTACTCCCCTGCCACCAGCCAATGGTGGATGGTCGGTGGTCTGTAGGCCCCACCATGATGTATGCTATTCATCCATGCCATCCATATATTTTTCCATATCATTTTATGGTATACGACCAAAAATGAGGTATATGCAAATCTCAAGTGTACCACATTACAGGAAACAGTGTTGAGTGTTGAATGAGCGTTGACCATTAAAATCTTTTTGGGGCCCACTGTGATGTTTGTGAGAAATCCTCCCCATCTAAGTTCATTCATAGGTCACAAAGACCTAGATGAAGAAGAAAAATAAATTTCATAATGATCCAAAATTTCTATAACCCCTAAAAGGGTTTCAATGGTAGACGTTCAATTCCCCATTGCCTTTTACAGTGTGGTCTACTTGATAGTTAGATCTATCTTATTTTTACTCTCAAGCCTGAATATGAGCTCGCCAAACAGATGGACGGTTTGGATATAACACAGACTTCATGATGGGACCCACAAAAGGCGGTGGGGATTACAACATCAAAAGAAAAAAAAAAAAAACTAGGAACTTATGGCTACGGTTTTCTATGGCTACAGATTATAACCGTAGCTATGGCTTACGGTAAAAAAAATTCTCTTTTTTTTTTTTTTCATTTATTTCATTATTCATTTAATAGGAATATCTTCTAAACTAAAATTAGCTATTTGACGTACCGCATATGATTTTGGGGTAGGAGAAGCTACTTTAGCCAACCAACCTAGTTATTTTCCAAGATTCCATCAGGTTGATGGTTGAAAATACATTTCATTCACTTCGCTGTCAATTTCAATCACTTCGCGGTTAAACTAGAAATTGAGCGGGACAAACATGAAATTGAGTAGGCAAATTGAAAATTGAGCGAGGCAAGGTAAGATTTGAGCGAGGGAACCTAGAAATTGAGAGAGGCAAGGTAGGAGTTTAGCGAGGGAATCTAGAAATTGAGCGAGGTAAGCTAAAAATTGAGTGAGACAATGTAGAAAATGAGCGAGGGAACCTACGATTTGAGCTAGGCAACCTAGGAATTGAGCGAGGGAAGTTAGAAATTGAGCGAGGGAAGCTAGAATTTGAGCGAGGGAACCTAGAAATTCAGCGAGACAACTAAGATTTGAGCGAGGGAAGCTACAAATTGTGCGAGGGAACCTAGAAATTGAGCGAGGCAACCTAAGATTTGAGCGAGACAACATAGGAATTGAGCGAGGGAACCTAGAAAATGAGCGAGGCAACGTAGAAATTCAGCAAAGAATCCTAGGAATTAAGCGAGGGAAGCTAGAAATTAAGCAAGGGAACCTAGAAATTCAGCGAGACAACCTGGGATTTGAGCGAGGGAAGCTAGAAATTGAGCGAGGGAACCTAGAAATTGAGTGAGGCAAGGTAGAAATTCGGCGAGGAAACCTAGGATTTGAGCGAGGCAACCTAGGAATTGAGTAAGGGAAGTTAGAAATTGAGCGAGAGAAGCTAGAATTTAACGAGAGAACCTAGAAATTTAGCGAGGAAACCTAGGATTTGAGTGAGGCAACCTAGGAATTGAGCGAGGGAAGTTAGAAATTGAGCGAGGGAAGCTAGAATTTGACGAGAGAACCTAGAAATTCAGCGAGGCAACATAAGATTTGAGCGAGGGAAGCTACAAATTGCGCGAGGGAACCTAGAAATTGAGAGAGCAACCTAGGATTTGAGCGAGGCAACGTAGGAATTGAGCGAGGGAACCTAGGAAATGAACGAGGCAACGTAAAAATTCAGTGAGGAATCCTAGGAATTAAGCGAGGGAAGCTAGAAATTAAGCGAGGGAACCTAGGATTTGAGCGAGGGAAGCTAGAAATTGAGCGAGGGAACCTAGAAATTGAGTGAGGCAAGGTAGAAATTCAGCGAGGAAGCCTAGGATTTAAGCGAGGCAACCTAGGAATTGAGCGAGGGAAGTTAGAAATTGAGCGAGGGAAGCTAGAATTTGACGAGGGAACCTAGAAATTCAGCGAGGTAACCTAGGATTTGAGCGAGGGAAGCTTCAAATTGTGCGAGGGAACCTAGAAATTGAGCGAGGCAACCTAGGATTTGAGCGAGGCAACGTAGGAATTGAGCGAGGGGGAACATAGGAAATGAACGAGGCAACATAAAAATTCAGCGCGGGATCCTAGGAATTAAGCGAGGGAAGCTAGAAATTAAGCGAGGGAACCTACAAATTCAGCAAGACAACCTAGGATTTGAGCGAGGGAAGCTAAAAATTGAGCGAGGGAACCTAAAAATTAAGTGAGGCAAGGTAGAAATTCAGCGAGGCAACCTAGGAATTGAGCGAGGCAACATATGAATTGAGCGAGGGAAGTTAGAAATTGAGCGAGGCAACCTAGCAATTGAGTGAGGAAACCTAGGAATTGAGTGAGGCAACCTAGGATTTGAGCGAGGCAACCTAGGATCTTTCTTTTCTAAGGGCTTTGGATTCAAAGATTTTTAAGAGCAAGACAGAGACAAGAAGCGTTGAGATAATACCTTTCATCATAATCTCATATACTGGAAAAGGGGGCCCTCTTGATCACCTAAAGAGATTTGTGGGTTCCGTCGCTCAATTGATAGGTTCCTTCGCTCAATTCCTATGTTGGCTCGCTCCAATTTCTACGTTGTCTCACTCAATTCCTAGGTTGCCTCGCTCAATTCCTAGCTTCCCTCGCTTAATTTCTACGTTGCCTCGCTCAATTTCTAGGTTCCTTCGCTCAATTTGTAGCTTTTCTCGTTAATTCCTACGTTCCCTCGGTTGTCTCGCTCAAATCCTACGTTGCCTCGCTCAATTCCTAGGATTCCTCGCTGAATTTCTACGTTGCCTCGCTCAATTCCTAGTTTCCCTCGCTCAATCCCTACGTTGCCTCGCTCAATTTCTAGGTTGCCTCGCTCAAATCCTAGGTTCCCTTGCTCAATTTCTAGCTTCTCTCGCTCAATTCCTAGGATTCCTCACTGCATTTCTACGCTACCTCGCTCAATTCGTAGGTTCCCTCACTCAATCCCTATGTTGCCTGGTTGCCTCGTTCAAATCCTAGGTTGCCTCGCTCAATTTCTAGGTTCCTTCGCTCAATTCGTAGCTTCCCTCGCACAAATACTAGGTTGTCTCGCTGAATTTCTAGGTTCCCTCACTAAATTTCTACATTGCCTCGCTCAATTTCTAGGTTCCCTCGCTCAAATCCTAGGTTGCCTCGCTGAATTTCTAGCTTCCCTTGCTTAATTTCTACCTTCCCTCGTTGAATTCTTACATTGCCTCGCTCAATTTCTAGGATCCTTCTAGCTTCCCTCGCTCAATTCCTAGGTTACTTCGCTGAATCCCTACGTTGCCTCGCTCAATTTCTAGTTTCCTTCGCTCAATTCCTACATTGCCTCGCTCAATTTCTAACTTCCCTCGCTCAATTTCTAGCTCCCCTCGCTCAATTCCTACGTTGCCTCGCTCAATTTCTAGCTTCCCTCACTCAATTTTTTAGGTTGTCTAGCTCGGTTTCATCTTGCCTCGCTAAATTTAATGTTTGCCTTGCTGAATTTCAAGTTTCCCTCACTGGTTTTGTAATTTGTCTCGCTCAATTTTTAGTTTGTTTCGCTCGATTTCAACTATGTTTAATTTTTTGCGTTATGATTCTTTAAGTAATGAAATTTGCTATTAATATATTTTCAATTACATGTTTGTAGGTGACGATTCTTGTTCTCAATTCCCAAACCCATCCTCTAAGGGCCCGTTTGGCCGGGTGGATTGGAAGGGAGTGAATGGCATTAGGGTGGATGGCGTGGATTTCTAGGTAATGATGGTGTTGTCAGCGGATTATCTTGAGATCCATTGGATTGTTATCTCCCTGGATTGATACATCCAGTCCGTTTGGCACGCCCGGCCAATCCGGAGATTAAAGCTTTTGATCCCTTCAAATCCCACAAACCAAACACGTCGTAGGCTAATTTGAACGGATTAGGATGGATTGAATGGGATTTAAAGGTAATGATGTTGTTGTCAGTGGATTGTCTGAAGATCCATCGGATTTGGATTAGATCACCTACACTGTTTGGCACGCCCGGCCATTCCTGGGATTTACTATCCAATCCCTTCCACAACCATCTAATCCCTTCCAATCCAACCGGCCAAACGGGCCCTAAGTGTTCATTAAGATGGTGGTTCGACACGGTGAAGGTAGATTAGAGATGCATGATACTCGGCAGAGTGCCATGGTCATTTCCATGCATTTGACGATCAATCCCAAAGATTCCGTTTCCAAGTTTTATCGGGTTGGTGTTTGTATGGCCCAACCCCAAGACCAAACCTGATATATCTTGCCCAAGCCCACCCAATGTCGGGTGGGTCATAGGTTGGTCGGGTTAAACCCGCCCAACTTTCAGCCCTAAAATCATATATGATACGTCAAGTAACTAATTTTGGTTTAGAAGATATTCTTGTTATATGAATAAAGAAAGGGTTCGATTACCCACCAGTGGTGAAATCCCACGGCGTGCGTGTGTAAGCGTGTGTGTGTGGGGGGTGTATGTGCGTTGTAAAATAAAAAATAAAAAAAAATAAAAAAAAATAAAGAAAGAAATGAAAAAAGGAGAGAATTTTTTTATATGCTTATATATATATATATATATATATATATAATATATATATATATATATATAATATATATATATATATATATTTATATAAATATGTGTTAGAGAAAATGTAGGTAGAAAAAATTCTAAATGTAAAAAAATAAATAAATAAATAAATAAGAAAAGTACACAAGATACGGCTATAGCTACGGTTATAATCCGTAGCCATAGCCTTTTGTTTGAATCGGGGATCAATCGCAGATTCCATGATCCATCGCCGAATCCTACAACGAGTTGCGGTGGAATCGCGGAATCCGCGATTGATTCCCGATTTTGTTTTTTGTTTTTTTTTGTTTTTTTTTATTCTGTGGGCCCCACCATGAGGTCTGTGTTATATCCAAACCGTCCATCTATTTGGCGAGCTCATATTAAGGCTTGAGATGAAAAATAAGGCAGAGCTAACTATCAAGTGGACCACACTGTAAAAGACAGTGGGGAATTGAAAGTCTACCATTGAAACCCTTTTAGGGGTTACAGAAGCTTTGGATCATTATGAAATTTGTTTTTCCTCTTCATCCATGCCTTTGTGACCTTATGAATAGATTGGATGGAAAATAAATGTTATGGTGGGCCCTACAAAATTTTTAACGGTGAAAATCAAATTTCCGCTGCTCTTTGTGGTGTGGTCCAGTTGATCTTTGGATATGATTTTTTTTTTTTAAGATAATGCTCCGAAATGATCTTGAAATATGGATGAACGTTGGGGATATAATAAATATATAGCTGTGGGCCATGTAACTTTGATATCTTTTAAGCCATTCGTACAACTCTCAGTTGGAGGAGCGTCAGCGCTCGTCTTCGCAGTGAAAAGGAGGGGTAGTTTCGTCCTCAAAGTCGGTGGCCGCACGTGCTAGTCTAAGTTGGTAACTTAAGTTTGTATTCCTTCATAAAAACCGCTGGATAAAAGGTTTTATCTACAGTGGTCTTTTTCTCCTTTTCGGCGTGTCTGGCTCGTAAAACTTTTGATACTCTGGTAGAGCGTGCTTATCAATACACATGAACACATACTTTCATGTACTTACCTCAAGATAAACAGTCCAATTGTTGGCCCCACTTTATATGCACAGTGAATGAGTTAACATCACTAGAAGATTGATCAACATCTTATGGGAAGTTAAATAATAAAGAGTTCAATGGTACAGGTTTGAGTAAAAAAACCGATTAATGTGCGGTCAGGATCATCTTAAATAAATCAATTTTATGAAATAAAGTTCATATACCCATTTTCTAGTTATTTCAACGGTTTGGATTCAGATTTATTTATTACACCTGTGAGGTGCTTAACTGCATGAATATGCTTACCATACTCTGCCACAGTATCAAATAATAAAAAACTTTCTCCATCTCGTGATAGTCACGTGATCTACCAATTAGGTGACCGCCAGAGACACCCATGATCATGCGTTGCACCAATCTCCACCAAACACCAGTACATCCCCTTGTATAATTATAGGCCATTCTGATAAATGGGACCGATTCCGCATCTCATGAAATGGGCGTGTATAGAGGTTACATGTCTCGCGGAGCACCGCAGTTGGGTCACGCCCCGAGTCTCTATTACACATCACCCTCTACGATTGGGAATCGGCTTGGCTAGTTTCCCCCGGCATCCAGCCATTTTTCTAGATCATTTTATGGTATGGGACAAAAAATGAGGTTATTGGACCACCTTACAGAAAACAGTGTTGAATGAATGTAAGCCATTAATAACTTTTTGGGGCCATAGAAGTTTTGGATCATTCTAATCTTTGTTTTTTCCTTTCATCTGGGTCTATATAACCTAGTCAACAGATTGGATGTCAAATAAACAGTACATTGTTTCTTAGGAGGATTTTAATGGTGGGTATCTAATTACTATTGTTTTCCTGTGGTGTGGTCCACTTGAGATTTATATTCCTTTCAATTTTTGGGTCAAGCACTGAAATTAACTGTAAAAATGGATGAATGGCATGAATGAAACATCATGGTGGGCCCCACAGAGCACCGACCATCAGCCACCGGGCTGGTGGCAGGGGGAGTAGCCAATCCGTTTCCCTACGATTGGGATCCTAGGTAGGGTAGGCCCACCTTTGGTGGGCCACATTTCGTATGATGATGATTCTTAGGGCAGTACATGATAGCCTTGCAGAAGATGAAGATAACCCTCTACATGTCTCGCATGTGTATCCAGACCGTCAAAATTGTAGGCCATAGTTTATATGCCCAATGCCATAGGAAACGGATGATCCAAGCCATCCGATTGGTAGCTTTGAAATCTATGGTTAAAATAGGAAAACGATCAACCGTCCAAATCCAAGATTTCAATGTCCATCAACCAGAGGAGATGATCGTCTATCAATCTGAGACTAGGGATGTGGCCCATCCAATGTGGGGCCACGATTCAAATTAAACGATCCAGACTTCAACAAAAAATTAGGTTTATTTGGTTCTCTGACTGTTGGATTAGTGGACATTTATTGGATGGTTAAAATAAAAATTCAATGGTCTTATTTCAACGAACAGGTGTATAGAATCATAGACTAGGATTGTTCAACCAAATCTAATTTTGGATCCGGGACTTATCGACCGTCAGCTCCAATCAGGTAAGTATATACTGTGTATGCGATAATTAAAGTGCCAGTGTATCAAGCGTCCGAGGCGGCTGGAGTATCAAATAGCTCCCCCACAGTGTGATGGGGGAGCGCTTCTTCGGCACCTGACACAGATTGGGGAGCGGCTTATTAGGCGGAACCGGAGCCACCGAAGTAGTTGGGATCCCTGACTGTGGGGTTCACTTTAACGCATTTACCTTATATCCACACCGTCCATCCTTTTTTAAAACTCATTTTAAGGCATGATTTAAAAAATGAAGTAGATCTAAATCTTAAGTGGACCATAATATAAAAAACAGTGGTAATCAGCCATTAAAATTTGTTCATAGTACAAGTTTTGGATCAGGCTGATATTTGTGTGGTATCTTCATCCAGGTCTTTATGACCATATCAACCGGTTGGATGGCAAATAAATATTTTGATAGCCCCTTGAGTTTTTAATGGTGGGGATTCAATCATGACTATTTCTTGTAGCATGTTCCCTGAAATTTTGAATTTCTTTCATTTTTGGTATAATACCCTCAAATAAGGTGTTAAAATGATGGATGGTGTGTATGTGAGGCACATACATCACAATAGGCTCTAATTAGGGATCTACCTACCACGGTCGACCAAACTGCACCTCATGGATTGTGTGGGAATATGGTGTCTGACGGTACAGATAAAATGGAAATCGATTGGCAACCATGAGCCAATGACTAGTGGTCGGTGCTATATGAGCCCCACCATGGTGTATGTGTTTCATTGATGTTGTCTGCCCATTCTTTTGTATCATTTTAAGGCATGAGCCCAAAATTGAAGTTGATCCAAATCTCAAGTGAATCATATAGTGTTGATTGAAAGTCTACTATTAAAATCTTCTTAGGAGCAATAAAAGTTTTGGATCAAGCTGATATATATTTTTTCCCTTAGCCAAAGTTCATATGACCTTTAGATATCAAATAACCATTACAGCGGGCCTTGAGAGGTTTTTAATGGTGGACATTTAATTGCTACTATTTTCCCATGGTGTGGTCCACTTTAGATTTAGATATACTTTATTTTTGGAACCAAGTCCTAAAATTATCTTTCAAAATGGATGACAATGTGAATAAAACACATACATTATGATGAGGTTCGCGTAGCACCAACCACTAGCCACCCAGCACTAGCCAAACCTTCATAGCTGAGGGGAAGCGGATTAGCTGGTGTGCGAAGTTGAGCACTAAGCTCCTCATACCTTCATGCTGTATGAACGGTTCAAAGGAGATCAAAGTACCACAATGATATATTCATTATATCCACACCTTTCTTCCATTTGATTATATCATTTTAGAGCATGATTCCAAAAGTGAGTCATATTCAAATCTCAAGTGGACCATACTACAAATAGCAATGGGACAATGATTATCATGGTTAAAATATTTGCAGAGTCTAACATAATATTTATTTTCCATCCAATCTGTTAATAAGGTCATGCAGACCTGGATGAAGAGGAAAACTAAATATCATATTGATCCAAAACTAGTGTGACCCTAAAAGGGTTTCAATGGTACATGTTCAATCCTCATTGTTTTCTGCAGTGTGGTCCATGTGATCATTGGATCTATTTTATTTTTTGGCTCAACCCTTAAGACAAGCTCACCAAATGCACAGATGATTTGGATTTAATACATACCTCTCACACAACTTGTGACATCAACTCATCAGCCGGGTCTTCGTGATGGGTTTTTTGACCTGTCGTCCTTTCGCAACTGGGATGCGCAAGTCCTTTCGCAACTGGGATGCGCAAAGTCCTTTCGCAACTGGGATGCGCAAGTCCTTTCGCAACTAGGATGCGGAAAGGAGTTTCCTAAAACTATGAAAAAGGGTCCCTAGGGTTTTTCTAGGGTATGTTGTGTTGATGAGAAAAACAACAAGAGGGTTTCCTAAAGCTTTATAAGGGATTTGCTAAAGGGTTTAGGGCTATCAAAGGTGAGAAAGAGGGAGAAAGAGAGAGAGGAAGCTTATAGAAGGGAGGTTCTGCTCGTAAAGGTTCTCTACTGTGCAATCTATATCTCAGCGCTTCTATGTCCTTATAATCGGTGAGATCTCTCTGGTTTTCTCTATTTTTTCTTATTGTTTATCCACTCCTGCTTGAGTGAAGAAGATTGTAACGTTCTACTTCATAGTGGATTGTTGATCTAGACGAGGTCCCATGGTTTTTACCTCTTTGAGGGTTTTCCACGTAAAAATTCTCTTGTGTGGTGTGTGATTGATGCATTGATTATTTTCATTGCTTTATTATCCATAATTCTGGTTTGTTCCGGAGGGCTAAATCCTAAGGTTTTATGCAAGGCCCCCAACAAAGTGGTATCAAAGCTAGGTTCATTGAACGGGTAGGATCGGTTTTGAATTATGGAAGGTGGCTCAAGGATGATCAGCCTCAATGGTTCTAACCGGACCATATGGAAGGCTAAGATGGAGAACTTGCTTTATTGCAAGGACCTATATTATCCAATTTTAGGCATATCAACAAAATCCATGGATATGACTGATGATGATTGGAAGAAGACGGACCGAAAGGCGGTGGGGTTTATTAGACAATGGTTGGATGATTCTGTGTTCCACCATGTATCTACAGAAACCTCAGCCGCTAGCCTATGACTGAAATTACAAGGGTTGTATGAGAGGAAGACAGCCGGTAATAAGATTTTTCTGATAAGGCGACTTGTGAATCTCAAATTCAAAGATGGTGGTTCTGTAGCCGAGCACATGAATGAGGTCAACAATATAGTGAACCAACTCACCTCTATGAAGATGGTCCTGGATGATGAATTGCAGGCTTTACTATTGCTTAGTTCATTGCCTGATAGTTGGGAGACATTGGTGGTGTCTCTAAGTAACTCTGCGCCAGACGGAAAGATATCCATGGAACAGGTGACTAGCTGTCTCTTCAATGAAGAGATAAGGAGGAAGTCTCAGGGGTCTACTCAGCAAGAGGCTCTTGTGACACAGGAATGAGGAGAGGAAAGAACAGGAAGGGCGAGAAGGCCCGAGATAAATCAAGAGGCAAGTCGAGTAACAGAAAAGATGTTGAATGCCGGAATTGTGGCAAGAAGGGCCACTACAAGCATAAATGTCGTGGTAAGAAAAACGACAAGAAAGGAAAAGGGAAGGAAGATGAATCAGATTCTACTGTGGTCACTTCAGATGGCGACGTTGTAGTTATTCTTTCTGCAGATCATGACGTATGTCTCACGGCTTCGAGTCAGGACACCGACTGGGTGGTTGACTTGGGAGCTTCTTTTCATGCGACTCCACACAGGGACTCCTTCACAAGCTACAAGTCAGGTGACTATGGGACTGTGAAGATGAAAAATTCTGGCGTATCAAAAATCGTGGGAGTCGGTGATATTTGTGTGAAAACTGATGTGGGCTGCACATTAGTTCTCAGGGATGTGAGGCATATCCCAGACCTTCGCCTCAACTTGATGTCGACGGGAAGGTTGGATGATGATGGCTATGAAAGCCGGTTTGCTGGTGGGCAATGGAAGCTCATCAAGGGTTCGTTGATCGTGGCTAGAGGGAAGAAGTGTTGCACCCTTTACAAGACAAGTGTCAGTATGTGCAAGGGTGGGTTGAACGCAGCGGAAGATTCAACTATTGACATGTGGCACACGCGTCTAGGCCACATGAGTGAAAAAGGGCTTCAGGTACTAGCAAAGAAGCGGCTCCTTACAGACGTGACAGGTACACCTCTTAAAACCTGTCTTGATTGTTTATCAGGGAAACAACATAGAGTTTCATTTGTTAAAACTGTTTCTCATGTTAATAAAGTGCATGCATCAGATTTGGTTTATTCTGATGTTTGTGGTCCTATGAGGACAAAAACCTTGGGTGGGGCATTGTATTTTGTTACTTTTATAGATGATGCATCTAGGAGGGTTTGGGCTTATGCTTTGAAATCCAAGGACGAGGTCTTTGGTGTGTTTAAATTGTTTCATACTATGGTTGAGAGAGACGGATAGACCATTGAAGTGCATCCGCACTGACAATGGTGGTGAATATATTGACGACTTTCACGAGTACTGCAAGTCCCTGGGTATACGGCATGAACAGACAGTTCCCAAGACCCCCAGCATAATGGTGTAGCTGAGCGAATGAATCGCACCATTGTTCAGAGAATCAGATGCATGTTATCCCATGCGAAATTGCCCAAAACGTTTTGGGGAGAAGCAATGCACACGGTGGTGTATTTGATAAACATGTCTCCATCAGCCCCGTTGAATAGAGAAGTACCTGAAAAGGTGTGGACTGGACAGGATCCATCATACAGTCATCTCAGGGTGTTTGGATGCAGGGCATCCGTTCACGTACCAAAGGACGAGAGGTTCAAGCTCGATATGAAGATCAGACAGTGTGTGTTCTTGGGGTACGGTGATGAAAAGTTCAGTTATAAATTATGGGATCCGACCGAGAGGAAGCTCGTCAGGAGCAGAGATGTGGTTTTCTTTGAAGATCAGTGTATAGAAGACATTGGTAAGTCAGAGAAGAATCAACCTAGTTCAGGTGAGCTAGAGGACACGGATCCGATTATTCCTCCCATGGTGCCTGATGACGGGGGAGTACAGCAAGGTGCAGAGGACGAGGGAGTTCCTTCAGAAGATGGACCAGAGGAGCAGCCCCCACTTGATCCACCTGTTGAGCCACAAGTGAGGAGGTCATCTAGGGACAGACAGCCGTCCAAGAGGTACTCGCCACATGAGTACATTATGCTGACTGATGGGGGAGAGCCAGAAGATTATTCTGAGGCTCTAGCCGACGTGCATAAGGGGGAGTGGTTGAAAGCTATGCAAGAGGAGATAGAATCCTTGCATAAGAACCACACCTATGACATGGTGAAACTACCTAAGGGCAAGAAAGCTTTGAGCAACAAGTGGGTGTTCAGAAAGAAGATTGAGCAAAAGAATTCACAGACAAGGTTCAAGGCCAGACTTGTGGTGAAAGGTTTTGGTCAGAGGAAAGGCATAGACTTCGAGGAGATATTCTCACCAGTGGTGAAGATGACATCCATACGGGTATTGCTTGGGTTGGCGGCTAATATGGATCTGGAGATAGAGCAGTTAGATGTTAAAACTGCCTTTCTCCATGGTGACCTGAAGAAGAGATCTACATGCACCAACCAGAGGGGTTCGAAGTCAAGGGCAAGGAGCATATGGTGTGTAGGCTGAGGAAGAGTTTGTATGGGCTGAAACAAGCTCCACGACAATGGTACAAAAAGTTCGACTCGTTTATGTTGAAACATGGGTATGACAGAACGGAGTCGGACCACTGTGTGTTCACGCACAAGTTCTCAGATGGTGATTTCTTAGTTCTGCTATTATACGTTGATGACATGCTCATCATGGGAAAAGACATCAAGAAGATCGACAGGCTGAAACAGGAGTTGGGCAAGTCTTTTGAGATGAAAGACTTGGGCCCGGCTAGACAGATCCTAGGAATGAAGATAACCCGTGATAGAAGCAGCAGGAAGCTCTGGCTGTCACAAGAGCGGTATATTGAGAAAATCCTAGAGCGGTTCAATATGAATGCAGCGAAGCCAGTCAGTACTCCACTAGATGGTCACTTCAGATTGAGCGACAGACAGTGTCCCCAGACGAAGGCAGATGTGGAAGAGATGTAGAAGATACCCTACGCGTCAACTGTAGGAAGTTTGATGTATGTTATGGTGTGTACACGCCCAGACATAGCATATGCGGTTGGTGTTTTCAGCCGGTATCTTGCCAATCCTGGCAAAGAGCATTGGGCAGCGGTGAAGTAGATATTGCAGTATCTAAGAGGCTCGTCCAGGTTGAGCCTATGCTATGGTGACGGTAAACCTGTGTTAGAGGGCTACACAGATGCAGATATGGCAGGTGACATAGATTCCAGGAAGTCTACATCGGGGTTCATGTTCACGTTTGCAGGGGGAGCGGTTTCTTCGCAGAGCAAGCTACAGAAGGTCGTAGCATTGTCGACGACAGAGGCCGAATACATTGCAGTCACAGAGGCATGTAAAGAGATGCTTTGGATGAAAAGGTTCCTACAGGAACTTAGCCTAAAGCAGGAGGAGCACGTGGTCTATTGTGATAGTCAGAGTGTTATACACTTGAGCAAGAATCCAAGTCAGCATTCCAAGTCAAAGCACATAGAGATTCGGTATCACTGGATCAGAAATACTTTGGAACAGAAGGTGTTACAGCTTGAGAAGGTCCACACGGATGATAATGGGTCAGATATGATGACTAAGGCCTTGCTCAAGGGTAAGTTTGAGGTTTGTAGAAACCTGGCTGGCTTAAAGAAGGTGAATCCCTCCTGGGTCAAAAAGGGGGAGATTTGATGGGTTTTTTGACCTGTCGTCCTTTCGCAACTGGGATGCGCAAAGTCCTTTCGTAACTGGGATGCGCAAGTCCTTTCGCAACTAGGAGCAGAAAGGAGTTTCCTAAAACTATAAAAAAGGGTCCCTAGGGTTTTTCTAGGGTATGTTGTGTTGATGAGAAAAACAACAATAGAGTTTCCTAAAGCTTTACAAGGGATTTGCTAAAGGGTTTAGGGCTATCAAAGGTGAGAAAGAGGGAGAAAGAGAGAGAGGAAGCTTATAGAAGGGAGGTTCTGCTCGTGGAGGTTCTCTACTGTGCAATCTATATCTCAGCGCTTCTATGTCCTCATAATCGGTGAGATCTCTCTGGTTTTCTCTATTTTTTCTTATTGTTTATCCACTCCTGCGTGAGTGAAGAAGATTGTAACGTTCTACTTCATAGTGGATTGTTGATCTGGACGAGGTCCCGTGGTTTTTACCTCTTTGTGGGTTTTCCACGTAAAAATTCTCTTGTGTGGTGTGTGATTGATGCATTGATTATTTTCATTGCTTTATTATCCATAATTCTGGTTTGTTCTGGAGGGCTAGATCCTAAGGTTTTGTGCAAGGCCCCCCACATTTCGTACTTGGGCAGACTCCACTGGATTCTGAACCAGGTAGCTGCCTTGCATTGGGGTCACCTACAATCCAAAGTGGACCCAACACCACCTAACATTGTGGGGCCAGCCTGATGTATGCCAGTCACCCACGCTGTCTCTCAATTTAGATCACTGTCCAAACTTTGAAGCAAATCCAAATGACAAGTAGACTGCACCATTAGAAATAGCGCCCACCACTAAAAACTCATCAGAGTCACAAGTTAGTGATATTTGTGTTTTCCCTTCATCCAGGCCTCCTGGCCTTATCCATAGGTTGAATGACAAATAAAAATTATGGTAGACTATAGAAACCTTTCAATGGGAGTGTCATTATCCCGTTGTTGGTACGGTGTGATTTACTTAATATTCAGATTTATTTCAGCTTTAGTCTAATGCTTTAAAATGATATGAAAAAAATAGATAAATAACAGGAATAAAATACATACATCGTGGCAAGCCCACACACTAGTTAATAGTTAGTGTAGATACATGTCCTGCAAAGAAAAGCGCTGACACTCTTCGTGCAGAGTTGTACGAATGGTAAAGGAGACCAAAGTTACGTAGCCCGGCAATGATGTATTTATTATATCCGCACCGTTCAACTATTTTCAAGATCATTTTAGAGCATTAAATAAAAAATGAATCATATCCGAAGCTCAAATGGACCACACTAAAAATAACAGCCCGATAATGATTTTCACCGTTAAAAAATTTACAGGGCACACCATAATGTGGTTACCCCTGAGGGCCTGTTTGGACAGGTGGATTGGAAGGGATTGAATGGTATTAGGGTGGATGGCATGGATTTCAAGGTAACGATAAATTGTCTTAAGATCCATGGGATTGCTATATCAAGTCTGTTTGGCACGCCCAATCAACCTGGGATTAAACCTTCTCATCCCTTCCAATCCCTTGAACCAAACATGTCCCAGGCAAATTTAAACGGATTAGAGTGGATTGGATGAGATTTAAAGGTAATGATGGTGTTGTCATCGGATTGTCTTAAGATCCATGGGATTGCTATATCCCATGATCAGATCACCCGTCTGTTTGGCACGCCCGGCCAATCCTGGGATTTAACTTCCAATCCCTTCCAATACCATCCAATCCCATCCAATCCACCCATCCAAACGGGCCCTAAAAGGATTTCAATGGTAGACGTTCAATCCTTTATTTTTTTTACAGTTTGGTTTTATCTTTAGATCTGTCTTATATTTTCGACTCAAGCCCTATGACGAGTTTGCAAAATGGGTGGACGGTTTGATATAACACATACCTCGTGATGGAACCAGAACTTGCTGAAGTCAATACTATATGGCCGGCGTGTGGTATACCGGCCAATCCGCTTCCTCCGCACACTTTCAGAACCGCTTGAGCCCACGTGGGTATAAAATGCCGGATGCGGTTTGTCAAGTGACCCACCACTGGCCACATAGCTGGTGTCAAAGCTTTGCTAGCTCCACGCTTATATATGTGTTTTTGTCCATTCCGTCTGTCTGATTCTCTGAATCATTTCATGGAGAAATCGGATTGCCTAGTGAGTTACTAGGTATGCTCGTACCATACTGAGTAAACTTAGTTGGAGCCACCGTGAATGTATGTGGTTTATCCACACCGTCCATCCATTTTTCTAGCTCATTTAAGGGGTTGAGCCCAAAATTTAAGTATATGCAAAGCTCAAGTAGAACATATCACAAAAAAATGGAAATAATGACTTTCACCGTTGAAACATTGTTAGGCCCCATGGTGATGTTTATTTGTCATCCAACCTGTTCATAAGATCATACTGACATGGATGAAGGGAAAACACAAATATAAGCTTGATCCAAAACTTATGTGGCCCCCAAGAATTTTTCAATAGTAGACGTTCAATTCATACAGTTTCCTGTAGTGTGGTCCATATTATCTTTGAATATGCTTCGTTTTTTGGTTCAAGACATAAATTTATATGATAAAATAGATGGATGGAGTGGATTAAATATATAAATCATGGTGAACTCTACAGAATTTACTCAGTACACTAAGCATACGCAATCCGCTTCCTTTCATGGCATGAGCCCATAAATTAAAGAGATTTAAATCTTACGTGGATCACAGTACATGGAACAAGGGAGATTGAACGATTTAGTGTTGAATTTTTTTTTAGTGGTCATGAAAGTTTTGGATCAAGATGATATTCGTGCTTTCCCTTTGTGCGGGTTTATGCAACTTTATCAAGTAACGGGTTGGATGGAAAATAAACGGTGGCTTTAGAAATTTTAATGGTGAATGATCAATCAAGACTGTTTTCCATTGGTGTGGTCCATCTGAGATTTGGATGTGACTCATTTTCTTTATAATGCCCTAAAATGAGCTGGTAAGATGGAATAACAGCGTGGATAGGAGAAATATATCATGGTGAGGCCCACGGAGCATTGACAGTAGCTGGCTGGCTGGTGTTGGGGTCAGTAGCCAAACCGCGTCCAATGCCTCCCTCCTTAAAATCTCTGTAAATGGTTTTAAACGAACAAATCCTCCATTTTCATACCCTTTTAAAAACAAAATCTCCATAGAGAGAGAGAGAGAGAGAGAGAGAGAGAGATTTCAAACTCTATTTATACCCCCAAAAGCCTTCACATTTCTTCCTTCCTTTTCTTCTCCTTCTTTCCATGGCATTTTCTTTGTAAATCCCTCACTCTCTCCTCTCTATATCTACCTCTCCTACATTTCCAAGAGTTTTTTCAGATTCAATATCCATGGAATTCTCTGCATTCCAAGTAAGTAGATTCAAAATCCCATCGTTTGGTTTTGGTTGAATCCACCCTTTTTTTTCCCAGCTCTTTTCAAACTAGCTCAGCGATTACGAATCGGGCTTTCTGCATGTGAATCGACCGTTCATCCGTTTGTGATGGTTTCGGCATTTGGGTTTTGAGGAACGGCCGGTTAATATATTGGAGAAGTCCTCGGTTCTGGTTTTTGGGTTTTGGGTATGGTTTCGAATCAGAAGATGGGTTTTGTGGAATCGATTGGATATTCGTTCCGATTTGATGGGACGGTTGGGGGTGGTGAAGTCGCAGGGAATGAGGTGCTGCTTCGTCGCTGTTTGCCCAGTGAATCGGGAGCTTTGAAGAACAGATCAGAGAAGGAGAGCTTGCGTCATTCATTTTTCGAACTCAGCTTGGGGAATTCGCGGTTTGGGTCTTCTATGGGAATGGTTGGGAATGAGAATTTCGGTGAGGAAGACTGTGGTAGTGCATGGAGGAATCAGGGCCTCAATGGGGTTGGGATTGGTTTTGCTTTTGGAGAAGTACTCACGAGCCGTTCGAACGAGAAGGGGTCTGATATTGCACGGAATGATGAAAAGAAGAAAACCCAGAAAGAGTCAATGGGGCACTTAGGATGCCAGAAATTGGGACCAAAATACAGTTGGTGGGGCAAGAAGTCAATGGAGAATGTGTCGGGGTAGGCAATGGCATGGATGTTCAGAAATCACACATTCAAAGCACAGCCATGCCTGATGGCCTCAAGGAGCTGTTACTGAACTCCGGATGGATGGTTGTGTCACGAGAAGGCTTGGGAGAGGCTGTCTATGTTTCTCCATCAGGTTCTACGTATGGGTCTCTTCCAAAGGCTTTGGAGGCCTTTTCACGGGACATTTCCAAGCCTACAAATAAGGGGTGGGGTATGCCTCCATCAATCGATGATGGAGGGCTTAAAAGGAATCATGTATCTCCTGCTCCTGATTTGGCTAGCAAAATAGGCCCAGTCAGTCGAGATGTTGTGCAATCTGTTCAGAAGAAGAAGAGACGTTCAAGTAAAAGAAAGAAGCCCCTTGTGAGAGTGGGGCCCGTTAGGCCCACCATGTTAACAAAGGATAAACTACAACGAAGGATGCAGGAGCTAAATGAAGACATTGCCACTGAATCCTTATCACACAAGGATGTCACTTTTTGCTTGGTGAAAGAGAAGGCAAAAAGCTGTACTAAAGATGCATCCTCGAGTCGTGAAGTAAAAGATTCAGATTGCTTGATGTCGGAAGCTGTAAATATTGAGGAAAACAGTGCCGGTGATATGCACCCGAATGTAAAATTGTCCAGCATTCGGAGGTCGGCACGTATTAATGGGAAACATGTCCGTGTACATTATGAGTCGGATCTCGAAACGGAAGCTGATGAATGCGCTTATTTGGATTCATCCAAACAGGTTTCCACGAAACTCTCATTACGGTTGGAAGAAGTGGGACCTAGAGAAGAAGCACTCAAGCTGGTAGCATCTTGCATGGGAGAACACAAAGTGGTAGCGTCTTGCGTGGGAGATCACAAAAGGGTAAGTTCTTGCATGAAAGAAGGAAGCTCGAGTGGTGTAACTGAAAGTTCAGGTTGCTCTAGAATGGAGGTGGAAACTGAAAATTCGGATTTCTCTAGGACAGACTCAATGAATGAAGGCAGCAGTAAAAGCAATTTGCATCAAGACGGCAAATTGCTAGGGGTGAGGAGGTCTGTTCGCATTAATGGGAAACACGTTCCTGTAGATAGTGATTTTGATTTGATAATGGAGGCTGGTGATGATTATCTTGGTTCATCTGAATGTGTAATTTACAGAGCAGCAAGGAAGGGAATGGAAGCATTGATGACCCCAACTTTGAAAGTTGAGAATGTGGAAGCTAGAATTCCCACTCGGGGTCGGGGCAAGAAATCGATAAAGCAAACAAGTAGAAAGAAAATCAATCACCAAAAGACAGAAAACCAGAAAGATTTAAGCAAAGGTAATGGGGTGAGGACTCCTGTTTCTACTAAGTGCTCTCCATCAAAGAGAAATGGAGGAAAAGCTCTGATTCTAGAGAAACGCTCTCCTTCATCTACAAGTAAAAGGAAGTCGGTTGGTGGTGGGATATCAAATGGGAAAAAGAAGAAAAAGAGGAGTGGTGGGTGCAGTCTCACGGTTAGGAGGTTGGGGAAAGGACCATGAAGAAAAGATATCGCCTGAAACAAAGGCTAGCATACTCTCTTGGCTGATTGATGCTGGTGCGTTGACTGAAAATGAAAAGGTCATGTACAAAAACAAGAATTGTGGCAGTATGTTGAAAGGATGGGTTACTAAAGGTGGAATTCGGTGCAACTGTTGCAAGAAGGTCGTGTCCTTGTTAGAGTTTGAAGCCCATGCTGGTAGGGATCTTCGTCAACCCTGGGATAACACTCACCTTGGCTCTGGCAGGTCATTGCTGTCGTCCCTCATTGAGGCATGGGAGAAGGAAAAGAAACTGAGGAAAGTTGGATTCCAGATAGTAGGAGTTAATGATCCCGATCCTAGCGATGATACATGTGGGGTATGTGCTGATGGCGGCAGCTTGATATGTTGTGATAATTGTCCTTCGACTTTTCATCAGGATTGCGTGATGCTAAAGGTGTTACTCTTTCACTCTTCTTGTCTTTCCATAAATTCTCTAGATGTTCTTTTGTCCTTTTGATAGTAAAATGCAACTTTTGCAAATATTCTATCATCAGGATTGCGTGATGCTAAAGGTGTTACTCTTTCACTCTTCTTGTCTTTCCATAAATTCTCTAGATGTTCTTTTGTCTTTTTGAAAGTAAAATGCAACTTTTGCAAATATTCTAACAAAACTAGAAGAGAAATGTTCCAAGGCTCTCAAAGCACCATAAGTTATAGTGCTTCTAGTTGCATCAGGTAACTTGGACAGTGCAATAGATCTATCTAAACTGTGCATGAAGTCTAGAACACATCTCAAGGGCTACATGCAAAAATAAGAGTGGTCAGATGATCAAATCCATTATAGATTTGGCCTTGTTTTCCGTAGCCATCCTTTTTCCTACCCATGGACGGGGATGGTTAGGATTGCCTGACAGAAATGATTAGATAATCCATGATGGGAACTATGAAATAGATGGATTGTATTTCTGGTTACACCTATTTTTTGTACAAATGTTCTTGACCGTCCATATTAGATGCCATTGATCAGATGGTTAAAATCATTAGATCAGTGTGATAGTTGCATGGTAGCCCATGAAATATGTGTTGGACCTAATGGACTGTCTAGATCAATCGATTGGACTGTTTAACTGCCCCGACGCAACTAGTAGCACTATAACTTATAGTGCTCTGAGAGCATAGGAGCATCTTTCAAACTAAAAACTCTAGAAAACATTGTGATATGATGATATCTTCAGAATAATTATATACGAGTTTACTGTGATATTTTTCTAAAAAGGCTTCCCTCTCTACAGGAACTCTACCTCTTTCCCTACCCTTCTTTAACATTTCAATTTCTTTCTTTCTATCTTTTTATATTTATTTATTTATTTATTTATTTTTTATTTTAATGCTATTTTCAATGCTACCTATATACATAAGTGGATATGACTTTCTTGTTGTTCATGTTGTTCAAAACCCTTAGCATTACCCAGGATACATAGGTTTGAAACAACGAAAGCAATAATAAGCCTCCTGATGTGATGTGTTCTTTGTTTGTATTTTGAAATATTTTGAGTACTCTTTCGTAGGGTATACTAGGATCGAACATGCAACCTCAAGGTTAAATACCCAGCACCATCAGATTGAGGTACAGGTTCGAGCCTCGACCCAAGTTTTTAGGTACTTAACTAGTCACGGATCTTTCCATCAATCCATGGTACATTGATGGCTACTTGGTGTATGAATTACATGATATACCGGCAGTGCATATGATGATGATCAATATGCATTGCACACAAGTATACATATATGTGGCACACATTACAGGAATCCGACTTTCCGAATTGTGGGCCTGACGGATGTGTATAAACCCAAACTTGCACTGAATGATGATCGTAACTGTTTGATTAGTGGCCAGAAATGGCTGGTTAAAAGTTAAAACAACATGGTCAGCTGTCCAAATCGCAGAAATAAATGTCTATTTACAGAGGTTCGGATCATTTTATCAATCTGATTGTGAGGCCATGCACTACGTGGCTTCCATGGTTTGGACGATTTGGATTAATGTAAATTTATGCATGCATGCCATGTTTACAGTGGTTATGCACATGTTTAGACATCTTTACAGTGGTTGTGCACATGTTTCAATCATTATATTCAGCAAGTGTACTGAATAACTCCTATTGCTTGGTCATTGTGGTGTGGTATCAATTTTCCAACTCATGGTTGTAGAGCTTTTTTTTTTTCTTTTTTTTTCGTTTTGTTTTTGTTTTTAATTTTAAGTCCACACTCAACACATTTTTCTGTTAATAAAATAATTTCTTTAGGTCACTTTATTTATTTATTTATTTTTTGTTTTCAAATTCAAGGCACTCTGTGCTAGCTGAATTCGTAACCTGTTGCAGGCCCTCCCAGAAGGCAGTTGGTATTGCCCATATTGCAGATGTGCACTCTGTATGATGGTTAAGCAGGTGCAAGATAGAACCCGAGAATCCTTTATGTTACTCAAATGTATTCAATGCGGGCGCAGATGTAAGTAAATCTGCTACCGTCGATGCCTCAATTGGTTGATTATCAGATCCTTTCAGCTTTAAACTTTCCCTTTGTTTAATTGATCACTTATAATATTACTGCAGATCACAGGGAGTGTGCTTGGGGACATGATCTGCTCATGATGGGCTCCGAATCTTTATGTTTTTGTGGGATATATTGCAAGAAGGTATTCCTTTGTTTGCTTAATGCATGCTTTTTGAGATGTAGGTGATCATGGAGGTACCTTTAATTCATCATCTTTAGGTGTTGAATATATTGTCCTTTTTCTTTGAAGAAATGCATGGTGGACTATTTTCTTATCTTATTGCATTTTTTATCAGCTCTATCAAGGTATATTGGCTCCACAGAAATATTCTATGGACAATTGGCTAGCATTTTCTTTACCATATGGCGTGCACTCTTGTTGTACCAATATCACTGTAAGCTATGGTGGTACTGGATAGAATTGGGGTCCACGTGGTGTATTTATAACATCCGACTGTCCATCAGCTGTGTGACCCCAGGTTACTGCTGGTACCCAAACCTCAGCCTGATTAAAAACTCAGGTGGGCCACATCACAGGGAACAAGTTGAGAATGGTTGCCTAGCGTTGATTTTGATAGAGGGCCCGCCGTGTAGTTTATCTTCAATCCAGGCCATTCATAACCTTCATCTGGCCTGGATTAAGGATCAGGCCCAAATTCAGGTTGTTTTGCAACTCAGGTGGGCTTTGGTGCAAGTCAAGGGTGGGAAGTCCCTTCCATCTTGTTCTCTGTGCCGTGAACCACATGAGTGTTCGATAGGGCTGATTTTTTGACGTTATGGGGCTAGCATGTGCTCAAGCATCTGATGGATGGTTAGGTGTCCTGCATACATCACGTGGGCCTCACATCTCCATGGTACCATAATAAGCTGACAGTTGTACTGATACCATTGGAGTGCGCCTCTTACCTAATTTTACCTGCCTAGTTTTCAAAAAATCAGATGAAGTGTTGAGAGATTGAACAATTAAGCATTAGACAAAAAGTGCTCGCTGCTGCTAATTGCTATGTGTAATGTGTCGGTGTGTCATGTGTTAGCTAGTGCTCTATTCCACCTAGAAACTGCACTGTTTACCGTTAATTACTACTTTCGGATCATTATGAGTAACTTTTTGTTTTTGTTTTTTTTGTTAATTATATTATGGGTCTGATGTACCATTATATCTTATTAATAGAACACAACTCATTTTGTTGTCTTCGATTCTTAATTACATGAGCTGGAGAAGATATGAGAGTGGATGCAGTTGGGGAAGCAGGAAAGTGATGGCTCTCAAATTTCAGGAAGTGGACTGCCTAGGAAGCATCTATATATGTCATTAAAGATTTTAAATTTCATATCAATAAACAGTAAGCTCCTTGTAAAACATTAAAACGTGTCCATGACTCCTTAAAACTAACCTTCATTAAACTAGGGTGTCCCATATCGGTTACGTATCGGCCGTAACTGCCGATACGTAATGGTAACGGTGGGGTCTGTTACACGAAACGGGGGCGTAACGGGCGATGCCCCGATTTTGCTACTGTAACGGCCGTTACGGGCGAAACGGCCGTTACTGACCCGTAACGGCTGTTACGGGCCTTAAAAAATAGGGAAAAAAAAAGAAAAAAAATACTTACCTTTTTTTTTTTTTTTTTTTTCTTTCTTTTCTTCTTCTTCCTCTTCTTCTTCTTCTCGGGAAGCTGCGGCTGCGGCCGCGGTGGCCTGCTGCTGCTGCTGCTTCTTCTTCCTCTCTCTCTCTCTCTCTCTCTCTCTCTCTCTCTCTCTTCTTTCCCTCTTTTTTCTTTTCTCTTCTTTCCCTCTTTTTTCTTTTCGGAGGTGTACCGCGCACCAGCTGGAGGTACGTGTTATGCTAAGACGAGCGCTGACAGTCCTTGAGCTCCGAGTTGTATGAACGGTTCAAAGGAGATCAAAGTTACGTGGGCTCCACAGTGATGTATTTATTATATCTACACCATTCATCTATTTTCAGAGATCATTTTAGAGCACCACCAAAAAAATGAATTATATCCAAAGATCGTCTGGACCACATCAAAAATAGTAGCGGAGATAATGATTTTCACCGTTAAACAATTCATAGGGCTCACCGTAATGTTTATTTTCCATCCAATCTGATCAAGCCTTAAGATGAGCTCGTCAAATGAATGGACGGTTTATATATAACACATGTCAGCTTGATCTAAAACTTTTGTAGCCCCCAATAAATTTTTAATGGTGAACTTTTAATTATGGTTGTTTTTTATGGTGTAGTCCACCTGACCTTTGGATGTGCCTCATTTTTGGGCTCATGCCCTAAAATTACTTGGCAAAATGGATGGACGGTGTGGATATAACACATTCATCACGGGTGGGGCCCAAAAAACTTTGACACGTGTGTTACACTTCACAATCCGAGTCCCGCCTAATTCGGGCCCTTAAAAAATTGTACATGAGACATATATTAACTTAAAATTTACCAATTAAATTATGGACTGCAATTGCTAACTCACAATGCCAACATCAAATTGTTTGAATAGTTTTAATTGTTAATTTGTGGACTTTTATTTTTTAAAATAGGGCCTTTTGATTTTTTTCATGATTCACTATCCAATAAATGTCCACCAATTCATAAGTGAGATAATGGCAATAAATTACATGAATTTGAGGCTAATTTGGGGCATAGATTGGTCCTCCAAGTGGACCAAGTCAGCCCCAAATTGGCAACGCCATCTACCTGAATTTAATTTCATTTTTTTAAAGAACTATTGGGAGAAACGATATCAAATTGTTAAGTATATAAATTAGATATTTAGAAAATTAAATATATGAATTTTGTAGTCAAATTCAGGTTACCTGGTTCAAAAATTAATCAGATAGTCCGATACAACTTCTCACCAAAGAGTGGACCGTTACACCACCATAAACATGTTCCAATTTATAAATGAATGCATATTTGGAATGCTTAAAATATTATGGATTTAATTCATATTTTTTCATATTTTTTTGGCAAAAAAATAAATTTGCACCGTTATGGGCCGTTACGCCCTCGTATTGCCGTTACACCCCCGTATCCGATCGGTTTCGGAGGGCACCGTTACGCCAACCAATACCGATACGGGATACCTTGCATTAAACACATGTTGTTCCTATTTTATTTTATCCTAAGGATGCAAAACAAATGGTGATAGATTTGTGGCCCACAAGCCAATGAGACACATGTGCAAGATTTGAGCTATTCATCAGGTGGGGTTTATCATGAATATGCCCCAACCACTAGAAATTCCATATCCTGGATTGGCAAGAAGTTTGTAGTCATTTCCAAGATGGAGGTGCGAGCATCAAAAGGCTGAAGGTCATGAATAGGGCCCTCTTGGGTAAATGGACATGGAGGCTGGGATCGGAACCAGAAGCCTTATGGCGTAATATTGTCAAAGGCAAATACGGATCTTCCCCAGGGAGTTGGTGGACCAAGGATTCGTTAGTTTATAGAGCTTCATACATTTGGAGAGGTATTCTTCGATCGAAAAAAGCTGTTATTGAGAACATTGGTTTCGAGCCGGGGAATGGTGTTGCGATTCGCTTCGGAAGATCTCTGGCTAGGGGAGACGAGACTGAAGGACAGATTCCCATCTATATTCCGCCTTGCCGTTAACAACCAACGCCCTGTTTCTAGTTTCTATTCTCATTCCGCTTCAGGCACTGTTTGGGACATTCCTGTTACAGAAATCTTCACGACTGGGAGGTTAGTGAATATGCCAATTTATTGGAATGTCTTCCTAATGTGTCCCCGATCCAGGAGGAGCTTGACAGAATCACTTGGACTAGGGATAAATCTTCCCGCTTCTCGGTCAAGTCCCTATATGCTGTTTTTGCCCCCATTCCCCCTTGCATACTTGGCCTCTCCATTCATCTGCAAATACCCCGCTACCCCCAAGTTCCTCTGTTTTGCTTGGCTTGCGTCTAAGAACCGGATCCTTACGATCGACAATTTGCAAAAGAAAGGAATGCAGTTGCCCAATATCTGCCTTTGCTGTATGAACAGTGAGGAATCGATCGATCACCTGTTGGTCCACTGCCCGTTCATCTCCTTCATTCGGGCGGATTTTTCTAACAGATTTCACATCAGCGGGTGCGTGCCAGCCTCTGCTTTCCAGCTACTAGCATACTGGCACGGGTTCAAGTTGGGTAAAAACAGATCCTGGGTTTAGAGAATGGCAATCATCGCAATTTGGTGGGCGGTCTGGAAGGAGAGGAACGACAGATGCTTCAACAACTCTCAATCTTCGGCTCAAGCAGTGGGCTCTACGGCGAAAAAATTTCTTATCGAATGGGCTGCTAATGTTCCTTCTCTTAAGGATTTTGATTTCCTGTTCTTAGGCCTATAGTTTTTCCTTTTGTTTTCTGCCATCTCGGCAACCCCTGTTGTTTCCTCTTCTTTTTAATATATTCAAGTCGCCTTGTAAAAAAAAAAAAAGTGGGTTACATGTGTACGAGAAAATGGACAGTTAGAAGAAAAAGAGCAATGGCCTGTGTTCATTAGTGGGCCACTTGATGAATGTTCCAGCTTGATTTCTGGGCTAGGCATGTTCATAATGAGTTCCACTGATTGATGCATCGAGAGATTGAAATGCATGTGTGAGATCCAGGTTAGAGCATGTTCACAATGGGTCCCACCAATTGAAGTACACTGAAATATTGAATGCATGTTGATCTTGGCCATTCATCAAGGGGTACCCACCTGAGCATGCCTTGCCAAATCAAGCTGGCCCACTCGTCCAGTGGGCCACATTAATAAAAATGTGTTGTTGATCTTTTGCTTCTAATAACCATTTTCACATACACATAGCCCAACTAATGAATGTACCTACTTGGACTTTATAGCCTGAGGACTCAACTTATTGTTACTACCATCAAGAATATGAATAAAACAAGTACATGCAAAGACCTTAGGAGGTAAATGGAAAGGTTTCTCTTGTGGATGCAAGATTTCAAAAAGCAACAATATTCAAGATGGTATACAATTGATTAGAAAACTTGCAGTAAGAATAGCATCATCCCAAAAATGTTTATACAAAAAAGGAGAGCACGCGTGACCTCAAGAAGATGACGATTTTTTCTTTTAACAAAATTTTGCAGGATTGTTTAAAGATAAGATACCACAATCCTGCAAAAATGACACCGTTGTCAGTATGCAGAATTTAATAGGACATTGAAATTTAGGGGTAATTTCATTATAAAAAGCATTGAACATATCAAACACCTCATCTTAAATTTCATAAGTTAAAACCATGTCATCCTAAAATAATCATCTATAAAAGAAATAAAGTATTTATAGCTTGAAGTAGAGTTCACATGAGCAAAACCCTAAACATTAGAATGAACTAACTCAAATGGTTTGGATTTCTTCTCATATGAACTAGGAGGAAACACAGTCTGGTGATGTTTAGAGAACTCACGTGTATCACAAGATAACATTTAATAGTTGGAATTAAAGGAAACATGTACTTTAATTTAAATAAAAATGGGTGTCGTAAACGACAATGCCATCTTGACAAGGATTTCCTATTTGACGAGAAAGCACTAGATGCCATCATAGGCGTATCATTCAAGAAATAAACCCCCCTATGCTCATAGCCCCCATTAATTGTTTGCGTCGTCTGGAGGTCCTGAAACACAAGAAAGAAGAGAAAAATGTTACAGAACAATTTAAAATTTTTGTCAGAGAGCTAACAGATAAAAGATTAAGAGAAAAACTAGGAACATGTACAATATATGTTAGATGCATGATAGGAGAAAGAGTGATAGAGCTTGTTCCAGATATAGGAGACTAGTTACCATCAGTAGTAGTAACAAAATGTGGCTAACTAGAAGATTAATAAGATTTGAACAAATGATACTAACTAGTCATATGAGAAGTCGCTCCGGAGTCAATGACTCGGGAAGAAAAAGGGGAAGACACATGGAGAGCAGTACATGAGTGAACTATAGTGGCTTCGGAAGCAGCAACAATGTTTTGAACATGAAGCTACATTAAGGCCGGCATCACAGGCCTCTCGGGATGAGGTAACAAAATTACTTGAGGTAGACATTACTTGGGGCATAACAGAAGTTGCCTATGGAGTCTTCTCAAAGTCAAATGAGGCATTACTAGTCAGAGATGATCCTGCCCATGAAGGATGACCAATAATATCCAAACATCGGTTAACAGAATGATTCGTGCGACCACTGTGAGTGCATACACGAGTAGGTCCATCAAGGCCACGACCTCGAGCACGATTGCCACGCTCACCTCTCTCATTATCACGATCCCTACCTCAATTACCATATCTAGAATCACATCCATGACCATGCACGCCCCCTCCTTAGGCTCTAGGGCTAGGGCTATAAGAGGGCCGATCCCTAGTAGTGTAAGTAGATTTGTCAGCTATTATAGGAGCGGTGGAAGATGAGATAACAACCCTATGAACAAGAGCATAAATGGAAGTCATAGAAGGTAAGGGTTCCATAACAATAATCCGATCGTGAACACCCTGATATTCGGATTGAAGCCCATAAAGAAACTGCATAATTTGAGTTTCTTCTCGCTGCTGCCAGATGAGATCATAATCTTGAGTGTAATGAGAGGGAAGAGGGTGATAAAGATCAAATTCATCCCACATACCCAGGAGGGCAGTGAAGTATTCTTTCTAGGTTTTAAAATCTTGTTGAAACTTGCTAATATATGGAATTAACTTGTAAACCCTGGATATGTTTGAAGCCTTTGAATACATGTCATGAATGGTGTCCTATATCTTTTTGGTGGATGTTAAAAACATAACAGAGTTATAGAGGGTTCCATACTATCAAGTAACCAAGCCATAAGTCCAAGTTTTAAAATTCCCATCAATAGGGTCGGGATGTTAATCCAATACACATGTGAGTCCGTCTCTACTTCCTAAAACAACTTAACTGATTGAGCTCATTGTTGATAGTTATTACCATTTAACTTAATAGTTGTAATCGACAGGGTATGGGATTCAGAAGACCCCACAATAAATCTGAAAGGAAGTTTTTCTTCCATATTGGTACCTAACCTCAAGAAAACTTGTACACAATAACCTTCGTAAAGAAATAAAAGACCCAAACTAGGGTACACAACTTCAGTTCATACACCACAAGTTTGCATCAAAATAGCCCAAAAGAAGCATCAAGAATGAAACCCTAACATGACTCATCATCAACTCTTTGGATCAATGCATTGGACACCTTCACAAGACTTTAGATTATATACCGAGTATCTAGTGTACGGCCAGAGATGAAAAGGGCCCAAAAGTGATGGAATTGGTCCACTATAATCACCAAAATACCACCAAAATCCATAAATCAATCCAAAGCAAGGCTATGGATAGTTTATTAGGGTCAAACATATCAACCTCATGAAAAAAGTTTTGAGAAACAACATGCGATTTGGAGAGATCTCAAAAAATTATGATTTTAGGACTTTTTCGATGGATGCAAAAAATGGCTCAAATGTACCTCAAATCAACCCAAAAAATTCGACAAAAATTATGACAAATCTTCTAAAATCAAGCTTCTTCAAACCATACTTTACCCGATCAATATTGTCCATTCAAATTTTTACAAAAGCTGACATCAACAATACCATTGTTGACATCGACCCGTAGTAGCGATCAACGTGAAAATTCTTTACTTTGATACCAAGTAGAAAAGAAGAGATTGATAATAAGAAATAGAGAAAAAGGGAGAAAAGGAGAAAGAAAAGATAACGAAGAAGAGAGAAGAGTTTTGGGTTCGAAGGAGATGCTGTGTTAGGTCAAAATCGACTAACGAACATCTTTATATTAATTTGAGGGAAATAATATAACATTCTCTGTAGGAGTACCAAGGATTATGCACATGCACACACATAATTTCATTGTTCGAAGTATCCCCGATATTATCCGTATCTCTAGCTCAGTGATACTGATAACATTGGTAGTATTGGAAATTCTAGGTATCGGCGATGTACTGCCAAGTATCGCCAATGTATCACCAATATTTTTTATTGTGTAAATTCCAGGTGTGGCTTGCGTCGCTAGTGTATCGGTGGTATTTTGATAATATCGCCAAAAAATTGTTTATTAAAAAGAAATTCATTTCAATTTTTTATGGGTGCATGGTTGTATGCGGTGTTTAATTTGTTGACGTTAATATCAATAATATCACAATTTATCGTTATCGCAACATGGGCAATATCGAGACCTCAATCTTTTGTTTCCTTTCCAGTTGTCGACAATTTCTTGGCAAAATGTCGTGTGTCGTCGATATTTTGAAATATCGATGGATGTGATGGTTGGACTGATTTCTTACAAAAATACATGCATTTTGGCCCCTATTAAATGGAAACTTATTATGTATGCAATTTTTTTTTTTTTTTAATAAATTCCTAAATATACAAATATGTGTATTTTAGCATATCCTGAAGTTTCACAAAAAAATTCTACCATTTTCCCTATGTTTCCCTGCATTTCTGGTTATCGGTGATGTTATCGTCATTATCGATATTATTTCCATATCCCCAGCCATCGAAACTTGTAGTGGTACTGATACTTCGAACACTGTATACATTCCATCTCCTACAACTCTTGTTCCTAGAAAAAGGTATAAGCATTATAACCCTTTGGCCTGTAAGAGATATGTATCGGCTGATGTCACCTTCTTCGAGGATATCCCTTATTTCTCTTCTAAAGGATATTCACTACACAATCCTCTTACTAGTCAGGGAGAGCATTTGCCATGTAATTCTATACCCCTTGCAGTCCATTTTCTTGATGATGCTCCCACTTCTTTTGAATCCACCAAGCCTCTTCTTGTTTATTAGCGCCGGAAGAAATCCTCCACTAATTAGCCCTTCATCATTCTATTTGCTTCTACTGGTGGTTCATGCACTCTCTCCTTCTCCCGATAATCTTCTTAATGCCTTGTATAAACCTTCTCGTTTATGCACTAAACATCCCATTGGTAACTTTGTTTGCTTTTAAGTATCTTTCACCATCTTTTAGGTCTTTTGTAGCTTCCATATCCTCATTTGTTTATGATAATCTGAAGGAAGCTTTGAGTAGTGTTGACAGGAAACAAGCTATAATGGAAGAAATGTAGGCCCTTGAGAAAAACAAAACCTGAGAGTTAGTTTCATTACCTAAGGAAAAGAAGATTGTTGGATGCTAGTGGATTTATGTTGTTAAATATTTTCTTGATGGTTTTTTTTTTTGACAAATATAAGGCTCTTTTAGTCGCCAAGGGTTACACACAGACATATGGGGTCGATTATTTTGAGACAATTTCTCCAGTGGCCAACCTTAGCTCCGTTTATGTGGTTATTTCTTTCGAATAATTTTTCTTGGCCTTTATTCCAACTGGATGTGAAGAAGTGTTTCTTATATAACAATCTTGCAGAGGAAGTGTATATGGACCAACCATCGGATTTTTTTTGTGCCAAATGACTTACATCTTGTGTGTCATCTAAAGAAGCCTATTTATGGTCTCAAGCAATCCCCTCAGGCCTAGTTTGACAAATTTAGTCGCACTCTTTTAGACTTTGGCATATCGATTATTCTCTTTTTATTTGTCGTCAGTCTGCTGGAGTTATGGTTTTAATATGTGACACGAGGAAATTTTGTGGAGAGAAGTAGTGGGAAGAAAATATGGAGTCGAGGATGGGGGCAAATGGACAAAAGCTTCTTCGTTGTATAGGGCCTCCTCATTATGGAAGTTGATGAATTCATAGAAAAATTTAGTTTTGAAAAACTTGGGGTTCGTGCTTGGGAATGGCAAGAAGATTCATTTTTTGGGAAGATGTGTAGGTTGGAAGTAAAAAATTGAGCACCTCATTTACCCATTTAACAGGTATTGCTATAGAGCTGAATATTCTGGTAGAGGGGTGTTTCTCTGTTCCAGGCGAGGAAGTTGGGCTCCTCCCTGCAGAAGAAACCTAAATGATGAAGAGATAGAGGAGTTGATTAGGCTTCTAGATCTCGTCATCTCAACATCCATTATTTTTGGAGGAAGATACTTTGGTGTGGCTCATTGATAAATCGGTATAGTTCTTGGTAAAGTCTTTTTACAAGAGATTAGTCGGGGTGCATGTTGATCAGGCCGTATGTCATGTAACCCATATTTGGCATTATGGAGCTCCATCCAAGGTGGCGGCATTTGCTTGGTTGGTGGGAAGAAGGTCATTTCCGTCAACAATCTTCGAAGGCGAGGCATGATAATCCCAAATGTGAGCTTATTATGCTATAAGAATGAGGAGTCAGTCAATCATTTATTTATCCACCGTCCGTTTGCCTCTAATATTTGGAGTGGATTCCTGTCCCTCTTCAGAGTCTCATGGGTTTTTAAAAGTTTGGTAGAATAGTTTTTTTTTTGGATTGACATGGAGGGGGTAGAAGTAAAGTTGGGAAACAAGTTTGACACTTATGTTTATTAGTAGGCCTATGGAGTATTTGGTTGGAGAGAAATAATCAATGTTTTAAAAATTGTAGGAGTGGTCCATTGGAAGCATGGTGTGTTGTACCGGTCGTTACGTAAAAGGTAACGGTGGACCGTTACATGCAGGGTGTCCCGTATCCGTTACGATACAGCCGTGTCGGCCGATACGTAACGGTAACGGCTGACACCGTTACGCGATACGGGGGGTTGAAACGGCCGTTACGAAATTCTGTGACCGTAACGGCTGTTACGGGGCCGTTACGGGCCATAACGGCCGTTATGGACCCATAACGGCTGTTACGGGCCTTGAAAAAAAAAAAAAAGAAAAAAAAGAAAAAAAAAACATACCTTTCTTCTTCTCTTTCTTCTTCTTCTTCTTCTTCTCTTTCTTCTTCTTCTTCTTCTTCTTCTTCTTCTTCCTCTTCCTTTGCTCTGACAGCTGCAGCCCTGCTGCGGTTGCGGCTGCGGCCCTTCTGCGACTGCGGCTGCGGCTGTGCAGTCGTTGTCTTCTTCTTCTTCTTCTTCTTCTTCTCTCTCTTTCTCTCTCTCTCTCTCTCTCTCTCTCTTCTCTTCTCTCTCTGTTCTTTCCCTCTTTTTTCTCTTCTTCTTTTCCCTCGTTTTTCTTTTCGGTTTCCCTCTCTCGTTTTTTTTGTTTTTTGTTTTTGTTGCAGGTGTACCACACACCAGCTTAGCTGCTGTAGGTACGTGTCACGCTAAGACAACGCTGACACTCCTCGAGCTCCGAGTTGTACGAACGGTTCAAAGGAGATCGAAGTTATATGGGCTCCACAGTGATGTATTTATTATATCTACACCGTTCATCTATTTTTAAATATCATTTTAGAGCATTACCCAAAAATGAATCGTATCCAAAGATCGTCTGGACCACACCAAAAATAGCAGCGGAGATGATGATTTTCACCGTTAAACAATTCGTAGGCCCACCATAACATTTATTTTCCATCCAATCTGTTCATAAGGTCAAAAAGACCTGACCGAAGAGGAAAAACAAATTTCATATTGATCCAAAAGTTCTGTGATCGTAAAAAAGGTTTCAATGGTAGACGCTCAATCCCCCACTGCTTTTTGCAGTGTGGTCCACTTGATAATTAGATCTGTGTTATTTTTTGTGTCAAGCCTTAAGACGAGCTCGTCAAATGAATGGACGGTTTAGATATAACACATACCTCATGATCAGATCCACAGGAATTGCTGACGTCAAATGAATGGACTGTGGAGTTACGCAGCACGCACGCTTCCATGGCACATGGTACACGTGCCACGTGGGCCCTACCATGATGTATGTATTTTATCCATGCCGTCCATCCATTTTGCCACATCATTTTAGGTCATGATTCAGAAAATTAGTAAGATCCAAATCGCAGGTGGACCACAGCATAGGAAACAGTGGTTATAGAATGCTCACCATTAAAAATTTCTTAGGGTCCACTGTAATGTTTATTTTCCATCTAACATGTTAATAGGGTCACACTGACACGGATGAAGGGAAAACACACATGTCAACTTGATCTAAAACTTTTGTAGCCCCCAATAAATTTTTACTGGTGGACGTTTAATTATTGTTGTTTCTTATGGTGCGGTCTACCTAAGCTTTAGATCTGCCTCATTTTTGGGCTCATGCCCTAAAATTATTTGGCAAAATGGATGGACGGTGTGGATATAACACATTCATCACGGGTGGGGCCCAAAAAACTTTGACACTCGTGTGCTACACTTCACAATCCGAGTCTCACCTAATTTGGGCCCTTAAAAATTTGTACACAAGATACGTATTAACTTAAAATTTACCAATTAAATTATGGACTGTAATTGCTAACTTATAATGCCAAAATTAAATTGTTCGAATAGTTTAATTGTTAATTTGTGGACGCTTATTTTTTAAAATAAGGTCTTTTGAATTTTTTTTTTTTTTTTTTTCATGATTCACTATCCAATAAATGTCCACCAATTCATAAGTGGGATAATGGCAATAAATTGCATGAATTTGAGGCTGATTTGGGGCATGGATTGGTCCTCCAAGTCAGCCCCAAATTGGCAACGCCATCTACCTAAATTTAATTTCATTTTTTTAAAGAACTATTGGGAGAAATGATATCAAATTGTTAATTATATAAATTAGATATTCAGAAAATTAAATATATGAATTTTGTAGTCAAATTCAGGTTATCTGGTTCATAAATTCATGAGACAGTCCGATACAACTTCTCACCAAAGAGTGGACTGTTACACCACCATAAACATGTTCCAATTTATAAACGAATGCATATTTGGAATGCTTAGAATATTCCGGATTTAATCCATATTTTTTAATATTTTTTTGGCAAAAAAAAAAATTTGCGCCGTTACGGGCAAGGTGTCCCGTATCGGTATCGGTTGGTGTAACGGTGCCTCCGAAACCGATATGGATACGGGGGCGTAACGGCGATACGGGGGCGTAACGGCGCAAAAAATTTTTTTTGCCAAAAAAATATGAAAAAATATGGATTAAATCCGGAATATTCTAAGCATTCCAAATATGCATTCATTTATAATTGGAACATGTTTACGGTGGTGTAACGGTCCACTCTTTGGTGAGAAGTTGTATCGGACTGTCTGATGAATTTATGAACCAGATAACCTAAATTTGACTACAAAATTCATATATTTAATTTTCTAACTTACTATCAATGATAGATATATTAGAATGAATGTAATATGAAAATATCTTACATTTAGGTGTTTGCAATTATTTTTGAGGGCCAAAATTCATGTGTAAATAGAAAAAAAATTTAAAAAAAAAATATAAAATGGCACCCCAAATATGTAAAATGCACATTAACATGTTCTACTATGATTAACACATCATATGGCATCATTAAAACAACAAAAGAATCATTAAGAAATGATTTTTCGAATTTTCAAAAAAAGGGCCAAAATAAATGCGTAAATAGAAAAAAATATTAAAAAAATATAAAATGGCACCCCAAATATGTAAAATGCACATTAACGTGTTCTACTATGATTAACACATCATATGACATCATTAAAACAGCAAAAGAATCATTAAAAAATGATTTTTCAAAATTTCAAAAAAAGGGCCAAAATTCATGCGTAAATAGAAAAAAAATTAAAAAAAAAATATAAAATGGCACCCCAAATCTGTAAGATGCACATTAACATGTTCTACTATGATTAACATATCATATGGTATGATTAAAACAGCAAAACAACTATTAAAAATTGATTTTTCGAATTTTCAAAAAAGGGGCCAAAATTCATGCGTAAATAGAAAAAAATATTAAAAAAATATAAAATGGCACCCAAAATCTGTAAAATGCACATTAACATGTTCTACTATGATTAACACATCATATGGCATCATTAAAACAGCAAAAGAATCATTAAAAAATGATATTCGAATTTTCAAAAAAAGGGCCAAAATAAATGCGTAAATAGAAAAAAATATAAAAAAATATAAAATGGCACCCCAAATCTGTAAAATGCACATTAACATGTTCTACTATGATTAACAAATCATATGACATGATTAAAACAGCAAAACAACTATTAAAAATTGATTTTTCGAATTTTAAAAAAAGGGGCCAAAATTCATGCGTAAATAGAAAAAAATATTTAAAAAATATAAAATGGCACCCAAAATCTGTAAAATGCACATTAACATGTTCTACTATGATTAACACATCATATGGCATCATTAAAACAACAAAAGAATCATTAAAAAATAATTTTTCGAATTTTCAAAAAAAGGGCCAAAATAAATGCGTAAATAGAAAAAAATATTAAAAAAATATAAAATGGCACCCCAAATCTGTAAAATGCACATTAACATGTTCTACTATGAATAACACATCATATGGCATGATTAAAACAGCAAAACAACTATTAAAATTGATTTTTCGAATTTTAAAAAAAGGGGCCAAAATTCATGCGTAAATAAAAAAAAATATTTAAAAAATATAAAATGGCACCCAAAATCTGTAAAATGCACATTAAATGTTCTACTATGATTAACACATCATATGGCATCATTAAAACAGCAAAAGAATCATTAAAAAATGATTTTTCGAATTTTCAAAAAAAGGGCCAAATTTGGCCGATACGGGCCCGTAACGGCCCTGTAACGGCCGTAACGGCCCGTAACGGCCGATACGCCCCGTAACGGCCCGTATCGGCCGATACGGGTACAAATTTGCGTAACGGCCGATACGACCCCGAAACGCGTAACGGTTTACACCGTTACCGTTACGTATCGGCCGTAACGGCCGATACGTAACCGTTTTGGCATACCATGGTTACGGGCCGTTACGCCCCCGTATCCGTATCGGTTTCGGAGGGCACCGTTATGCCAACCGATACCGATACGGGACACCTTGGTTACATGTTAGGGGGTCGTAGAGGCTGTAACGGCTGTCACGGAAAAAAAATGACCTGTAAAGGTCGTTACAACCCTTGTAACGACCCGTTATGCCCCCCTTAAAGGCCATAGCGGCCCCATAACGGACCATTATGGGGCTGATACAGGTTTTTTCGGTTTGTTTGTTTGGTTTTTTTTTTTTTTTTTTTTGTTTTAAATTTAAAAAAAAAGAGACTATAACAGTCGTTAAAGGTAGCGATGACGGCTGTTACAACCATCGTTACCGTTACGGAATACCTTGATTGATAGTCTTCATTAGGGCAAAGCAAGATGTATTAGAATGGGCGCAAGCAACTAATGTTCTAGCTGCTGATCTGTTTCCAGTCAGTTAGTTTGAGTTGTAAATCCTTTTGAGTTTGGTTTTTCTTTTGTGCTTTTCTTTGTACTTTTTGGCCTTTGGCCTTTTTTCTTAATAAAATTTCACTATTATCGCTTTAAAAAAAAAGTGGGTGACATTGTGTTGTCTGGAAACGATATTGTGGGTGTTGTTGCTGTTAAATCCTTCCTTAAGACAAGATTTGAGATCAGAGATCTTGAGATTCTTTGTTATTTTCTTGGAATTGAGGTTGCTTAGTCTAAGTCTGGAATTGTTATATCTCAAAGGAAATATGCTCTTAATCTCTTGTCAGAGATTAGGATGCTTAGGTGCAAAGTTTTTGCTATACCTATGGATGTTACTCAGAAAATTGGCCTCAATGGTCCTTTTTTATCCTAGTATGGCCGGTTGGTCGACCAACTCATCTACTTGACTGTTACACAACCTGATGTTTTATATATTGTGGGTGTTATCAGTCAATTTGTGAATACTCTTCGCACAACTCATGTCACTGCCATGTACCAACTTCTTTGTTATCTAAAGCTGGCTCCCGGCATAGGTTACGTTTTCAACGGCATGGATATCTTCATATTTTTGGTTACTCTGATGTTGATTGTGCTGGAAGTTTTAATGATCAACGGTCTATGTTAGGTTACTGTACTTTGCGGGTGGAAACCTTGTCACTTGAAGAAGTAAAAAGTAGTTAGTTGTTGCTTGATCCACTGCAGAAGCTGAGTATAAGGCGATGACTCATGCTGCATGTGAGCTTATTTGGTTACGACCATATTACAAGACCTTGGCCATCCTTCGTTGAGTCCCATTCCATTATATTGTGATAATCAAGCCGTGATTCACATTGGTAGCAGTTTGGTGTTTCATAAACGCACTGAGCACGTTAAGGTTGATTTTCATTTTATACGGGCAAAATGTTGCTAATAAGGAGATTGAGATCCCTTTTGTTTGCTCAGGGGAGCAGTTGGCTGATGTTCTCATTAAATCTCTTAGTCGAGATGCTTTTCATTGTATTATTGACAAGTTGGGCATGATTAATATCTATGCTCTAACTTAGGGTATTATAGGAGATGGAATATATGTAAATTGTGTGCATGTGTGCGCATAGTCCTTGGTACTCTACAGAGAATGCTATGTGTTTCTCTTAAACTAATATAAAGATGCGTGTTAGTCAATTTTGACCTAACACAACATATCCTTTGAACCTAAAAGCTCTTCTCTTTTCTTCTTCATCCTCTCTTTCTCCTTTTCTCCCTTCTCTATTTCTTTTCTCAATCTCTTCTTTTCTATTGAGCTGTTAGGGTCTTTCTATTGGAAACTCGTTTTCCCTTTTGAAATGCTTTTTTAAAATCAACTTCTTGTTACAGAGAATGCTATGTGTTTCTCTTAAACTAATATAAAGATGCGTGTTAGTCAATTTTGACCTAACACAACATGTCCTTTCAACCTAAAAACTCTTCTCTCTTCTTCTTCATCTTCTATTTCTCCTCTTCTCCCTTCTCTATTTCTTTTCTCAATCTCTTTGTTTCTATCGAGCTGTTAGGGTTTTTCTATTGGAAACTCATTTTCCCTTTTGAAATGCTTTAAAAAAAAACTATAAAAAAAACTGAATTCTTGTTACAGTCTCCGAAAAAAGATCCAGGCTGCACATTAGGTGTGTAAGTGTTTGACAGTGTAGTTGACATGGCCTAAAAGTGAGCTGGGTGGCTTAGAAGAGTGACTGTATCATATGCAATCTTACATGTGAAGCAAGTGTTTGCCAGGCGATTCTCTATATTCTGTAGTTGGTCCAATGTTAGGATTTTCTTTTCTGAGGCCATCCAAGGGAAAGCTTCTATTTCTGGAGGAAGAGAGTTTCCCCTGAAATTGGCACATGGAGACAACACACTTCTCTGGACATTAAAGAAAGGAAGAGAGATTTCCATTTCCAAATTCTTTTTCCACTAGTATTTCACAGAACAAGCACCGCCCAAGATCCTCAATAGAACTATTCTTTTCTGACATTCATGCACTCTTAGGACCTTTTTGGTTGCCACTTAAAAAATGAGTTCATATCATTTTATTTAATCATAATTATATATTAGAGACCAATTCTTTTGGTAAGATTAAAAAATACAACCAGCAATTAATATAAACTATGATCTCTAATATGTAATTGATATTAATTAAAATGAGATGAATTCATTTTGAAGTGGCACCCAAACATGGCCTTAGTTTTATTTTTGGTGAACTTAACTTTTCAGTTAAGTTCTTGTTCGGACTGATTTCTGCTTTGATCAAGTAATATACTTTATTTCCTTGTTATGATATTGTGATGAAAGGGCAAATTATGATTAGTTGCGCTCCACTTCATGATAGGACACTTTATTAGTTACTTAGAATCTCTGATTTGCCAGTGTCATAATGGTTTCATATTAATATAACCTTTCATATTCTTAAATTACAGGTAGCTGAAGGCCTTTCCAATATGCTTGGAGTTACTAAACCAACCGAAGAGGGTTTTTCATGGACTGTATTACGGCGTCTTGATGAAGACAAGGGCATCAGCTTGAATAAAAAGCCATCATTTATCATGGAATGCAATGCAAAACTCTCCTTGTCCCTTTCTGTGTTGGAAGAATGCTTTGTTCCTTTAGTGGATCCAAGATCGAGTCTGGATATGCTTTCTCAAGCAGTTTACAATTGCGGGTTTGTTTCATCCTGAACTATTCATTTATGTGCTGCATCGAACTGTCGATTTTATTTTATTGTTTCAACATTCCTGCCCTTGGGGTAGATACTTCATCCATTATGTTTTAGTGTGCTTATGATATTATCTTCACTAATTTTGAGATCTGTTTTAATATCTATATTTTTCTAGTTTGATGATTATAGATTCGAGCCACATCTATGTGCTAATGTGCATTCACTTCTTACACCTATGCAAACCCACAATTCTTCCTTGCTTACAGGTCTATAGTGTTATTTATTTATTTTAAATGCCAATATTTCCTGGAGTAAAGAGGAACCTTAGTATTTTAGGGCACTTTGGGAGTTCCCTAATTGCAGTGGACTATGCGCTCTGCCTAAATCGTGAGTGGGACAAGAATAGTTCTGAGCAGTTCTTATCCAACTTGCAGTTTGTTGTGAAAAAGCTTGGAAAAGTGAGCCTGTTTGATGCAGCTATCATTTTCCACTCTGCCTTGGATTGCTGTTGCTGAAATTTTTTTGAACCAATCCTGATTAGGTAGGGCGGAGTTTGTCCTTATCTTTGGGTTCCACATGTTAATATATTACCTAAATTGTTGTGTTTACTTTGGGAGTTCCCTAATTGCAGTGGACTATGCGCTCTGCCTAAATTGTGAGTGGGACAAGAATAGCTCTGAGCAGTTCTTATCCAACTTGCAGTTTGTTGTGAAAAAGCTTGGAAAAGTGAGCCTGTTTGATGCAGCTATCATTTTCCACTCTGCCTTGGATTGCTTTTGCTGAAATTTTTTTGAACCAATCCTGATTAGGTAGGGCGGAGTTTGTCCTTATCTTTGGGTTCCACATGTTAATATATTACCTAAATTGTTGTGTTTACTTTGTTTTAGTGTGTTGTCTTAATTTTGTATGTTGTAGCCTCTATTTTACCGTATATAAATTTTCTTTTTTTCTAAATTCTTTTGTTTTCAGTGCCTCGTCAACTTCCCCGGTGTAAGGGATATGGAAAAATACTTTCAATTGAATTGTTTATGTATTTATTATTATTTATTATTTATTTTGCAAGTCTTCCATTGAGTGAGTCTATGGTGCCCAAAATTCTCTAGCATCCTAGGGAAATGCCTTTGTAAGGTTGCAACTTACAATGTTATGCAAGTTAAGGCTTTTGAAAAAAGTTTTACAGCTTCTAATATTGATTGAACAATTGGGTGCTTTCAACCCTTAATATACATATGTCTTCAAAAAGTGCAGGGACTTCTTTATATATATATATATATATATTTGGATCAATAATGCAAAAATGTAGGGACAAAATTGTTGCTTTATAAAATTTACATGTGTTATGCCCTTCCTTTTAGGGCCTATTTGGATACATAGAAAGCAAAGGAAACGAGATTCCTTATGAAACTAACTTCCATTGTTTGTGAGGCCTTTCATTGTGGGCATTTGTGGGAAATACTATTTCCCACTTTTCTCTTTTTATTGGAATAGTTAGCCAAGGAGGCGCAAATGCACGTCGAACATAGTGATTTTATAATTTAATTGTAAAAATAAATAATTTCAAAAGTTTTAAAAGGTTTATTAGAAAAATCATTAAAGTTCCTAATTATTATTTAATTTTTTGACAAAAATATTTAATTAAAAAGCACAATTATATAAAATTAGGGCTGCCAATTGGCTTGGCTTGGGCCGGGAAAAATAATTTTTTTGAATAGGCCCATCTCGTCAAGCCCATCCCAAACAATGCAAAATCCTAGCCGAAGCCAACCCCAAGGCCCATCTTGTTGATAGTATTATATAAAATGGTAAAATGATTGTTTTATTAAAATAGAAATTATTATTAAATATTCAAAATATTGTCCCATCTTGGAGAAGGTTATCTCTTTTAAAATATTTAAAGAATATTGAACAATATTTTAAAATTAAATAATTAAAATATTTGAAAACAAATAAATTTACGAGTATTAAGAGGTATTGGTATTTTAATATATTTTAAATTTAAATAATTTTAAATATTTAATTAGAATAAGTAAGCTTCATTAAAATTTCTATAATTTTATATTTTGATTATTAAAATATTTAATAAAAATAATAGTACAAACTGGTACAACGATTGTTTTCTAAAAAGAAATGTTCACATAATCACAATATATGATGCATGTGAACATATAATAAAGAGAATTTTACTGATATAGGTTTCGTAGCTAAATTCTTATGTTAGTTTTGTACCATTTAGAAAAATGGTGGTGACTAGAGGTGTACATGAACCGAGCTAGCTCGGTTAGCTCGCTCGTCTCGACTTGAAAAAGCTCAATTCAACTCGGTTCAAAGCCGAGTTCGAGCCGAGTCGAGCTAATTTTTTGAGCTCGAAAATGAGTTTGAGCTGGCCCTGGCTCGACTGGACTCGGATCGAACCCAGCTCGAATCGAACTCGGATCGAACTAGTTCGGTGACTCAGTTACTTTGATATTGATGTTGCTCACCAAGTGTTAGATGAAATGACCCAACGAAGTGTGGCTGGTGGCGAGGAAGGTATGTATATGAAACCAATACTCTTTTTTTTTTTTTTTTTTTTATATGATTTTTATGTTGCTCAGAAGGTGTTTGATAAAATACCTGTAAAACCATTGCTGCTGTCTTAAATACAGTGAAATTTTGAAGGTGCAGTCCAGGTGTTTGTGAAAATGCTGCACATGGGAACTCGGCTCGAACTGGCCCGAGCTGCTGACCGAATTGAGCTGGCCAGTCAGGCTCGAGGACCAAGCCGAGCCGAGTTCGAGTTGAGGTTAGCTAGTGGCCAAGCCGAGTCGAGCTAAGGCCAACTCGACTCGGTTTGACTCGATGTACACCCCTAGCGGTGACTTTGAAATTGTATGCATGGTGTAGTTGTATAGAAAGCTAGACCATCCAAGTAGCTAAGTGAATTGTAGAGAGTTGAAAAAAAAAACTGAATGGATTAGCCAAGCCATTTGGTTTCACCCATTGATGCAAGACAGAATGATCTAACCTAATATGATGTCATGAAATTAAAAGACAAATTAACTAGAGCAATGGAAGGATAAAATAAAGCTAATTTACCATAAATTTAGAAATTTCAGATTCATGACATGTCCAAATTCAATCTTATGACAATCACGCATTGCGAATCTCATAAATTATTGATTAACCAGGACTTATGGGAGATAGAACCCCCATCCTAGCATAGGAATTGATCTAATTTGAACTAGGGATTTGAGATTTGGGGATTTTGGAAAATTAGGTTTTGCGAGAATTTTAGGAAAATTAGGATTAGGGTTTTAAAGACTTAGGGTTAGGGTTTTAGGGATTCAGGGTTAATGTTTTAGGGATTTAGGGTTTTGAAAACTATGGTCTTAAGAATTAGGTTTGGATGGATTTGGGGTTGTAGAAAGAAGAAGAATGAAGGTTGAAAAGAAGAAAGAAGAAAAAAAAGGAAAAAATGAATAAGGAAGAAAAGAAGAAGATAAGATAAGATGATACCTTGTTGAGAAGAGAAAAAAGTAGAAAAGATAACTAGGGAATCGCTCCTTGTGGTTTTGCACTAGTAATCTAATCATCAATTATTTTTTTATTTTTTTATTTTGCTTATTCTCAAAGCAAAAGGAGAAAAATCACCTTCATTCATAACATGCATCATGGCTAGGGTGGGGACGTCCACCCTTTATAGTCTCATAAAAAACTTTTACAAATAGGCGCTCTCAGATAAGATTCTCAACGTAAAGACGCTTAAAGAATTAAAGGTTGTTCTTAACTCCCTAATCTCAACACAAATAGGGGCCATACAAAAAATAATGAAACATGTAAACAAACTAAATACTAAACTATTTCATGGCCATGGGGATCCACGTCAGAATGGTCCACGGTCGAAATCCAACCGTCAGAATGGTCCATGGTCAAAATCCAACCATCAGAATGGTCCATGGTCGAAATCTAACGGTCCAAATGTGTCCATTAAGCTCCTATATGCAACCCATGTGCATCTTCTTAGTGTGAAGTCCTCAAAGATGCACAAACATGCACGTGGGGTCTTCAACGTGGCTAGGAATGTGATTTGGGCCAAGTGGGCCCGTGTAATGGTCATCTTGCCATGAGGAGACTGGCTCAACCCTCCTCTGGTATGGTGCACTGATGTCCTTATCACCCATTGGACTTACTTTGTTAACAATCATGTTAACTATCCATTTGTTAGCCACCTATAGGATGTTGGAATTGTTCTATCATGCTCATTTTCAAGCTATGCTTCCTTCACAATTTGAATGGTTTGTATTGGCTTGCATGCCACATGCTTGGTCGGGGAGTCACCACTCTTTAGTCTTTAGACTATCACTGTGGTGTTGTTCTTATTGTTCCATTGAAACTTGGTAATTGGTGGAAAGCAGGACCATGGTGTTCCACTTGGTAATTGGTCCACATTCAATTTTGCCATGTCTTCATGATCCGATCTGTTAGTCTAACCGACCCCACCATCAATAGACCATCCCTAAATCTCCTTGGTAGGAAAATCCGGACCCTTTGATTGATGGCTACAAGTAGACAATTAAGAGATAATGACAATGGTTCACATTCAAATGAAAACAAGCTAAAGAAGGGATGACTAGGACCTTCCATTCTAAGAGATATTTGTCTTGTGGTCCATCCATGATAGGTAACATCAACTCAAGTGGACATTAGTGGATCAACCAATGATCATAGCCATTTGATTAGTGCTAGCAAATGGATAATTACTTCCAATGGTTTACATTCAACAATTAGCCAATTGCCCCGTAGGACACAAAGTGAATGAGCGCCTAATTTAACCAACCAAAATGTGAACTGGCCTTCATATCCTTTCTCACCACCTTAATCCAAGTCCTTTTAATCCTTCCTCGTTTCCTGTTTTGAGGCTCGTGAATCTTGATCAATGGTCCCCTCCCCCTCAATTTTCTTTGCACTCGCTCCAGTCTTTGTATTGCACAAACCTGCATGGTTTGGTGCTTTTGCTGGCTAAAATTTTCAAGAGGTCTTTGCCAAGGTTACCAGCTCTCCCCCTTCCCATTTGTTATTTTTTCAGAAGCTCTAAGTTGTATGTTAAGTAGGGGTCAAGAGGTGGGTTTGTTTAAGGAATTTTAGGTGGAGAACTTCCCTCATCGGATTTGCCACCTTCAATTCACAGATGATAGTCTGTTGTGTTGTGAAGCTAGTGAGTCAATGGTCAATCTGTTGAGTATGACCATTTATTGGTTCGAAGTGGTTTTTGACTTAAATGTTAATTTGTGCAAAAGTAGTTCTTTGGGCTCAACATTTCAAGGGAGGGAACAATTCGTTTGGCCGAATCCTTCGGCTATTCAATGGGGTTTTTGCCTACTACCTATTTCGTGCCCCTTTGTGTGGGTAAACCTCATTTGCATTTGTGGGATAAAATGATCGACAGAATGGAAAGGAAATTGACCCCATGGAAAAACCAACTTCTTTCCCTGTGAGGAAGGATAAATTTGATCAAGTCATGTATGTCAAACTTACTCGTTTACTTTATATCTTTGTTTCATTTCCCCTTAATGCAGGACGGTCTAAAGTAGAATGCATGTGTGAGCACAAAAATGATCTAGCGAAATAAACTAAGCAAATCAATTGAAATATTCACATTCCACATCATAGTAAAGATAAAATTAAAGGGAACATGCAATGGTTGCAGACCATCATCACAATCTTGCGGTACTGTATTCAAATCATGCATGGATTGGATCCGGCGAGGGATGAGACCTCCCGATCTTGCATTGTTTCAATCCAACGATCAATGCAGCTTCTCTAGTCTAGGAAATCAAAGGATTTCTGGAATGGGGACAGTTGAAAAATCTGAGAGAGGGTTGGGATCAATTCTCAGATTTTCAGGGTCAATAGCAACAAAAAAAAGAAAAAAAGAAAAAAAAAGACTAGGCATAGAAAGAGAAGAAGAATGTTGGAGGGCTAGAAATAGAAGTTAGAAGAAGAGGAGATTAGGGGAAGAGAAGAACTTACAACAGAGAGAAAGGGGAAGGAGGCACCAAGCTTTCATTAAAAAATATCATTAGGTTTAGGGTAGAAAGCACCCTATTTATAAAATTCGGATTTAAAAGAAAATGACTAAACTACCCCTATAACAAAAGGAAAAAAAAAACGTGAAAAACAAAGCTTTCTAAAAAAAAATTAAAAATCATGCGTAACAGATCAGTCTTTTAACTCATCCTACACGTGTGTCCTCCTAATGTGGGGCCTTCAATTAATTCAAGGACACGTGTAAGGTCTTCAAAATCATCCTTAGTTGTGCAATTAACCAGATATTTAAAATCATCCTTAGTTGTGCAATTAACCGGATCTTCAAATTCATCCTTGGTTGTGCCATGAACTATCATCGAGCCATAAAGATGTATTCATCGGCCGCCTTCGTGTTTGATAAACTTTGAAGGGTCTGATGTCCTCATTAACTCCCCTCGGGTGAGAAGAACTCGGCTCTGACGAGTTAAAACTTTTGTGCATCTCGAGAAGGTCCGGATCAATCCGCTACAATTCCGCTTCTGTAAGCCGTGAGGAATCGAATGGTGGCTTGTTCTTCCATTTGACAAGGTACCTTTGGAAGCCCCCATCTCTTGTGGAAACAATCTCCTCATCCACTATCCCTTCAATCTCTTCCTTACGGTCAATTGATAGTGGAAGGGGTGGAGTGGGTTGAGAAGTAAAGTCGGAAAGTGACCAAGGGTGGGAAGAAGAAACAATGGAAGGGTTAGGACAGAGGACTAGATCTTCCACATTGATCGTTGAATTTATTCCCATTTCAGGTGGAAGGTCTACCCTGTACGCATTAGACCCAATTTTATGCAATACGTTGAATGGTCTAGTACTGCGAGCTTGTAATTTCTTAGCAGAACCCAGATAAAACCGCTCTGGTCTAATCCTAACTATTACATAATCCCCTTCATTAAATTCTGTCCACCTATGATGTTGGTCAGCTGAACATTTATAATTATCATTACTCACATTTATTCGCTGTCTAACATGTGCATGCAAATCATGAATGTGTCGTGCAAATGCATCGGCTGACTCAGAAGATCTTTGGGTAACTGACATGGGTAACAAGTCTATGGGCATCCGAGGTTTGTACCCACTAACAATTTCAAATGGACTCAACCCTGTAGATCTATTGACTGAACTGTTATAGGCGAACTCGGCTATAGGTAGAATCAAATCCCAAGTTTTCATATGTTCACCCACTAAGCATTGTAAGAGGTTTCCAAGGCTGCGATTAACCACCTCAGTTTGGCCATCAGTTTGGGGTGGTATGCAGTAGAAAACTGCAAACGTGTTCTCATCATGTGCCATAGTGTCTTCCAAAAATAGCTGGTAAATCTGACATCACGGTCAGACACTATGGTCTTAGGTAAACTATGGAGACAGACCACACCATCAAAAAAGACCTTAGTAATATTAGACACATCTGAAGTTTTAGAACATGGGATGAAATGTGCCATCTTAGAGAAGCGGTCCACACAACAAAAATGGAATGTGTGTTCTTTTTAATCGTCTTGGAAGCCCAAGCATGAAGTCCATGCTAATGTCTTGCCACGGAGCATGTGGCACAGGTAATGGCATTTATAATTTAGAAATTTTCTTTTGCTGCTTAGCCATCTGGCACGTTCTACACTGCCATAAAATTTTGGCGACATCTTGCTTGAGACTTGGCCAGTAGAAACGATCCTCCACAAGGGCAATAGTCTTATCGCGGCCAAAGTGGCCAGCTATCCCTCCCGAATGAAGCTCTCAAATGAGGAATTCACAGAGGGACGTACGGGAATACATAAACGATTTCCTTTAAAAGGAATCCATCTCTCAACATGAAATCCCCCGCACTTTGCTGATCACTCGAGAGTGACGTATAGGTACCCCCAAATCTGGACATGTGGGGTACTCGTCTCTTAGTTGCTCAAAGCTGACAACTCCTACACTCAAAGAATTGAGCAACACCACTTTACGGTTAAGGGCATCGGTTGGTTTATTCTTTACTCCTGCCTTGTGTAACGAATACTCTTGAAGGAACGCAACCCACTTAACATGCCTTGGGTTAAGTTTCTTCTGGGAGTGAAGATAACGTAAGGCCTCATGATCAGAGAATAAGACAAATTCCTGCGGTAGGAGGTAGTGGCGCCAATGTCTCAAAGATTGCACTACTGCATAGAATTCCTTATCATAGGTAGAGTATTTTTGTTTTGCCTCATTCAGTTTCTCACTGAAATAGGCAATAGGATGACCCTCTTGACTCAGGACTCCACCTATACCAACACTAGATGCATCACACGCAACTTCAAAGACTTTAGAAAAGTTGGGAAGGCTCATGACAAGAGCTTCGACCATCTTGCCCTTAATTTCTTTGAAAGCCTTAACTGCAGCTTTTGACCACACAAATTCTCCCTTCTTCATACACTCTGTAATGGGAGCCATAATCGTGCTAAAACTCCTAATGAACCGATGATAGAATGTGGCTAAGCCATGGAAGCTTCGCACTTCATGGATGTTCCTCGGTTCAGGCCAATCAACTATGGCCTTGACTTTCTCTAGGTCTGCATGCATCCCTTTTGTTGTTACTATAAACCTTAAGAATACAACCTGACTGAACATGAATGAACACTTCTTAAGGTTAGCGTATAATTTCTCCGCCCTAAGGATGCTATAGACCAACTTCAAATGTTCAAGGTGTGATTCTCTAGTGGTGCTATAGATCAGGATATCGTCGAAGTACACCACTAAGAATTTTCCCATGAATAGTCTCAAGACCTGGGTCATCACTCGCATGAAAGTGCTGGGTGCGTTAGTCAAGCCAAAAGGCATGACCAACCACTCATATAGCCCATCCTTCGTCTTGAAGGCTGTCTTCCATTCATCACCGGGGCGTATACGGATTTGGTGATACCCACTCTTGAGATCTATTTTGGAGAAAGTAGTGGATTTAGCCATCATGTCTAACATGTCATCAAGCCTAGGTATGGGAAACCTATACTTGACCGTGATTTTGTTGATGACTCTACTGTCCACACACATGCGCCAAGTGCCGTCTTTCTTAGGTGTCAGTAAAGTGGGTACGACACACGGGCTCATGCTCTCCTGGATGAAACCCTTTCGTAGGAGCTCATCTACCTGCTTCTTCAACTCTAGATGCTCTGCAGGGTTCATCCTATAGTGAGGAAGGTTTGGTAGAGTCGACCCAGGGACAAGATCAATGATATGCTGGATGTCCCTCATGAGCGGCAACTCATCCGGCAAATCCTCAGGGAATACATCTCTGTACTCCTCTAAGACCGGGGCTACCTCATGGGGTAACCCTACTGGTACCTCTAGTGTAGCCTCTCTAGCCACTAAGGCATACACCGTAGAATCCTCCTCAGTCTCTCTTTCAAACTCTTTAGCTGTGATGATGTGGAGAGACTTGGGTGTGGATTTCCTCACTTCTTTAGGCTCACTAGCTTTCTCACCTTTCTTCTATGCAGTGTTTTGTGGTGGGATAGGATTAATTTTGGTCTTCTTGCCATTATGCATGAAGGTACACACATTAGAACGGACGTAGATCGTGACGTCATTATTGAATAGCCACGGTTTGCCTAGGATGATGTGACCTACATCCATGGGCAACACATCACACCACAGGGACTCATTATAAGACCCAAACTCGATGGGTACAAGACATTGATGGGTGACAGGAAGGGAAGTCTTGTCTACCCATGAGACTTTGTACGGGTTAGGATGAGGGGTTGCCTCTAACTTTAGACGACCTAAGGTGCTAGTGGGAATTACATTTTGACAACTCCCACTGTCCACTATCACCTTACAATTTTTCTCGCCACACTTGGCGACGCCAGTCAACACTACTTCTAGTCTGGGCTAGTACACACATGACAACTGCTAGTGTGGCATCATCACCCACCTCATCCTCATCACTTAATGATCCTACGGGCTGATATTCTTTGACTTCAGAGTCGCCCTGATCATATTCGTTATCCTTGGAATTGCCTATAACTAAGGCTTTTCCTTTGCTCTTAGTGGGACACTGAGTTGCAAAATGGCCAATATTCCCACATTCGTAGCATCGCACATTCTGTCCTCCACCTGGACCAACACCAAGGACACCTTTTCCCTTGTCATTCCTATGCCTAGACGGAACATTCGCCTGCGCCCTGGGTTGATTACCAATGTTGGGTCTAGTTCCCTGAGAACCAGTCCTACATTAGTCTCGGGAATCGAACCGTCTTGTGATAGGAGTCTTTAGATACTGCTCTAATTCTTGCACCACTGGTACATATCGTCCAAATCTGTCAAGGGACGAGCCCAAAAGTCACGCTGAAGATCCGATCGAAGGCTTGTCTTGAAACACGTGAGCGTTACTAGAGGGTCTTCCTCAATGTCACACCGCATCATAATTCCTCAAATTTTGCGATGTCTTCCGTGACAGGCATGGATCTATGGCGTAAAGATTGCCATTGTTCCTGGAGCTTCTGGTGATAAGAGAGAGGGAGGTACTTCTCTCTTAACATAGTTTTCATCTCGCTCCATTAGATAACGGGAGCTCTTCCCTCCCGTTCAATCCTACGCTTTTTATTGGTCCAATACATCTTTGCTTGCCCCACAAGCTTCATTTTGGCAAACCGCACTTGTCGGTTCTCTGACATCTCATGCCACTCAAAATAGTGGTCCATGTCAGCTAACCAATCAAGGAATGCCTTGGGGTCAAAGTGACCATCAAAGCTCGGGGCATCAATCCTGACATTCTTCATGGCCCTCCCGTCAGGATCAAAGTGGTCCTGATATGCCCGTTCTCTACCCACATGCCCTCCATTGGTGGGGGTTTGTCTAGGGGCTGGCTCCTCACCAACACCACCTGCCTGCGATTGCACATCTCCCCCAATAGTGGGGTTCTCCCTTTGGGATGCCTCTAATCGCTCATGTCTAGCTTCGGTGGCGGTCAATTTTCATTCGATATTTTTGTTGGATGTCTCTATGGCAGTTATCTTTTGGAGTAATTGAGCGAGGTGGTTGCTTAATTGCTCGTTATTCATGATGCGGTGTTGGCCAAAACCCTCACCACTTCTAGTGGGCATACACCAAAAAACTCGAACTTGATTTTCCTAAGCCCGACTCAAGGTTTGAATAGACCTCAATATGGGATGTATGATCCTGTTTCTATATGATGTATGAATGTTGCAGTTTTTCAGATTTAACTAGAATGAAAACACAAATCTAGAAATTCAGACTTATATCTCACAGGACTGTGAATATGAAAAATCAGGTTCGCAATTTCTGTGGCATGTAGATCTGGAGTTATTTAGGCAATCCTAGATGAGAAAACGGATGATCCTAAGTTCAGATAACTCGATCTAACAAAAACCATGCAAAACCTAAGGCTTTGATTCCAAATTTGATGCAAGACGATCTAAAGTAGAATGCATGTGTGAGTACAAAAATGATCCAGCGAAATAAAGTAAGCAAATCAATTGGAATATTCACATTCCACATCATAGTAATGATAATAATAAAGGGAACATGTAATGGTTGCAGACCATCCTCACATTTCTGCGGTACCGTATTCAAATCATGTGTGGATTGGATCCGGCGAGGGATGGGACCTCCTGATCTTACATGGTTTCAATCCAACAATCAATACAACTTCTCTAGTCCAGGAAATCAAATGATTTTTGGAATAGGGACGGCTGGAAAATCTGAGAGAGGGTTGGGATCAATTCTCAAATTTTCAGGGTCAATATTAACAAAAAAAAAAGAAAAAAAGACTAGGCATAGAAAGAGAAGAAGAATGTTGGAGGGCTAGAAATAGAAGTTAGAAGAAGAGAAGAGATTAGAGAAAGAGAAGAACTTACCACAGAGAGAAAGGGGAAGGAGGCACCAAGCTTTCATTAAAAAAATCTCATTAGGTTTAGGGTAAAAAGCACCCTATTTATAAAATTTGGATTTAAAAGAAAATGACTAAACTACCCCTATAACAAAAGGAAAAAAAATGTGCAAAACAAAGCTTTCTAAAAAAAAAATAATAATAAAAAATCATGCGTAGCAGATCAGTCTTCTAACTCATCCTACACGTGTGTCCTCCTAATGTGGGGCCTTCAATTAATCCAAGGACACGTGTAAGGTCTTCAAAATCATCCTTAGTTGTGCAATTAACCAAATATTCAAAATCATCCTTAGTTGTGCAATTAACCAGATCTTCAAATTCATCCTTGGTTGTGCCATGAACCATCATCGAGACATAAAGATGTATTCGTCGGCCGCCTTCGTGTTTGATAAACTTTGAAGGGTTTGATGTCCTCATCACTCCTAGTCCATCATTCTCCATATTGACAAGCTCCGCCGTGAGTTTCTCTGTTAAGGAGTGTAAGGCCCGTACCCTAGTATTCCCTTCCGTACGTCAAAGACCAACCGTCCAATTGACTACTCACGACTAGACGAAGATATCTAACCATTCGTGTCGATTTTGGACCACCAGATCGTAGTAAACAACCACCAGGTGTCCATATCCGCTCGTTTACACATTGAATTCAGATTTGGATCCGTTCATCTTGTTCGTCACCTATGAATATGCTTAACCTATCGTTAGAACAACGATCTAAGTAACTTGTACCTGTGCCGTGAGTAGTCACTTGAATCTATCAATATACATAGATCACCTCAAAAATCCACTTTGTTCTTGTCCATTTACAAAATTGACCATACAATGATCTGATTATATGATCAGGGTTCTAACCATCCAACTACTTTAATTTTTGCCCATTAGATTACCGTTTATCATACTTGTATCCGCCAAATAGGCCACCCAAACATCAAACTAAACCGATCATTACGAAGAACATGGGGTACAATTGAAAAACCACTGGTCATTTTGTGTATGGGAAGTGCATGCATGTTACTTTGAATTACAATTACATCTAGATCTTTAAAAATCTCCTCTTGTCCATTATAGACACCTCAAGGTTTAGATAAACCCTAACAAGAACATTTTCATGGGTAAAATAATGCCAGTTAGACCAATGCTGGATCAGATTGAGTCGGATTAAGCTAGGATGTGCAATGGGGAATAATCCCTAATTTCCACAAATTATCTTCCGTGTCGGCTCACCTAAGCCTGGCAAAAAACATCCCAGGCTCAGGTTCAGATGATCTTATCGTTTTACCCTTGCATGTCGCCCAAATCTGCCTACTTAAAGGGGTTTTGCAATCGGATTTAGTGACAGAGAGAAGAATAGTGAGCAGAGGGAGAAGTTACCTTGAAGATCAGAGCTGTCCATTCAACAGTTGTGAGTGTTTTCTGGCCTACCATGACATTTAATCTTCTTCTTCTTCTTCTTCTTCTTCTTCTGTCACCATGGTGTTTGTACGCCTAGCTCACTTGCCTAGAAGGGCTATATAAACCAAATCCAATCTTTTTATGCCTATGCCTCTTGCTTCTTAAGTGGAAAGAGGTCCGCTCTCCCTATTCGGAAGGTGGAGTAGGCATAAAAAGATTGGATTTGGTTAGTATAGCCCTTCTAGGCAATTTGGCTTGGCGTTTTGGCCGAGATGAGGAAAGTCTTGGGAGATTAGTCCTGTTCGCTAAGTACGAGTTAAAACCCCCATGGCTGGTGGACTAAGTCCTCATCCCTTTATCGTGCTTCTACTCTCTGGAAAAATATTGCCAAGTTGACCCTCAAAGTTTTTTGTGAAGTAACCTTTGTTTTGGGCGATGGGAAGAGAATTAAATTTTGGACAGATCTGTGGTGTGGACGCACTCGCTTGCCTCTGACTTTTCTGGTCTTGCTGCTATTTTCTATTCTCAGGACATTTCTGTGGCTGATTGTTTTTCTGGGGAGGGGGAAAGTGATGTGTGGCTTCCTCTGTTTAGGAGGAGCCTATCAGATTTTGAATTTCAGATGTTTATGGGTTTCTTATCTTGTCTGCAGGGAATGTTTCCCTCCCCTGATTCAAAGGACTCATTGGCCTGGAAGCATTCGACTGTGGGCTTTTTCTCAATTCAATCCTTCTACGGCATCCCCCCCCCCCCCCATGTGTTGACGATTGATAATCTTTGAAAGAGGGTCTTCCACTCACAAATGTATGCGCTGTGCTTGCAGGATGCTAAAACCATCGACCACCTTTTTCTGCACCGTCCTTTCTCGTGTCATTTGGAGAAGAGTTTTTTATTGGGCTGGAGTTGCTTGGGTCATGCCCCTCTCTATTGAAGCTATCTTTAGATCCTGGCATGGGGATCCAGGTGGATTGTTAAGGAGAAAGAAGTGGCGGCTTCTCCTTCTTGCTGTTCTCTGGCCTATGTGGGCAGAAAGGAACATTTGTTCCTTCCAGGATTTAAGGGTCTCGGCCGCGGGGATTTTTAACAGAGTCATGTTTTTTTTCAGGGATTGGGCTCCCTGAATCTGTGTTCTTTGGGTTTTCTCAGTCATGGGACTGTTGTTGTTACATTTTAGTTTTATCTTTCTTTTCTTTTTCTGTTTTTGTTGTTGTTTTTCTTTCTTTCAGTTTTATTTCTGCTGCTTTGTTTTTTCTCGCTTTGCCTAATAAATTCTTCACCTTCCAAAAACAAAATAAAAATTCAAGAGCTTGCCACTTGTTTATTATCTTTGTTCTGATTTTGTAACATATACCTTCTTGATTTTCATATAATTGAATAGAGCATCAGTTCTTAAACTCATAACATAAAGGAATTACTTAACTCATAAGATAAAGGGATATTCCTCCACAATTTGAGACAAGGTTCTGAATATCAGTTTCTGGGGGCATACCGACCGAGCACTAAATCGATACAATATGGGCTGTGTTGGCCCATATTGGAACCTTATTAGCAGCCCACATTTGTCATTTTAACCGAAAACATCAGGAAAAAAAGGAATAGCAAGAATCCATTACTTTTTTTGTAGACATGCGTTTGATAGTGTATGGGACCATTCTTTTGTAAGAATGCTATCTGTCGGACTGACCCATTGAAAGATAAAATTTTCAGTCTTTGACCTCTTAATTTTAATGTTTCTTATAAATCGATGTATATATCAACCATCATCTTCATCAGTTCATGTATAAACTATAGACTAGATTGTATATAGTATAGACTATAGAGAAAGGCTAGAGAGTCATTACTACCAAAGTAAGAAAGTACTGCCTTGATAATGATGTCAAAAGCTTAATGATGTGCTGTATTTGTTTCTCTTGAATTCCTATGAGCACTTAACCTCTTAAAGGTTCTAAGACTAATTGTCCCTGTCATCCCTGTACTGGTTTTTTGTAGACGGTAAACTGTTTTTGTTTGGTAGTTTGTATAACTGTTTGGTATTCTGACATTTTAGATAAAATCTATCCAGGTCAAATTACAGTCGTCTAAATTATGAAAGATTTCACACTGTGATCTTAGAGAAGGATGATGAAATCATTTCGGTTGCAACATTAAGGTTTGGATCTTTGCCAGCATAAAATTTACTTTCTAGTTCAATCTTGATCCTTTGAATGCAGAGTTCTTATGCGTTGCTTTTACTATATGGCTCGGTATTTGGTTAGCATAGGATGGATGTTGTATTACGTTATCCTAGCTATTCAAATGACATATTGGGTGAGGAAATTATTGTGGCTATGTACTTCATAGCGGCAATTCGGTCATTACGTTAATCTTTATAATTTTAAATGAATTTTAGCATGTAGACCTTTGGACATATATCCCCTCATATTAGGGTTGGCAATGGGCCGGGCCTGGGCCAAGCAAAATCAAAATTTTGAATAAAGCCTGCCTGGCAGGCCCAGTCTGAGCAGTTCAAAATCTGGGTCTTTACCAAACCCTCAGGCCCACCTATTGCCACTTGCCAGGCCTGATTCATATCAATGGTAAACAATACTTCTTGTCACTTATATTGGGTACCAGAGTTAGATTTTGAGGCATTAGGAAAATCCTAACCATTTTTTTTTTCCCCTGTCAATTGGCCTGTGGGGAAGATATTTTAGTAAGGAGAGCAAGTTATGTCTAGAGAGAAGAAAAGAGTTCCCAGTACAAAGAGATGACATATGGACTCCTTTAGCTAGCAAGTAGCTAAGATTTTTAGCCTCTCTATCAACAAGAATAAACAGAATGTTCTGTTCGAGGGGAAGCATGAATGTCATTGAAAATAAACACCAACTACCATGGTTGGGACATGATTCTTTGCACAAGAGATGATGTAATGTGTCATGTTCAGTCACAAGCCTTCCTGAGAAAGAATCAGCATAGTTTGAAAACTAAATGAGTTGACTCGAAACTCAAATGTGTCAAATCAAATCCATTGGATTGGTAGTCGCCTCAATACAAAACTCGTTTTCAAGAATGTTTATGCTCGAGGGAAAAGCATGAATGTTATAAAAAATAAACACCTAGTGCCAAGGTTGGGATGGGATTCTTTGCATAAGAGAGGATGTTATGTGTGAGTGTGACCCAATGTTTTAAATAGCTCATGCCATATAGGATGTAATATGTAGCTTACGCTCCATAGTATAGCTTAGACTTATTGATACACAGCTCATGAAAATAGCTTAAGTCTCATATAGCCATACTGCATGCTAATTTTGATACACTACACTCTATCAGTGTTTTAAATAGCATGTAGCGTATAGTGTGGCGTTTGGCCCTCTATAGCGTGTAGCGTAAGCTACACAATCCTTAATATTTTTAATTAAAATAATAGAACATATGATAAAATTTACAAAATGCATAATTTCTATGAGTTCTTGACTACGAATCCATATCATCAACCACTTATTTCCATGCAAAATCCCTCTCTTTGCCTTTAGACATCTCTAAGTATGACTTCTTTTTTATTTATTGAAACATCACAAATTCATGATATAGACCACAATTTGGATGGTCCGGATTAGTTTAATGTAGTGCCATGTGTGATAGGTATAAGTCATCACCATTTTAAAATAGGTGTTTAACTAACATAGAAAAAACACTTGAAAAAAATGAGATTTCACGTAGCTTACGCTATCCACGCTACACACTACACTACGCTACATGCAATGTAGCTTACGCTACCAGCGAATTACGCTACATGCATACGCTACGTAGCGTTTTCGCTACGCTACGCTACACGCTACGTAGCGTACGCTACATGCTATGTAGTGTACGCTGCACACTACGTAGTGTATGCTACATGCTACACTACAACGCTACGCTACAATGCTACTGAAAACATTGCACTCTATATAGCTTACACTACAAGCTACTTTTCACTAAAACAAAAATCAATTATTGTTTTCAATGATTTATTACATTTGTCTATTCTCAATAAAAAATAGTTAACTTTTTCAGTAATTTTAGTAAATTAATAGAAGTAATAGTATCAAACTAGTTAGGTTGCTCTTTCTTTATCTTCATAGTTAATCTTTGCCCTATTTTTCGTATTAATCTTTGCCTATTATCTTTATAGTAAATTAATAGAAGTAGCATAGTAGCTTACGCCTCATGCTTTAGAGGAGTGAATGCAACACTACCCACCATTCGCTATTTAAAACACTGGTGTGACCTTAAGCCACAAGCCTTTGTCAGAAAGATCAACATAGTTTAAAAACTAAACAAGTTGATTTGAAAATTGAGTGAGTCAAATTGATTGGATTGCTAGTTGACTTGACGTAAAACTCGTTTGCATTGAGTTTCGAGTTTACCAAGTTTTTTCTTATTGGATTAGATTTTTCTTGGATTTTCTAGGTTTTCTTAGATTTTTTAGATTTTTTCTTATATTTTATATTTGGGAAATGTTTGCATGCATGTACACCTCTGACATTTCAAAAGTGCTTTTAAAAATTAGGAATATGAAATGCTGGGTGGATGCACTTTACCATCTTTAAATGGTGAGATATGTGAGAGCACGAATTTCTCAGTGCACGTGCAATAGTCAACTAGTCATGCTTGTTATATTTCATATTTATAGACTAGATGATATTTTTACATTTCACAACAATAATTAAATATCAGTTTGACTTCAAGTTTTACCAGTTTTTTTACGAAGTTTTGGGTCTACTGACTCTCGAGTGTAATTGAGCTTTCTACTTTTCTAACCATGAGAAATTGAGAAGATCCTACGGCTTTCTGGAAGGGCTTTCATTTCATTGGAGACACCAACCATCAACCATGAGAATTTGAGAAGATCCTAAGGCCTTCTTGAAGGGCATTCGTTTCATTGAAATCACACCAATCATCATTCTGGAAGACATTGATTTGATGATTATATTCGCATGTGGGAGAACATCAACCAACCTAAGGGCTTGGTCAATAAAGGAAAACGAAGCACTTATTCCATGATGGGACATTTCACTATATTTGGTTGCAAAGAAAATAATGTATTTCACATAGCAATTTATACTCAGTGTTTTAAGTATTGGTATCACTACAAGATTCACTGGCCGAGGATATGTAAACAATATCGATATCGCCGATAACGGGAAATGCGAGGAAACATTGGGGAAACATGGTGAAAATGGTGGAATTTTTCAGTGAAACATCATGAGATGCTAAAATACACATATTTGCAATTTTGCATATTTAGGTATAAAAAATTGCAAAAAGAATGTATACGTGATAAGTTTCCATTTAATGGGGGGCCTAAAAGCATGTGTTATCGTAAGAAACCAGTCCAACCATCCCATTCATCCCATCTGTCCATCCATCAAACCTTCCATTCAAATATCCATCGATATTTTATAATATCAATAGCACATGATATTTCGCCTAGAAATTGTCAACAACTGGAAAGGAAAAGAACTATTGTGGTCTCGATATCACCCATATTGCGATATGATCAATTTCATCGTTGATAATTTTAATACTACATACAATTATGCATGCATAAAAAATTTGAAATGAAAATTTTTAATAAACATATTTTTGGCGATATTGATACATTGACGATATTATTGAAATATCATTGATAAATAGGTGATACAAGCGACGCTTGAATTTACACAGTCGAAAATATTGGAGATATTGATACATTGGCGATACAAGCGACACTTGGAATTTACACAGTTGAAAATATTGGTGAAACATTTGCGATACTTAGTGATACATCGTCGATACTTGGAATTTTTGAGACTACCAGTGTTATCGGTATCGCTGAGCTGGAGATATGGATAATATTAGGGATATTTTGATAATATCGGGGATACTCCGAAGAATATTTATACTTTTTTTCCATAGTTAAATTCTCATACACAAGCTATAAGGTGATCATTATTTCACAAATACGCTTACCATTTAAACAAAACCCCAAAAAATGGAATCCATGTTTCAATAGTACTCATGGAATTCATCATTGGATAATTGTCACATTTTGATGCAGGGACATGTGACGTCCTAACCTTAGTTGCATGTATAATCAGGTTAAAGAATATTCAAATAAATACACCAATTAACTAACCATTTCCAATCAAAGGAATTAGGTAAATCTCAACACAAAGATGAGGTTATTCCGTCAGGATCATGCCCCTGAGCATAAGATCACGTAAATAGTAAAAAGGGAGGACCCAGGGATATCAGGATATCCCAGATCTAGCATAAGTCAGTCCATGGTCAAGTTTGGATCTGATTCTACTGACTAACCATCCCTCTTTTCCGTTCAAACTAGAAAGGGGGTATCCAGAAAGGAACGAAAGGGGTGAAGAACGAAGGGTTCAAGATAAAGAAAGTACGGGTTCTTTTGTCGTCAAAAGAAAAGAAGGAAGATGATTCTTACCTTTTCCTGCACCTTGAAGATCTAGAAAGAAGGAAACTTGAAATCGAGGTGGAATCCTCAACACCCAAGGGCCAATCTTGAAACCCTAATATCTTTTCTTTTGTCGTCAAAAGAAAAGAAGGAAGATGATTCTTACCTTTTCCTGCACCTTGAAGATCTAGAAAGAAGGAAACTTGAAATCGAGGTGGAATCCTCAACACCCAAGGGCCAATCTTGAAACCCTAATATCTTGAATAATGAATTTCTATTCATTCAATAATAATGAAAATAGGGTTTCTCACAACGTATATATAAGCTATGGAAAAAGTAAAAGTACACTTAAGTCCCTAAAAGCAAGAAAAATAACAAAAAAAAATGAAAAGTAAATAAAGTGCAATAAAGCCCTTGAAATTAGGAAAAAAACAAAAAAAAAGGCCTAAAACTAAAACACCCGTGTGGTAGGGTGTGAAATCCGACCCATGGATCTATGGTCAAGGAGCGATCATGTCGCTCTTGCACTCGTAGCGCGTCAGAAAATGGGTATCTATGGTCAGGATGTGATCATGCCACTCCTGCACTCGTAGTGCGTTAGAAAATGGGTCCGATGGACTCAACGTTCATCCACATCAACTTCTCCGCTCTGATACTCTGTCGGTGACGCCTCCTCCTCTTGTACACTCTAAATGGTGCACCACTGATGTCAGCATCAATTCTCCTCGGGTAGGAAGAATTCGCCACGGGCGAAAGTGAACTGCATCTCTCTAGCAAATCGGGGTCGATGCGTTGCAGCTCTGCCTCTGTGATCCAAGAGTTATCTGTAATGGGCCTGTTTCTCCATTTGACTAGGAATTTCTGGAAACCCCCGGAGCAAGTGGAAACCGCCTTGGAGTCCAAAATTTCATCTATCTCGTCTCTTCTCGATGCAGGTGGAAGAGAAGGTAAGATGGGTACAGGAAGATCAGGCTGTGGCCAAGGTCCATATATAGGGAGGGTCTGGGAAGGAACAGGGGAACCTTGGATAGAGGTAATGGCTCGTGAAAGGAAACTAGATCTTCCACATTAAATGTAGAACGGATGCCCATGGTAGCAGGGATATCAACAACATAAGTATTAGACCCCAACCTTTCACAATTTTATGTGGGCCTATGCTACTAGCATGAAGCTTCTTCATGGATCCAGGTGGAAACCGATCAGACCTAATACGAACCATGACGTTATCTCCAGGTTGAAATTCCCTAAATCTCCTGTGAGTGTCAGCAGAAAGTTTATAATGTTCATTACTGGAATTAATCTTCCTCCTGATGTCATTATGCATGCATGTATATGCTGGGCGAAGGACTCTCCTAACTCTGAAGGACGCTGTGGGGTAGCCATGGGGATTAAATTTTTGGGGGCTCGGGGTTTATAAGACCTGAAACAATTTCAAACGGGTTCATTCCTGTGGACTTGTTCATTGAAGAATTATACGTGAACTCTGCTGTGGGAAGAACAATGTCCCAGGTCCTACGGTGGTCTTCGGCAAGACATCTTAATAAATTCCCTAGATTACGGTTCACTACCTCTGTTTGACCATCTGACTGGGGATGATATGCTTAGGGGTGCACATTTAATCGGTAGACCGTGGAACAGGACCGGAACCGACCAAATGGTCCGGTTTGGTTCGGTTCTAGAGTGCACCGGTTCCGGTTCCGGTTCCAAAAATCAAAGAACCGGTGACAACGGTTCGGTTCTCGGTTTGGGGGTATGTAGAACCGAACCGAACCGTGAACCAATCCGTAGAACCAAACCGTGGATCCGATCCGTAGAACCGAACCGTGGAACCGAACCTCAAACCGAACCGTGGAACCGAACCTCAAACTGAACCGATGTATTTTTGCACACCTTATAATTATTTTCTCTAGAACAATTATTTTTGTAACTGTATTTTTGCACACCTTATACAATATCTAAACCATTCATCAAATGGACCACAACATGGATGGACATGGGATTGCAATTGGGTTGGATTATAAAAAGCCCAGAACCGTGGAACCGATCTGGAACCGAACTGGTTTTAACGGTTCGGTTCCGGTTCGGTTCTAGGGTGCCAATGGTCCGGTTCTGGTTTCGAATTTCCTAGAACCGTTGGGAACGGTTCGGTTCCGGTTTCACCCCAGAACCGGACCAAACCGAACTGTGTGCACCCCTAGATATGCTAAAGAAAACTGGAGCCTCGTACTCAAAAGATGCTAGAGAGTCTTCTAAAAATAACTAGTGAACCTAGTATCTCTGTCAGACACAATGGATCTAGGTACTCCATGGAGTTGTACAACCTTCTGAAAGAATTACTTCGCAACATGGGAGGCATCTGAGATCTTATAACAGGGTAGGAAATGGGTCATCTTAGAAAATCGATCAATAACCACGAGTATGGAGTCGTACCTACGATAGTCTTGGGAAGCCCAAGAACGAAGTCTATACTGACATCTTGCCATGGGGCATGTGGAACTGGCAAAAGAGTATATAAACCTGTATTTTGCTTCCTCTGCTTTGCCAGTTGACATGTCTGACACTGCCCTACAATCTTAGCCACATCTCCCTGAAGATTAGGCCAATAAAAACGATCAGACACAAGGGCAACTGTTTTATCTTGACCAAAGTGACCTGCCATCCCTCCAGCATGCAGCTCCCAAACTAGAAAATCGCGGAGGGATGTTCATGGGATACAGAGCTTGTCCCCTCTAAAAAGATATCCATCTGTAAGGACGAACTCCGTACTCCTTGAGGGCGGGTCACTAGACAATGACGCATAAATGATCCCAAAATCAGGACAATTTGAATACTCACCATTGGGTTGCTTAAAGCCTGTAACTTCAGTACTCATGGACCGCAGCGTCGTGATACGACAACTAAGTGCATCAGCAACCTTATTCTCTTTTCTGGCCTTGTGCTTAAGCACAAATTGTACTCTTGAAGAAATTGTGCCCACTTGGCATGCCTAGGGCTCAACTTCTTTTGAGAGCTCAAATATTTCAAGACCTCATGATCAGAGAACATGACAATTCTTGCGGTAATAAATAATGCTACCAATGGTGCAATGATTGCACAACCGCATGGAACTCCTTGTCATAAGTGGAGTAGCGTTATTTAACCTCGTTCAGCTTCTCATTGAAAAAGGCCACAGGATGTCTCTCTTGGCTTAACACTCCGCCTATGGCAATTCCTGACGCGTCACACGCTACCTCAAAGGCTTTGGTAAAGTCAGGTAGACGCATGATTAGCGCTTCTATCATCTTCTTTTTATTTCCGAGAAAGCCTGTGCCGTGGCTTTAATCCATTGAAACTCCCATTTTCGTATGCAATCTGTGATGGGAGCCATAATCGAGCGAAATCCACGGATGAACCACCGATAGAACGTAGCTAGGCCATGATTCCGTGAAAGCTTCGCACGTCGTGTATGGTACACGGCTCAGGCCAATTGATAATGGCCTTGACTTTCTCAGGGTTATTGACATACCCTCTGACGATACAACGAACCCCTGGAAGATAACACGGGAGGTCAAGAAGGAACATTTCTTGAGGTTCACATAGAGCTTTTTTGCCCGAAAGGCGTTGCAGACCTGCTTCAAGTGCTCGATGTGCTGGCTAGGGGACGTACTATAGATGAGGATATCATCAAAGTACACAACTAAAAACTTGCCCATAAAGGGTTACAACACTTGGGTCATCACCCTCATAAACGTACTTGGGGCATTGGTTAACCCGAAGGGCATAACCAACCCCTCGTACAGCCCGTCCTTCGTCTTGAAGGCAGTTTTCCATTCGTCTCCTGGGCGAACACGAATTTGGTGATAACCACTCTTGAGGTTAATTTTCGAAAAGATAGTAGAGGTGGCCATCATGTCAAGCATGTCATCAAGCCTCGGGATGGAAACTGATACTTGACTGTGATCTTGTTTATGGCTCTACTATCAACACACATGCGCCACGTGCCGTCTTTCTTGGGCGTAAGAAGTGCGGGTACGACGCATGGGCTCAGACTCTCACGAATGAATCCCTTTTTAAGCAATTCATTCAACTGCCTCTTCAACTCGGTATGCTCGGTGGGGTTCATTCTGTAGTGAGAGAGGTTTGGTAGGGTCGCCCCTGGGACGAGATCTATCGCATGCTGAATATCTCGCATCGGTGGAAGCTCATCTGGAAGGTCCTCAAGGAAGACATCCCGAAACTCCTATAGGATCAGACGAGCCTCCTAGGGTATCCCCATAGCAACCTCAGGTGTACTCTCCCTAGCTAGTAGGTCGCACACCAGTCCTTGCCTTAGTCTCTCTCTCAAACTCCTTAACATCTATGATGTGGAGAGACTTCGACTGAGGCGCCCTTTGACTCTTAGGATCGCCTAGGGATGCAACATCTTTCGCTCCTGTTGACGATTTGGGAGGGAGCGGGCTCAAGATAAGCTTCTTTCTTGTATGCTTAAATACACGATTATTCGTACGCCCGAATATTGTGACATCTTTGTCATAGAGCCATGGCCTTCCCAAGATGATATGGTAACGTCCATCATGACCACATCACACCACAACTTGTCCTTGTATGGTCCAAACTCAATCGGAACAAGCATTGTTGGGTCACAGGAAGGAATGTTGCATCCACCCAAGAAACTCTGTATGGGTTGGGGTGAGGGACTGACTTCAACCCCAGGCGACTCAAAGTAATTGGGAAAACTACATTCTCATTCTCATAACTCCCACTATATGATCACTTTGCAGCTCTTTTCTCCGCACTTGACGTAAGTGTGGAAAATGGTGGTTCTGCGTCATTCTTCGCTTTCTTTTTCTTCATTTGGGTCAAGGTGCACCTCACCACTGCAAGTGGGATAGTCTCCACAGTATCATCCTCGACATCACTAGCCGGGTAAGGGAAGGGATAATGATCTCCTCATCACCCTGGACACCATCAACTTTATCTGCCACTTCTTCTGTGGGGTGTTTGGAAACAAAGGCAATGCGCCCACCCTTATTTGAACACTCGGCAGCGATGTGACCTATGCCACCACAACAGTAGCACTGCCCTAGCATCGCAGGCTTAGTACTGGTCCAACCATATTATTACTTCGATTTTTGTTGACTGACTGGGTACTAGGTTGAGCTCTAGGTTGAATTCCGACCTGGGGTCTCGCTCCCTGCGAGCTACTCTAGGCATAGTAGGTCGAAAATCAATCCCCCTCACATTAGACTGGTGCACATAGTGCTCCAGTTCCTGCACCACCTGTTAAGCATGTTCCAAACTGGTGACCATGTGAAGCGTGAGCTCCCGCTGAAGCTCAGGCCTGAGGCTCATACGGAAACAAGAGAGAACCATAGCAGGGTCCTCATCCACATTGCACCTCATCATATATTCATCGAACTTGGCGATGTATTCCGTCACCGTCATGGATCCTTGGCGCAAAATGTGCCATTGATCCAACAGCCTCTGCCTGTAAGAAAGGGGAACATACTTCTCTCGTAACAACTCTTTCATCTCAATCTAAACGAGAACTGGCCCCTCTCTAGTTCGCTCACGGCGACGCTCCACATTCCCTCAATATAGTTTTGCTTGGCCCACCAATTTCATCTTGGCGAACCCGACTCGTCGTGGGTCTGGTAGACCGTGCCACTCAAAGAAGTGGTCCATTTCTGCTTACTAGTCAAGAAAAACTTTGGGGGTCCTATCTCCCATCAAAACTGGGGGCGTCAACCTTGATACCCTTCATGACCCAAGAAACAGGGTCCTCATGCTCATGATATCTCTGGGGGTGCTGACGACGCACCCCATCATGGCCCTCCCATTGGGCGGGAAAAATAGGATCACAATTGTGCGTGGGTGGTAATGGATACACTCCATCGTGTTTGTTGCCAGGCCCATGGGTTTAGTTTATGCCCAAACCATCCCTAGGCGGATTAGGGCCCACAACTTGGGACTGATCGACTACCCCAGTGTCGAGGGTCTCCTGGGCTCCACCTACAATGGCGGTTGGAATACCAGCCTCTAGACGCACAACTCTCTCCTCTATACGCGTGAACCTACCATCCTGATGCGCAAACTGCTGCCCGCATATTATCCCTCAAGTTCGAAACTGTTGATTCATTCTCTTAGTTAGTCTCTCCATAGCCTTGGTAAATTGATTGGAGTCCATGGTATAATGGAGACCGAACCCATGACCAGTGCGCGTGGGCATACACCAGGAATGGCGAGTGAATGGTCCTAGATTTATGTACGAGAAATGGTAAAAACAATTATACCAATGCAATACAACTACCCTATATGGCCTAGATCTATATGGGGACTCAACAAAACCTAGGAAAAAGTGCTGAAAAACAATTATACCAATGCAATACTAGTAATGAACATTACAAAATTTCTGCAGACCAACATAAATGATTCAAGGAATTCAATGTAGGAGACTTTATGATGGTCCGCATCAGGCCAGAGCGATACTCTCAGGGAGCCGTTTGTAAATTACACGCGCGTAGTGCTGGACCATTCAAAATTATAAAACGAAACGGTCTCAATGCGTATGTGGTAGATCTTCCACCTTCCATAGGAATTAGTTCCACATTCAATGTGGAGGATCTACTTGCATTTCAGGGGACCGCTGATACATTGTCCAACCTTTCACCTAACCATCCTGATTCCCCAGACCTTTTCCTTGATTCATGGCCCCCTTCCCGACCCATCTTCCTAGCCTCTACCTCCCATACCTATCATTCCCACACCCAGAGAGGAGATAGAGGATATTCTGGACCATTAGATAGAATTGACGTCGGACGACGACTTTCAAAAGTTTCTGGTTAAGTGGAAGTCACACCCAGCTTCAGACAGTATGTGGCTCATTGAGGAGGAGCTTCGGAGACTTGATCCTGATATCTTGGAGCGGTTCAGGAGTTTTGTTTTGCCAGTGGCGAAACCTTTGCAGCCGGGGATAGTTAATGGGGACATCATGCGAACGCGCACGCCCCCCACCCTACGCAACTACTCAAGGAGGAGGGCTCCACTATCGATCTGGATTGATAACGACATCTATGGAGGACCTCTTAGTTAGGGGGCTATGCTATGGAGCATTGGAGTGGACCCGATCATCATATGGATTCTACCATTGGATTTTATGATCGTGGCCTACTATCCTAGATGATATAGGATTTTGAGTTTTGGCTATTATCATTATTAGAAATATCATGAACAGTTTTGATTTCGTAGACTAGTTATTATTTTAGTTACTACATCCTTAAGTATTAGTGTGCGCACGTGACACGGCTTTTGGGGTTTAGGGTTTTCTTATAAATTGGCAACCCCATGTAAGTATATTTTATTGAAGTTTTATGAATAAAATTTTGCATTTTTTTCTTCTTCTCTATCTCCCGAGTTAAAGAATCTAATTGGGTGCGAAACCCTCCCTTCCTCGAAGGGCTAACTACCGTGGTGCGAAGCCACAACCATCCCAAATCATCCCCACCCCCTACACCCCACATCCATCATCTTCTATACTCTCTACTCCCATCTTCAGATTCACCCATTTGTACCCAGGTTCTCCTCCACAGTAGATTTTCAGATTCTGGCCCACCAGAGGGGCTGAAACTTTGGCAGAGCACCATGCACAAACCGAGCAGCGGATCGACACGAGATTTGGTGTGTGAGGGGGCCACCCCTGGCCGATCCCACCCTAGGTGGCCTTTTCCGGTTCCGTGGGCCCCACGCACATGCGGACAGGGATTCACGCACGTGCACCTGGGCTGGGTTGCAGTCCACACACGTGGATCATCTCAGGTTCCTTCTCTCTTCTGTTTATCTCCTCTCTCGCCTTAAATGCCCAACCCTAACCCTGGATAGTCCCAAATTCCACGTATTTCCAACTTTTGCAAACCCTAGATTTTCTCCTAATTGAAACATGGTGAATCTCTTGAATTGGGGAACAATCCTTTGCAAGAGTGGATGAATCTTACACTCCTTTGGGCATTGTTTGGTTTATCATTTTACTTGATTTAGCCCTAAACTTGTGTAGGCATGGACGCCCGTAGATTCCCCTTGATTGAATGTTTGATCGTATGTGGGACGTGAAATTTTGTGATTGTTTAAAATTGGTATGATCTAAAGCTTGAAAGCTTGCATGTCATATTTAATTTCATGTCCTGTATCAATTATGCCTCCCAGTGTCAATAGAAATTTTGTACTTACTGCAAAGGAACCGGTCATATCATTACTAGATGCCGTAAACAACCTCAGAATCAGACTACTTGCGATTCATCTACTACTTACTATCTACTCCTCACTTTACTCCTCCTCATCTCCTCATCTACCACAGCCTGGTTCACTTGCTTCTTTGGCCCTTGAATGGTCCAACAAATATTTGAAATGCCTTTTTTGCACTTGGTGTCTCATGTAAAACCAGAAAACTTCTATTTGGTTATCTTGATTCTGGAGCATCAAATCACGTAACATTCACATATGAAAATCTTTCCAACGTAAAAAAATACACTGGCAATCTCCAAGTTCAAACTGCAGATGGAGACCGTCTTCCAATTACTGCAGATGGTGATGATCCTATTTTAGTCCCATTAACAAATGTTTCTCTCCTTGCTTGACCACCAATTTACTTTTTGTGGCCAATTTGTTGTCAATAATTGCAATATCTTATTTTCACCTTCGCGTTGTGTGATATATGATCGAATGTCGGGGAAAATGATCACGAAAGGGCCCTAAATGTGGACGCCTCTTTCCTCTTTGCCTTTCTGCACTTCTTCAGCATAAACCAATAATTGATTTGTTTTGTTTTTCTGGTCAAAATAATTGTCAATTGTGGCATAATAGGCTTTGACATCCAAATTCCAAAACTTTATCGATGTTGTTCAATTCTGGTTTGACGAATATATTTGTTGGTGTGAAAAATGTATTTCTTTTTATTGCAGTACTTGTAAGTTTGGGAAAATTACGACCCTTTCTTTCATTCCTACATTCACTATTTAGGTTCAAAATGTTTTGATTTAATACATAGTGATGTATGGGATTTCTCATGTTATCTCTCATGCCCATTACAAGTATTTTGTGACCTTTATTGATGATTTTAGACGTTTTACTTGAGTTTGCTTCTTGCATTCGAAGTCCGAAGTTTTTAATGCGTTTAAGATGTTTTTAGCCTTTGTCGAAAATCAGTTTTCTACCTGCATTGAAATTCTTCGTTTGGACTTCTTTTTTTTTGTTTTCAAACATTTTTGCAATAAAATGGGATATTTCTCAATGAACACATCCGTATTACCCTCAACAAAACGGTGTTGCCGAAAGAAAAAATAGACATCTTCTTAATGTAACTTGGTCTCTTTTGCTTACATCTTCCGTTCCTCTCCGCTTTTGGTCTAAGGCACTTACAACTCCTGTTCATCTTATAAATCGGTTACCCTCTGATATTTCTATCGAAATCTGAATTGTTGAGATCTTGAAATCAAGTTTTGATTCAATTCGGGGTGGTCTTGATTGTGAGATTCCATTCTCTTAAATAAATTATAGAATGCTATACATAGTATATGTTGACCTATAATATTGGGTGATTACAAATTTACAATCTATGATTTAAGGGATAATGAAGGAGAATAATTCTATTCCTAAAATAGATAACCTAAGTATAGTACATGATTGATGGGATAATGAAGGAGAATAATTCCATTCCTAAAATAGACAACCTAAATATAGTACACGATTGAACAGGATCCATGTTTTGAGAGTGTTGTCCCCCTATTGACACTCCCATAGAGTGGGCTCAATGCAGAAGAATGCAAATGATGCTCATGGGGGATAAGCAAGCACTCTTTTTGTTTCATCCTTCATCTCTACTCTTGCCTCCTAGTTCAAAATGAAGGGCCTCATTCTTATGGTTTTTTTTTTTTTTTTTTTTTTTTTTTTTTTTTTTTTTTTTTTTTTAAATTTTTAAATACAAGTTGTTTGAGACTCTTGCGATTTTTTTTTTTCCAGCAAAAATATGATTTATATTTTCTTTTGATGTCAAAGATAACAAGCGCCATACCATTTAATGATTTTATTATATTTTATATTAAAAATAATAAAATCCTATTATTGGCTTACCTGGTTGACCCATCAAGTCACAAGTCAACTTGACTGGTGACCATCAGAGTCCCGAGATGAGTCTTGGTTTGCAAATTATGCTCACGAGTTGTTTTGAGAGTCATGTTTTTTTTTTTTTTTCTTTTTTAGAGAAAATGTTTGAAAATCCACTAGTGGGAATTATTGTGCTCCCATTGCCAGTCCCAAGCCCAGATGTAGGAGGGTTGCATCAGATTGGCAGCTACATTAAACTTTGGAAGCTACTCATGAATTCGGACAATTTAACATTCCAAGCTCATTCTCGGGTGTTTCCTGGTTAGTGGCGTGCTACACTGGCACCTGGATGCGGGAGAAATTAGTAAGGGTTGGCTATGGCTTGCCATGCAAGTAGCATGCAACAATGGCATAGTTGCAATGAGAAGTAGGCAATTTCCTTAGTCATTTTGGATGAGTGAGGGTAAAGAAGCAAGCCCAAGAGAATAGAATTTATCTTGCTACATGGAATCTAGGAACATTGATAAGTATTGGAGTTAGTGGATGCGATGGGACGAAGGAGTTAACATAGCTTGTGACAAAATACAAAGTGGAAAGGGGGAATAAGTAAGAAATTGTGTATACAAACTTTGTATATAGGAAAGAACAACAATAGAATTGAGGTACGGATAGTTGTAGACAGATTTAAAGGATAAAGTTGTAGTTGTTAAGAGTAAGCTATAGACTTTTATTAATGAAGCTTGTGTTGTGAGATAATCAATATCATTAATGCGCATGCACCGCAAGTAGGTTAGTGGATAGAATCAAGAGGCAATTCTAGGAGGATATTGGGGACTAATGCAAGGAACTCCAAATGGAGAGATGATATTTGTAGGAGGAGACTTAAATGGTCATGTAGAAAAAGATAGTAGAAATGAAATTTTTGCATGGAGGATATGTTTTTGGAGAAGAAATGAGATGGAGGGATGCTATTCTTGCCCTTTTCCCATGGCATATGATCTAGCTCTAGCAAACACATACTTATGGGGCCGTAACGGCCGATATGCCCCCTGTAACGGTCATTTTTTTTTTTTTTTGTCAAAAAAATCTGAAAAATTGACTGTTAAATCTGGAAATTTTTAAAATTTTCAAATATGCATTCATTTATAATTTTGAACATGTTTATGGTGGTGTAACGGTCCACTCTTTGGTGAGAAAGTTGTATCGGGCTATCTTATGAATTTATGAACCTGACAATCTGAAATTGATTGCAAAACTAATAGATTTAATTTTCTAACTATCTAATATCAATGATAGATATTTTAGAATGAATGTAATTTCAAAACATCTCACATGTGTAGGTGTTGGCTATAATTTTTTATAATTTATTCTATATTACATACCTAAGGAATTGTATAAATTACAATGTTCATTCTATTTGAAGTCTTCAGCATGTCAAATGCTTCTTCTATCCTGTGATTCTTGTCCTGTCATCCTCAAGTCAAGATATAAAAAATAGTAGTGTGTGATATACTCCCCTGCAACTTGATTAATGATTACTTGATTGGTTGTCAGGGGAGTTATTTTAAGTACAAGTTCGGCAGGGTCAAGTGTGTGCTTGCTTGGTGAATGTGGGTAATGGGTATATAGCAATACTTACCTTAAATGTAAGTAATGTTTATAAAAATATATATTTACCATAATAAAATTCTCGACTCACAACCAAAATGAAAATATGCTTTGTTATGGTTGCTCGACCTCCACATCATCGTCATCATTAGGCTGCGGCTATGGAATAGGTGTTTCATATTCATAATACCTAGTGCCAAAGGGAAAGATCAGGTCAGGCTCTGTATAACTATAATTCCATTGGCCATAGGAATATCCATCATAATGCCTTGAACCATGGGCTTGTTGATGTTTCAGACCTCCCGTTGCACCACTAGGCCTAGCCTCCTCCTGCTAGCTGTACCGTGACTCAGTACACTCATAAGTCTGACCTCGTGTACCCTGTCGATGTTCATTGGCCTCTTGATCTGTAGACGGCTGTATGGTGTGCTGAGCAACACCAGAAGTAGGACCAACATCAGGTGCGTCATCACCACCACCATCATGATCATTTGACTCGGTTGTTGCTATTACTGCTAGTACTCTTCCGTTGAGCCAGACTTTGCATGAACTCTGTCCCTCTTTTTGGGTCTAACACAACTGCACGACCCCCTTGTTGCGCCATGCGTATTATTAGGTCATTAACTTCCAATTCTTGTCAAGTTCCCGAATCTTGTCCATCAAAACTCGAGTTGACTAGGGTTTTATATTTCTTTACCGTCTCTCGTCAGGTAAATGGGTCTTAGTGGATTGATTTTGTTGATCCCCCACTCCCACCCCGTAAGTTGGACATTGCACCCCTCATTCGCATCATCCCTGCATTCTGCGCATCTGCATCAATGTATCTCTTCTTAACCACCATGCTAGTCTAGTCGGTTCGAGTGTATGCTCTGTGACTCACTGATTCCTCGAACCTTGTCACATCAAAAACTCGGATCAATCGGAGATCTTTTCCTTTCTTTATCATTCCTCGTAAGGGAAATGGGTCTTGTTAGATTACCCTTGCCAATCCCTTACTCCCACTCCTAAGTTGGACATTGCACCATTGCATAGCATACCATTTCATTGCATTGTTTGATGCTGGACTAATCAAATCCCTTATTATTCACCGAGTTCTGTAAAGTAGAGGCCGCACATTTGTGCGGGTAGAGAAGGTGCCTAACATCTTCCTTTGTCAGCATGGTCCCTTACTTAAAATGCCAGGTCGCGGACAAGAGTCACTTAGACAAAGGGATCTCTGGATTCTATAGTTCATAGATTCTGCAGGGTTTAGCCGACTACAAAAATATGAGTTAATTGGCTAATGCTGACTCCAGGTCAAAATCAAGTCACAACAACACAACCAAAAAGCCTGAAAAGTCCCCCATGAGCGTGATCCCAGCTTCAATGTTAAAAACTACAAGCCGGGGTGACGCAAGACAAATTAAAGAGGTAGATGAGTTCTAGAACTGGTTGACCAAGAGTGAAGAGGGATTTATATGGTGGTCGATAGATTAGAAAGTTAAAGAAAACACAAGAATAAGGAAGAAGGATAATGGGCTGAGTTGCATAGCCTGGACTAGTGTCCTTGCCTTGGATCCCACCTTAGACCTATAATTCAAGATAAATCACATCAATTGATTAGAAATGTCAAACCTCTGCAAAGGGTTGATGGAGTCGCATCACCAAGGAAGTAAACAAGTACAAGAAATTTTTGTTTTTCATTCATTCATGCTTGTTATGACCCATTTATGCCCATCTCTTCCTAATTGGCTCTTGTTTTCCATATTTCTTAACTGTAAGACATATTGGGAATTCTTACTTTGGTTACTTAAAAATATAAGGGGTATTTTTGCTTTTGTTACTTAAAGGACATACTTGTAATTATTCATAGAAGTAATGTTTTAAATATTGTTATTGCATAATGTATCGCACCCTTGGGATACAAATACATATTGGTTATCGCATGGAATATATCGGTTGTATCGCGTAATGTATCACTATTATTGAGAAACTTGAGAACATTGGGAAATTGGTTGAATTTTTCAATGAAACTTCAGAGATTATTGTAAAAGACATCAATACACACTTCGAAATCAAAACATTACAAAAACAAGTGCACATAATAGGGGTTTCCTTTGTATGGGGTCCTAATATATGCGCTTTCCAATTGAACTGATGCAAGTATATTCAAAGTCTATTCAAATAATTTATAAACGTAAGAAGACATGTATGGAAACACAAGCAATACATTCAAAAGCAAAAAAAGAATTACTAGATCATGTTCCATACATGTTTAATTTTGTATTTGAATACAAAAATTGCAACTGATTTGTGAGAAATTGAGAAATTTTGTTTTTTCTCAATTTTCTACAACTTGACCCATCTCTCCTAAATCCCGAAATTGAAGTTCCAAATCCATGATTTTTCATGAAAAATATGAAGAATCATAGATTTGTAACCATTTGACACTGGTTTAACGTGATTTACAACAAAAGCATAGATTAAAAATCGAATATGCTCACTGGATCGAATAGGTGGGATATATCGGCACTACCTGTGCATTTCGTATCGCACAGGTGGGATACAAAATATATCAGCTGATATCATCGATATTTAAATCACTTCATAAAAGTTCTATATAAAAGAAAGGGGTGTGTGGATGTGCGAAGATATCCAACCCTAACCTCTCTTTTTCTTTCTTGTCTCTTCTCTCTCTCTCTCTCTCTCTCTCTCTCATCTCTCTCTTCTTCTTGTCATTTTAGTTCACATGGTATCAGAGCATGATTTATCTGAGGATTGGTCGTCTTCTTCATCTTCAACATTTCTTCTTCTATCTTTCTTATTTTTAAAATTGTTTTTAGGTGAAAAACTAAAGCCATTAGGGGTTGACCGACACAAATCTCTCTCAAACATTGTATGGTGGGTTGTGTAATCATGTCCTATGAATGTGTGTGATGGCCACTTTCACATAAATCCACCGTAATGCACAAAAGTGAGTCATCATGAGTTTGTGGCCAGATTTATAATCAGATCCGAGAAGTTGGCCTGTGTTGAAGGTGTGTATGACAAGGTATAAAGAATCTATATACGTGTGGAGGTTTTAAAACACACATTGGCTATACAAGTTGGACCCATTGCCATCACTAGGTTATGACCAATGTTCCAAATATTGGGGACATTATCAATAATATCGCCAACATTATCAGGATCACCACATTGGCTATGCCTAACCCCAAGTAATGCAGAAAATTCCCAATATTGCCAATAATTTTGATATTATTAGTGATATTTGGTAATACTAGTGATACCAATGATATTTTGGTCTTTGGAGAATATAAAATTCCTTGATAATGGCAATACTAGTGATATTATTGTCGGAGCTAGGGATATACTTCCGTAAAATGCCGAAAATTTGTGAGAAAATCAGGAAAAATTCCGAAAAAAACAATTTTTTTCCATGTTTTTTTTTTAAAATTTAAATTTAATTTTTAATTTTTATAAATGATTTTGTTCCTTGGGTGATTTTGACTACTCCTTTGGTTTTTGCTAAATCAAAGCTTGGATTTTGCGGAGAAATGTCGACTCGAAGCGGAGACATGCTGAAACTCAATTGTGGCAAAAAATCCCAGAAACTTCTTCTTTTCCCCCTTCAAATGTTGGCATGGAATGCAAGACATGGATTTGTGGCAAATGAATCGACATTTGAGCAGTTGAATGGGGAAATTGGGGACCCTAATTTCCACCATTTTTACCCCTCAAATTGAGAATGGATGTTATATTACTCGTATTTATTTGGTATTTGAATGATATGGACTCATTTTGGATATAATTGCGCTGTTTTTTGCTGACAAAACATGGTTTAAGCCCCTATATCAGCAATATCGATGCATGTTTCCATATCCAACATCGATACTAGTGTTTCAAATAGTGCCCGCGGCCAATGTTTTAAATATCTTATCGCATAATGTATCACACCTTTGGGATATGCATACATATCGGTTATCGCATGGGATATATCGGTTGTATCACGTAATGCATAACTGTTGTTGGGAAACATGGGAACATTGGGAAATTGGTCAAATTTTTCAAGGAAACTTCAAAGATATTTGAAAAAGACATCAATATGCACTTAGAAATCAAAACGTTACAAAAAAAAAAAAAAAAGTGCACGTAATAGGGGTTTCCTTTGTATGGGGTCCTAATCAAGGTATGCGTATCGGTATCGGTGGGCATAACGGTGCCCACCATTACCTATACGAATACGGGGGCGTAATGGCCTGTAATGGTGTAATTTATTATTATTATTTTTTTTTGCTAAAAAATATGAAAAAAAATATGGATTAAATCCAGAATATTTTAAGTATTCCAAATATGCACTCATTTATAAATTGGAACATGTTTATGGTGGTGTAACGGTCTACTCTTTGGTGAGAAGTTGTATCGGACTATCTGATGAATTTATGAACCAAACAACCTGGATTTGACTGCAAAACTTATATATTTAATTTTCTAACTATCTACTATCAATGATAGATATATTAGAATGAATGTAATATCAAAATATCTTATATGTGTAGGTGTTTGCAATTATTTTTCATAATTTATTCTATATTAAGTTATTAACAATTTAACATACTTGAGGAGGAGTGAGGTCTCTACTCTAGAGTCTATGACTCTATACTAGAGTGAGTCTAGAGTCCAGACTTGCATAAATTACAATGTTAATTCTATTTTAAAGTCTTCATTCTTCAACATGTCAGAGAATTCTCCTCCTATCATGTTCCTGTGGCTGTGATTGTGATTCCTGTCCTGTGACCTGTCATCCTCAAGTCAAGAATATTAAAAATAAATAAATAGTAGTATCTGATATACTCCCCTGCAACTTGATTAAGGATTTCTTGATTGGTTGTCAGGGGAGCTATTTTAAATACAAGTTCGGCAGTGTCAAGTGTGTGCTTGCAATAATACTGCTGCAAATACTTACCTTAATACAAATATATACTTATAATTACCGTAATAAAATTCACAAGTCACCACCAAAATGAAAATCTGCTTTTTTGTGGTTGCTCGACCTCCACATCATCGTCATCGTCAACATCAGGCTAAGGCTGTCCAATAGGTGGAGGTGATGCATATCCAAAATATCCAGTGCTAGAAAATACTAGATCAACAAAACCAGAGGATGACTGATCCTAACTAGAAAACGACTCCGACCTAGAGTAAGGATATCCACCAGTGCCCATCGAATAGTCATACTGGTTCCCGTACTCAGGCTGTTGAGAATCTTGAGATTGAGAGTGTGTCTGTGATGAGTAACTTAGATTTGCATTTGGATATCTATGACTATAATCATATGGATGTGGATCGGGAGTACTCCAACATGAATGTGATGGAACAAGCTCAATATAACTATAATCATAATCCAATTGGCCATAAGAATATCCGTCATAATAATCAGGACCATGAGCCTGCTGATGTTCTGGACCTCCCAGACCCAGTGCACCACTAGACCTACCCTCCTCTTTCTGGCTGTATAGTGACTCAGTACACTCATAAGTCCGACCTCGTGTACTACCTTGTCGATGTTTATTGGCATCGCGATCTATAGACGATTGTATAGTGTGCTGAGCAACACCAGAAGTGCCAGCACCAGGGGCAGGGGTGTCATCATCACCATCATCTGACACGGTCACGCTACTACTGCTCGTACTCTTCTGTTGATCTTGAGCCGTACTTGTCATAAAAGCTGCCTCTCTTTCTGGGTCCAACACAACTGCACGACTCTCTTGTTGCGTTGTGCGTATTAGTGAGTCATTAATTTCCAATTCTTCACTATCCTCTTCAATTTGCTTTTCCCTTGTTTCTAACCAAGGTAGAAGCGGGTCGTCCTCATCATAAATATTATCCAAGTTTATTGGACAGTAATCTGTGTCATTGGCGACTGTAATGCTCTTATGATGTCGTCGTATTCTTAGCTTTATATTGTAGTGCATGAAGACAAGTCTATCTAACATCCTAGTCTGCAATCTATTCCTATTATTTGAATGAATAAGTGCAAAACAACTCCAATTTCTTTCGCAGCTAGAAGATGTTGTCTGGCTCAAAACTTTTATTGCAAGTTTTTGGAGAGCCTTCGTACTCTTTCCGAAATTCATCCACTATTCGGCCGGTTGCAATTTAGATACTGCATGTGCAAGCAAGAGCATCTCCAAAGCTACCCAGGTGATTTCCAAATGTATCTAATTCATTTAATGCCTTTATTTGCATATCTAAGTTAGGCTCTAATCTCTTTATCACATTCTCTAGCCTGACACGAACTTCATTATTCGCAGCAAATGATTGGGCATATCTGTACCTAGGATTTAGGTAGTAACCCGCTGCATGAAGATCGTGATAGAGTTGTCTTGTCCATCTCTTGTCGATCATCCTCCAATAAGACTCCCTGCTTCTACAATCACGCTGAATTGTCAACTTTGCCTTATCCATGGCATCGTATAGGAAGTCCATGGTAGATGCGTCGTCGGTTTCAACAAGACGGAGTACCCTCATTAGTGGCTCCATCACCTTTAGGATCGACTTGATTCTCTTCCAATATTTATTGCCCCATATGGTGTTCGCAACTTCAACCGGTGTCCTTGATGTCTCCTGCCCATGTTTTGTGTTGAGCCAATCTCGAGAAGCGAACATCTCACTCAACTCTCTCCTATGCTGGTATAAACTCTCTAATGCTATAAAGTTTGTTGCGAATCTAGTCGCCGTAGTCCTCAACGACTCTCGTCCTTTCGTAAACTTCTTCATTATTGCAACTACTTGATTATGATTGTAAAGAAACGTCGTCACTTCTCTTACCCCTTCGACCATTTCCTTAACATTCTTTTTTTTCCAAATCTTCCAATATAAGATCAATACAATAGGCAACACATGGTGACGAAAAAAATATGTGGTGTCTTTTTCATCAACTTATGTCCTGCAAGCTTATATGATGCTTCATTATTTGTCACAATCTGCACTACATTTTCTCTCCAATCTCATTTACAACTTTATCTATTAGTCCAGTAATATAATTAGAATTTTTTGTTACGGCTGAGACATCAATTGACTTGTAGTATATAGTTTCCAAGTGGCAGTACACCATAAAGTTGATCATGTTGCATCTGGTTGGGCCAGTCCAACCATTGCACATAATCGTGCATCCTCTGGCCTGCCATACAGGTTTAAAGGTAGCCACGTATGCTTTCACATCTGCATACTCTGCATCTGTCTATTTTCCCTTAATATCCCTAGCCGTGGGAGCTTTAATTCCTTCATCTGCTTCTGCTGCTACATCAATTACAACCTGCCAATATGGAGAATTGGCCGCGTTAGGAGGTATGTTGGCATGTATAAATAACTTTGCTGCTACCCTACTTAGCTTCTCAACGGAAGTTCTACTTCACATTTGTTTTATCTTCTTTTGTTTAGTTAATTCTTTCCTAAACAGGATTGGATCAATAGAGGGTCTCTTAGGCTCATTTACTTCTTCATCCAAATGTATAAGGGCATCACGAGAAGATGCCTCTCGTCGGCTCCCAAACATACGTCGTAACCTACCAAACCTACCCCCACCCCCACCTTAGAGGCAGTCGCACTTTCAGCTACCCCCCCCCCCCCCCCCCCCCCCCCCACCCCCCTATATCACGTATTGACCGACTCGCACCAAACATGTGGCGACGTTCTTCCTCTTCACGAGCTAGACGCAAGCTCTCTTTCCTAGCTATAGTTAATTCCCGATCTAAATTTTCATCAGAATAAATAGTATCTTCATTACAAACGCCCATATATTCAGGACCAAACACCTCTTGTCGAGCCGCATTCAAAATCTCATCTTTCTTCTTTTGTCCAGCAACACATTACCCTTCGACTCATCCAGACTGGCTTGCATTAAAATCATTATCTCTTTTGATACTCTAGTGCATCCCGCCACTTGACCTTTTCGATGTGCCAAATGTTATTTGAGACACGTAATTCCACCGGTTACTAGTCTATCATAATAGTTGCACTTCATTTTGGTGCCTAATACAACCAACCCTCTGACAATGTTGCCATCCAATATCCTCACTTGTTGGCCAGACCCAAACATTTCCTTGGTAGATATAGATTAGATATGACCTATGTTTATGTGAGATTGTGAGTTTACTCGCTATTATAAATTTATATACGGTTTTCAGAATCTAATAAATAAATATGATTTTATGTTCTAAACCCTAAGAAGCTCAAAAACCTGTCCAATATAAGAAAATATAAACATAAAGTCACTAATTTGGAAATAGAAAAAAATATAAAATCACAACAATAATCTGTAAAATGGACATTAATATGTTCTACTATGATTAACACATCATATTCTACCATTAAAACAATAACACATTAAATAAAAAATGATTTTTCAAATTTTTTAAAAAAAGGCCGAAAATAGTGCGTAAATAGAAAAAAAATATAAAATCACAACAATAATCTCTAAATGGACATTAATATGTTCTGCTATGATTAACACATCATGTTCTACCATTAAAACAACAACACATTAAATAAAAAATAATTTTTCGAATTAAAAAAAAAAATGGCCGAAAATAGTGCGAAAATAGAAAAAAATATAAAATCATAACAATAATATGTAAAATGGACATTAATATGTTCTACTATGATTAACACATCATATTCTACCATTAAAACAACAACACATTAAATAAAAAAAATGATTTTTCGAATAAAAAAAAGGCCGAAAATAGTGCATAAATAGAAAACAAAATATAAAAAATATAAAATAACAACAATAATTTGTAAAATGGATATTAATATGTTTTACTATGATTAACACATCATATTCTACCATTAAAACAACAACACATTAAATAAAAAATGATTTTTCGAATTAAAAAAATGGTCAAAAATAGAAAAAAAAAATATAAAATCACAACAATAATCTGTAAAATGGACATTAATATGTTCTTTTATGATTAACACATCATATTCTACCATTAAAACAACAACACATTAAAAATTAATTTTTCGAATTTTTAAAAACAGGGCCGAAAATAGTGTGTAAATAGAAAAAAATATAAAATCATAACAATAATCTGTAAAATGGACATTAATATGTTCTATTATGATTAACACATCATATTCTACCATTAAAACAACAACACATTGAATAAAACTATACATATATTTTTGAAGAATTTCTAAAAAATGGCCCACGGAGCTTCGAATCAAGGAAATCCTTAATATAAGTTGTTTTTATCTTTAATTTCAAGCCATGGGTGGTCGAAAATTGCAATAGAATGATTTAGGAAGAGTTTAGAAGAAAGAAGTATAAAAAAAAAGTGAAAAATCGGAGCTTAAAAAGAAAAGAAAAACTAGTCGTTTTATGATCGTTACGCCCTGACGGCCGGCCGTTACGGTTACAAAATCGGGGGGGGGGGGGGGGGGGGGTCCTAATACATGCACCGTCCAACTGAACTGATGCAAGTATATTTAAAGTCTATTGATATAATTTATAAACGTATGAAGACATGTATGGAAACACAAGCAAACATTCAAAAGCAAACGTATGGGGTCGTAACGGGGGGGGGGGGGGGGGGGGGGGGGGGGGGGGTGCTCGTTACGACCCCATATCGCATAACGGGGTCGGCCGTTATCATTACGTATCGGCCGATACAGTCGATACGTAACCGATTCCGAATTCCTTGGTCCTAATACATGCACCGTCCAGCTGAACTGATGCAAGTATATTTAAAGTCTATTAATATAATTTATAAATGTATGAAGACATGTATGGAAACACAAGCAATACATTCAAAAGCAAAAGAAGAATCAGTAGATCAAGATACATGTTTGATTTTGTGTTTGTATACAAAGATTGCAATTGATTTGCGAGAAATTGAGAAATTTCGATTTTTCCCAATTTTCCGCAACTTGCCCCCAAATCTCGAAATCGAAGCTCCAAATCCATGATTTTTCATGGAAAACAAGAAGAATCATTGATTTGTAACCATTTGACATTGATTTAACGTGATTTACAAAAAAAAAAAAAAAAAAAAAAAAAAAAAAAAAAAGGATAAAAAAATCGAAAAAGCTCAAAGGATCGAATAGGTGGGATATATCGGCACTACCTATGCATTTCGTATTGCATAGGTGGGATACAAGATATATCGTGGGATATATCAGCCGATATTGTCGATATTTAAAACAGTGCCTGCAGCGTAGTGTGGCTGTAGCACTACGTAGTGTCCTAAATAACGTAAATCCCTTGTAGCGCACGCTACAGGGGTCATAGCGTACATTACAACTAGATAGCGCAGTGTACGTAGCGTAAGCGACAATGTATTTTTTTACTATTTTTTTTTTTTTATATACTTTTTTCACGTTTTCTTTATATCTAATGTTGAGGAATGTGACACTTGTATTGTACTTGATACTTTTAACCTATGTGATTTTTATTTCTTTTCATTATTGTGACTTGTGGTTTCAATTAGACATTATTAATTAAAGTGGTTTGCTTAGAAAGTTGTTGATGTGATAATTATTTGATTTGGCTTATATATGTGGATTGGCTTTTGATAAACGATAACTAATAATTGTTTGAACATGCTTATAATTGATAAAAAGAATTATATTTTAGGCATTTTTATATTTGTTTTTTTTTTTTTCCATTATTTATTATATTTGTCCTATTTTTAAATTAAAAAATAGAAGTATTGTGTAGCTGATGCTACATGCTATAGAGGGTTGAGCGCTATGCGTCACGCTATCGCTATTTAAAACACTGATCAATACATCTAACTATGCCCATATTCTGAACACTGGTTATAATCAATCCTTGCCATACTCGTATTATGTGGATCTAGTTTAGAAAATCCTTGCTACACTCAATGGCCAAGCCTTACCAAAAAAAAAAAAAAAAAACATATGGAATGCTTCTAACGGTTTTAAGTAGCGGAGTGCGACTTGCTAGGAGACTGAAACTGAAATGACCTGCCCCAACTTGTTCTGGTGGCTTGTTTCATTTGCGCACCAAAACCGAGACGATTTGGCTGAGCCAACTTGGTTTTGGACGATATTTAGGACCATGAATCTATCAGCTTTGTGTGAGTAGGTTTATGGTAGCTATCACTAACGTATTTTTTCTAGTGGGAATGGGCTGCTGAACTGTGTTTTAAATGCTCATGGATATGCATTTTTCAGGAATTTGATTTAAATGGGGAACCTGTGTGGCTCTTTTGTCTTGCCGCACACCAACTTATTGTGGAAATGATTTTCCTAGGTAGTGCCAAGTTTCTCTTAGTATTTTACTTCTCCACGCTTCCCTGTATTACTCTAGCATATTCTACTGTTGAAATATGCATTTTTTTTAATTATTAGATCCCCTAATGATCATTCTTGTAATGTGGTGTTTCTTTAATAGGTATATGCTGGATGGATTGCATCACTAATTTTAGTTAGTTTTTTTGTTGCCATTGGTAATATAGGATCCATGGAACGCGTTCAGCGGAAATGCCATTCATTGGAACACGACCCATGTATCGACGACAAGGCATGTGCCGTCGCCTTTTGAAGGCTGTGGAAGAAGTATGCATCTTTTTACTGATACTACCAATCATATGTTAATATGCTTGCAGTCATTTCTTACTTCTCAGAACCTTCTGTTTCAACTTTCACGTACCATGTATCCTCTCTCTCTAATTTTGTGAACATGAATTATATATTTTAATACTCTTTCATGTTAGCAACCTTAATTCTGTGGTACCCTGATACGTGCATGGACATCAAGGTGTCCCGTATCGGAATCGGTTGGCGTAACGGTGACTTCTAAAACCGATATGGATACGGGGGCGTAACGGCGCAAAATTTTTTTTTTTGCCAAAAAAATATGGATTAAATCCAGAATATTCTAAGCATTCTAAATATGCATTCATTTATAAATTGGAACATGTTTGTGGTGGTGTAACAGTCCACTCTTTGGTGAGAAGTTGCATCGGACTGTCTGATGAATTTATGAACCAGATAACCTGAATTTGACTACAAAATTCATATATTTAATTTTCTAACTATCTACTATCAATGATAGATATATTAGAATGAATGTAATATGAAAATATCTTACATTAGGTGTTTGCAATTATTTTTGAGGAATTTCTCTAATATACCTGTGCACGTGACTGTGATTCCTGTCTATGACCTGTCATCCTCAAGTCAAGAATATTAAAATAAATAAATTAGTAGTGTCTGATATACTCCCCTGCAACTTGATTAAGGATTACTTGATTGGTTGTCAGGGGAGCTATTTTAAATACAAGTTCGACAGTGTCAAGTGTGTGCATGGCTTCTTGCAATAATACTGCTGTGAGCTGTCTACTGCAAATACTTACCTTAATACAAATATATACTCACAATTACAAGTCACCACCAAAATGAAAATCTACTTTTTTGTGGTTGCTCGACCTCCACATCATCGTCATCGTCACCATCAGGCTGAGGTTGTCCAATAGGTGTAGGTGCTGCATATCCATAATATCCAGTGCCAGAAGGAAATACTAGATCAACGAAACTAGAGGATGACTGATCCTGACTAGGCAACGACTCTGACCCCAAGTAAGGATATTCACCAGTGCCCGTCGAATAGCCATGCTGGTGCCCATACTCAGGTTGTTGAGAATCATGAGATTAAGAGTGCGTCTGCTGTGATGAGTAAATTGGATTTGAATTTGGATATCTATAATCATATGGATATTGATCAGGAGGGCTACTCCAACATGAATGAGATAGTATAGGTTTAGTATAACCACCATAATTATAATCCAATTGACCATAAGAATATCCATCATAATAACCAAGACCATGAGCCTGCCGATGTTCTGGACCTCCCGAACCCAGTGCACCACTAGATGTACCCTCCTGCTGGCTGTATCGTGACTCGGTACATTCATAAGTCCGACCTCGTATACCACCTCCTCGATGTTCATCGGCATCGCGATCTGTAGACAGCTGTATAGGGCGCTGAGCAACACTAGAAGTGTCAGCACTAGGGACAGGGGGGTCATCGTCTTTATCTGACACGGTCACGCTACCACTGCTCGTACTCTTTTGTTGATCTTGAGCCGTATCCATACGTGGTATAAACGCTGCCCCTCTTACTGGGTCCAACACATCTGCACGACTCTCTTGTTGTGCTTTGCGTATTTTGGGTCATCAATTTCCAATTCTTCACTATCCTCTTCAGTTCGCTTTTCCCTTGTTTCCAACTAAGGTAGAAGTGGGTCATCCTCATCATAAATATTGTCTAAGTTTATTGGACAGTAGTCTCCGTCATCGGCAGCTGTAATGCTCTTATGATGTTGTCGCATTCTTAGTTTTATATTGTAGTGCATGAAGACAAGTCTATCTAATGTTCTAGTCTGCAATCTATTCCTATTCTTTGAATGAATGAGTGCAAAACAACTCCAATTCCTTTCGCAACTAGAGGAAGATGTTGTCTGGCTCAAAACTTTTACTGCAATTTTTTGGAGAGTTTTCGTACTCTCTCCGAAATTAATCCACCATTCGGCCAGTTGCAACCTAGATACTGCATGCTGTGCAAGAGCATCTCCAAAGCTACCAAGGCGATTTCTTAATGTATCTAATTCATTCAATGCTTTTATTTGCAGATCTAAGTCAAGCTCTAATCTCTTTATCACATTTTTTAGCCTGACACGAACTTCATCATCCGCAACAAATGATTGGGCATATCTATACCTAGGATTTAGGTAGTAACTTGTTGCATGAAGATCGTGATGGAGTTGTTTTGTCCATCTCCTGTCGATCATCTTCCAATAAGTCTCCCAGCTTCTACAATCATGTTGAATTGCAAACTTTGCCTTATCCATGACATCATATAGGAAGCCCATGGTAGGTGCTTCATCGGTTTCAACAAGACGGAGTACCCTCATTAGTGGCTCCATCACCTTTAGGATCGCCTTGACCTTCTTCCAATATTTGTTATCCCGTATGGTGTTCGCAACGTCGACCGGTGTCCGTGATGCCTTCTTCCCATGTTTTGTGTTGAGCCATTCTCGGGAAGTGAACATCTCACTCAACTCTCCCCTATGCTGGAATAAACTCTCTAATGCTATAAAGTTTGTTGTGAATCTAGTCGCCGCAGACCTCAACAACTCTCGTCCTTTCGTGAACTTTCTCATTATTGCGACTACTTGATTATGGTTGTAAATAAACGTCGTCACTTCCCTTGCCCTTTCGACTATTTCCTTAACATTCTTATTCTTCCCAATATCTTCCAATATAATATCAATACAATAGGCAGCACATGGTGACCAAAAAAGATGTTTTCTCTTATCCATCAACATGTCCTGCAAGCTTATATGTTGCTTCATTATCTGTCACAATCTGCACTATATTCTCCTCTCCAATCTCATCCACAACTTTATTCATTAGTTCATTAATATAATTAGCATTTTTTGTTGCCTCTGAGGCATCAATTGACTTATGGTATATAGTTCCTAAGTGGCAGTACACCATGAAGTTGATCATGCTGCGTCTGGTTGGGCCAGTCCAACTATCACACATAATCGTGCATCCTCTGGCTTGCCATACAGGTTTAAAGATAGCCACGTATGCTTTCACATCCGCATACTCTGCATTTGTCCATTTCCTCCTAATGTCCTTAGCCGTGGGAGCTTTTATTCCTTCACCTGCTTCTGCTGCTGCATCAATTACCACCTGCCAATATGGAGAAGTGGCCGCGTTAGGAGGTATGTTAGCATGTATAAATAACTTTGCTGTTGCTCTACCTAATTTCTCAACGGAAGTTCTACTCCACATTTGTTTTATTTTCTTTTGTTTAGTTGATTCTTTCCTAAACAGATTGGATCAATAGAGGGTCTCCTAGGCTCATTTACTTCTTCATCCAAACGTATAGGGGCATCACATGAAGATGGTTGTCGCCAGCTCCCAAACATACGTCGTAATCAACCAAACCTACCCCCTCCCGCGTATCATGCACTGACCCATGCGTGCCAAACATGTGGCAACGTTCTTCCTCTTCACGAGCTACACGCAAGCTTTCTCTCCTAGCTATAGTTAATTCCCAATCTGAATCTTCATCAGAATCAATAATATCTTCATCACGAACGCCCATATATTCAGGACCAAACACCTCCTGTCGAGCTGCATCCAAAATATCATCTTTCTTCTTTTGTACAGCAGCACGTTTACCCTTCGACTCATCCAGACTAGCTTGCATTAAAAGCATTATCTCTCTCGGTACTCTGGCACATGGCGCAACTTGACCCTTTCGATGTGCTAAATGTTGTTTGAGACGGGTAATTCCACCAGTCACTAGTCTATCACAATACTTGCACTTCATTTGGTGCCTAGTATCACCAACCTTCTCACAATGTTGCCATCCAATATCGTTACTTGTTGTTGGCCAGACCCAAACATTTCTTTAGGTTTAGGTAGATGAGTGTATGACCTATGTTAATAAAGATGATTTTATGTTTAAACTAAAATACTAAACCCTAAAAAGCTCCAAAACCTGTCCAATATAAGCAAATAAAAAATAAAGTCACTAATTCGAAAATACAAAAAAAAATATTAAATGGCACCCCAAATTTGTAAAATGCACATTAACATTTTCTATTATGATTAACACATAATATGGCATGATTAAAACAGCAAAACAACCATTTAAAATTGATTTTTCGAATTAAAAAAAAAAAAGGGTCAAAATTCATGCGTAAATAGAAAAAAATATAAAAAAAAATATTAAATGGCACCCCAAATCTGTAAAATGCACATTAATATGTTCTACTATGATTATCACATCGTATGGCATGATTAAAATAGCAAAACAACCATTAAAAATTAATTTTTCGAATTAAAAAAAAAAAGGGTCAAAATTCATGCGTAAATAGAAAAAAAAAAAAAATATTAAATGGCACCCCAAATCTGTAAAATGCACATTAATATGTTCTACTATGATTAACACATCATATGGCATGATTAAAACAACAAAACAATCATTAAAAATTGATTTTTTGAATTAAAAAAAAGGGTCAAAATTCATGCGTAAATAGAAAAAATATTAAAAAAATTTTAAATGACACCCCAAATCTATAAAATGCACATTAATATGTTCTACTATGATTAACACATCATATGACATGACTAAAAACAGCAAAACAACCATTAAAAATTGATTTTTCGAATAAAAAAAAAAGGGTCAAAATACATGCGTAAATAGAAAAAAATATTTAAAAAATATTAAATGGCACCCCAAATCTGAAAAATGCACATTAACATGTTCTACTATGATTAACACATCATATGACATGATTAAAACAACAAAACATATTTAAAAAAAGTTAGATTCAACAAAATTCGTAATATACTAATATAATGTGTTTTTATCTCAAATACCCAGCCAAGGTTGGTCGAAATTGGTAGTAGAAGGAGTGAGAAACAGTTTGGAAGCAAGAAATTTGAAAAAAAATAGCAAAAAACGAGCTTAAAATGAAAAAAAATAATGTTACGGTTTTTCGACCGTTACGGGCGGGCCGTTACGGGTCAGCCGTTACGGCCGTAACGGGCCCGTATCAGCCGATACGGGTACAAAAAATCATAACGGCCGATACGACCCCAAAATGCGTATCGGCCCAGACCGTTACCATTACGTATTGGCCGATACGGCCGATACGTAACCGTTTTGGCACATCTTGATGGACATGGAGACATTGGTGTGAAAGGCAGTTTTCAAAATGTTGATTGATTGGCGAAATAGAATTTACAAAGTGCACCCAAATAGTAAAGATAAGGTTGTGATGACGGTGACGATGACGACAACACTGACAATATATTAACAGTCTAAGAGAAGTATATAAGGGATACTGTGTTATAGATGTCATATTGAAATGCATGTACAATTGTTACAGAAATAGCAGGACACTGCTGCATCAATGCTCATGCTTTATCCATATTGTATCCTCCGTATGCTAGCACTCTAACAAAGTATCCGAATATCATAGTGTTTAAATTAAAGTAACTGACAATATCGGTCATTTAGAGTTGCAATGATATTGTATATGCCCATGCTTCTATAAGGAATCTTAGGGGTCATTTGGCACCGTGGATTTGGGGGGATTTCAAATCCCCTGGTTGTTTGGCAACATAAAGTAACCGGGGGTTTCAAATCACCTCAAAGAGGGGGTTTGAAATCTACGGTGAGAGCTTGGATTACATCTAAAATCCTTCCAAGAGTTACATGTGTAACATGTGTGTCACCATATTATTATTCTATTGGGCACATGGCCCACTAATGATATCCCAAAACAATTAGATTATTAATTGCATCACTATACTTTAATATTATGATTAGCACCGTCCAAACATTGTCCATGTAAATCAACGGTTAAAAATCGTTGCTTAGTCACTCGGACATGATCTTGTGCTTGTGGCCCACCTGAGACTTGGAATTTCATCATTTTCGGACAAAGCATATATTTGATGCAGGGACATGTGATAACCTAACCCTAAATGCATGTATAATCAGGTTAAAGAATATTCAAATAAATACACCAATTAACTAACTGTTTTCAAACAAAGGGATTAGGTAAATCTCAACACAAAGATGAGGTTATTCCATCAGGATCATGCCCCGTAGCATAAGATCACGTAAACAGTAAAAAGGGATAACATCGGGATATGAGGATATCCCAGATCTAGCATAAGTCAGTCCACGAGTAAGCTTGGATCTGATTCTACTGACTAACCATCATTCTTTTCCATTCGAACTAGAAAGGGGTATTCAGAGAAAAACGAAAGGGGTGAAGGATGAGGGCTTCGAGATGAAGAAGGTATAGGTCCGTTGTCGTCAAAAGAAAAGGAGGAGGATGATTCTTACCTTTTCCTGTATCTCGAAGATCTTAGAAAGAGGGAAACCCAAAATCGGGGTGGAATCCTCAACACCCAAGGGTCAATCTTGAAATCCTAATCTCTTGAATAAAGATGAAGAAAATAGACGAATTCTTATTCATTCAATAATAACGAAAATAGGGTTCCTCACAACGTATATATAAGCTATGGAAAAAGTAAAAGTGCACTAAAGCCCCTAGAAACAAGAAAAATAACAAAAAGACGAAAAATAAAGAAAGTTGCAATAAAGCCACTGAAATAAGAAAAATAACAAAACAGTCCAAAACTAAAACACCCATGTGGTAGGATGTGACATCCGACCCACAGATCTATGGTCGGGGTGAACACCCATGTGGTAGGGTGTAAAATCCGACCCATGGATCTATAGTCAGGGTGCGGTCATGCCGCTCTTGCACTCGTAGTGCGTTAGAAAGTGGGTCTGATGGACCCGTCGTCCATCCACATCAACTCCTCCGCTCTGGTACTCTGTCGACGACGCCTCCTCCTCTGGTACACTCTAAAGGGCGCACCACTGATGTCCGCATCAATATTTCAGCAGGCTTATTACAAACATTTTGTTAAACATTACATACATCACTAGTTAGAGATATTAAAGTTGATTTAGAAATTAAATTCAAACACCTGTAAATAGATCATGCATAGCTATTTTTGGATTAAAGTTGATTCCCAATCCAGGGTGCCAAACACAATAAGAGGATTTCAAATCCAGGGGGTTTCAAATCCTGTGGGTTCCGAATCCAGGGGGTTCAAAATCCACGCTCCCAAACAAGCCCTTATAGTCTTATAGAACATAAGGCCATTTTTTCTCTATTTCACCTCTTTAACAGCAATCCCCCCCCCCCCCCCCCCCCCCCTCTCTGAATGACCCTGCACTGTCTGATCTTCTTCTTTTTGAGCTTGTTGTACTCAGTGTTCGAAATATCGGTATCGCACAATGTATCACACTCTTGGGAACATAGGGAAACATTGGGAAAATGGTTGAATTTTTTAATGAAACTTTGGGGATTGTTAAAATGGCCCTTAATACACACTTTTAAATCATAATATCTCAAAAAAAAATAAAAAATGCACATAATAAGTGGACCACGCTTGACAAAGCATTCTCAACTGCTATTTGTGGTGTGGTCCATGTGATCTTTGGATATGATTTATTTTTTTGGATAATACTCTATAACAATCTCTAAGGGCCTGTTTGGTTTTCTGGCTCAAGTGTAATTACATTGTAAATGAGTAATAATTATTTCATGGATTGGCTACTCCCCCTGACACCAGCCCCGTGGCTAGTGGTCGGTGCTCTGTGGGCCCCACCATGATGTATGTGTTTCATCCATTTTTACAGATCATTTTAGGGCTTGATACAAAAAATGATAGGGATATAAATCTTAGGTGGGCCACGCCACAGGAAAAAATAATGAATTGATATTCACCATTAAAATCCTCCAAAGGCCTACTGTACTGTTTATTTGAAATCCAATCTGTTGATTTGGCCATAAAGACCTAGATGAAGGGAAACAATAATCATCAGCTTGATTCAAAACTTTTATCGCCCCCAAAACGTTTTTAATGGTCAAAATTCATTCAACACTGTTTCCTTCAATGTGGTCCACTTGAGATTGATATGTACTTTATTTTTTTTTTCTTATATCATAAAATGATATATGAAAGTCGATGGACAACATGGATGACACACATACATCATGGTGGGCCCCACAGAGCACCGACCCCCTTTGAACCGTTCGTACAATTCGGAGCTCGAGGAGCGTCAGTGCTCGTCTTCGCACGACACGTGCCTGCTTAGGGACATGGATTGCGTACTACCCCCGCTAGCCTAGCTCTGAACGGGCAGTTCTGTAGCTGGCCCTACAGAAGTGACGTTACCAAGTTCTGTGGGACCTGCCATGATATATTTGTTGTATCCGCACCGTTCATTCATTTGAAGATATCAATTTAGGGCACGAGCCAAATAATGAGTTAAATCCAAGGCTCAAATGGACCCCCATAGAACACAGTGGAGAGAGACGCCCACCATTAAAATTTTCTAAGGCCCGAAAACAGTGGATCTGGCTCATTCTTTGTCTCATGCCTTGAAATGATACACCTAAATATATGGACGGTGTAGATACAACACATACATCATGGTGGGCCCCACAGAACTTGGTGCGTCACTTCAGTAGCCGTCTGGCTACGCTCCCCGTCAGTATGACGGTCATAGGGGGAGACGGATTGGCTACTCACCTTGACACCGGTGTGGTCAGTGCTTTGTGGGCCTCACCATAATGTATTTGTTTCATCCATTCCATTCATCCATTTCTACGGATCATTTTAGGGATTGATACAATAAATCTAAGGGATATAAGTCTAAGGTGGACCACACCAAAGGAAAACAATAATGATTGGATATGCACCATTAAAATCCTCCTAAGGCCCACTATACTGTTTATTTCACATCCAATCTGTTGATTGGGTCCTAAAGACCCAGGTGAAGTGAAAAAATAATAATCAGGTTGTTCCAAAGCTTTTATGGCTCCCACAACGTTTTTAATGGTCAACGTTCATTCAAAACTGTTTCCTGTAATGTGGTCCACTCGAGTTGTAAATATGGTTCAATTTAGGGTTCAACGGATAAAATTATGTGAAAAAACTTATGGACGGATTGGATAAACCGTATACATTCAAGGTGGACCCAACTGAGTTTACTCAGTACAACAAAAGCGTACTGAGTAACTAGTATGCAATCCTATTTCCATCTGCCGAAGCAGATGGCGCACTGTGTACTAAGGTAAACTCTGTGGGGCCCACTGTCATTCATGCATTTTATCAAATCCGTCCATCCATTTTATCATATAATTTCAGGTTTTTTGAAAAAAAATTAATCATATATCCAAGCTCAAGTGGACCACACCACCTGAAACAGTTTGAATTGAAGTCTACCGTTGAAAAGTTCTTGGGGGCCCACCGAAGTTTCAGATCAAGATGATATTTGTTTTTTCCATTCATCCATGTCTTTGTGATATTATGAACAGTTTGGATGACAAATAAACTTCATTGGGGCCTTATAAATATTTCAATGGTGGAAATCAATACTTACACTGTTTCCTTTGGTATGGTCCACCTGAGATTTTGATATACTTTATTTTTAGGCTCAACCCCTAAAATGATATGGAAAAACTGATGGACGGCGTGGATGAACCATCTACCAAACAGTGGGCCCTACAGAGTTTACTCGGTACGATAAGAGCGTACTGTGTAACTCAGTACGCAACCCGATTTCACTGCCCGCCCCTCTTTTCAGTTGCCCTCGAGATTTTAGGGTTCGTTCCCTCAAATCTCTCCATCCATGCAAGCCGATCCTCTCCACCCCCTCAAATCTCATTCCGGAAGGTCGATCCGGCCTGATTCCTCGCCGGAATCTCCGAGAAAGGGAAGATGAAGAAAATGGAAAGAAAATCGCACTCACCTGTCGAATGGCCCACCTCCGATCACCGCTACAGCCAGGTGGTACTCTCCGATTTCTTTTTTTTTTTTTTTTGTAATTCAATTTTTTTTTTTTTTTGGATTCTCCATTGCTCGGATCCGATTTTTATGGTGTGTGGGTTAGCTACAGTGGGACCCGTGAGTCCCTTGCAATCTGCCCATGACTGTCCGTGCGTTGATGCTGACGTATGAATATGGAGAGGAAATGGCGCGATATCGGTCGATATTGTGCGATATCGACGATAATATCGGCCGATATCTGGATTTGGGATTTTTTTGTATCTTCCGGACGTTATCGGGAGTATATCGTCTCGTCGTGGTGCAATACCGATAATATCGGCCGATAGTATCGATATTTCGAACACTGGTTGTACTCCCCCGCTAGGGATCAATCCGTACTTTGATTAGGAGGCTCACTGCCTTCTACAACTTTTGATGTGCGAAGTTCTGAGATAAATTCTTCTTGTGTAGGGTGAACAACAATGGTCACACCATCTTTCATGAATTTGTACATTTTATTACGATAATGGTGAGTCCCCACTCCAAGTTTGAACTGCCATGGACGCCTCAATAAAAGATTGCAGCCATCCATTGAAACTTCTTTGTAGCCACTTCATGTTATGTTTTTCCAAGGAAGAACGAAACCATGCATTGATTGGACAAGATGAATTCACTGCCTTTTGTTGGGCCAACAATTTTAGGGTTGGGGATTTTTTTTTTTTTTAAACTGTTAGATTTAGTGCATCAATGGCCTCATTAGAAATAAGATTTTCCCATCTACCCTCATCAGCGATGACTATGAACTCTTTCCTTCAATAAAGCAGATAATATGGACAATGCTTGAATGAATCCGATCATCTGTGTGATCATATTTTGGTGGGAGATTTGTTAGAAACACGAGTGACTTTTAGGAGGCACTTCAATATAGGCTGGACCTTTGTTAAGGTCTTTGTCACTATTAGGCCAATCCACTTGGGTCTCTCATTTGGAAAAGAAGAGGCCCTTTGTATAACAAAGGCTTCACCCACATCATCCCATAGGACCACTAGTTCTTCCTCAGTTGGCTCTTCGTCATGGATAGGACCTTTGCCCTACCATGAGCTGTTTACCTTTTCATACTAGCCAGGAGCTTTACGACATTCTGCAACCCTATGGTTCTAGTCTCTGTACTTGAAACACTGAAGCAGCGATTTGTTGCCTACACACTCAGCTGCAGCTACAGTGTTCATGCGAGCTGAATAAGTCGGAGGGAGCTTGCAACAAGTGCACACATGGATGGGATCCAGAAGTCATCGATATCCACCATCTTGGGTGCTACTCATATTGTGCACGCCCACTTGGATGCATTTCACAAGTTTTCGTAGCCATATTTCTATTGCAATTCCAACACTAATGTGCAGGGGTATGCCTCAGCAAGTGTTCATATCGGTTGTAGTATTAAAACATCACGAATAGGTGGTCTCAAGCTGTCAAGCCACTCAAATAGCTCATGACAAACTACTAATCTGACTCACTAAGGTCATTTAGGCGACTAGTTCATTAAATCTTCTGTCATCCACCACTCGTTCATCTTGGTGAAATGTGTGCAACCGTTGATACATGATTTGGACGTAATAGAATGGTAGAAAAGTTTCATGTACCCTTTTTTTTTCATTTTGTTCCAATTAGTGATCTTAGAGCAAGGGCTGGTTAATGGATGGATTGAGATTGATGAGCTGATTAGGAACTTTTATGGCTGAAAACATTAACGGTGAAAATTTTGTTTGAGTAAAGGCTGGACAGTTGGGACAGTTTAAGGGCATGAAATCTAGATGTTTCATGTAAACAACTGAGAATTGGATGTTCGTGTCTGGAGTTTGGACAGTTGGGATCAGGTGAAATTCTGAAGAGTGAAGACTGGAGAAAGGTGGTGGGCTGGACTTCGCACTCCTTCCTCCAATGGATTAGATGTACAGACGTTGCTTGTATGCTGCGTATGCAATTGCCAAGTACTTCTAAAGCGCCTGTGTATCATCCATGATGCTCTGCTAGAGTATCAAAGTTTTCCTCTTATATTATAGACTGTCCTTGCAATTGTGTTGGGTGAATTAGCAACAATAGTCATATATTTTCCTTCCACATCTGGTGTAATTCATTACAACACTTCTGTTAACCTAGGTTTCTCTTTCCTTATCTTCTTGAAAAATAATTCTCAGCAAACGTACGCCTTCTGTTGTGAATGCAGACTTTTAAGTGGAGAAATTGGATTTTTGAGCTCATCTTTCTTTGGATTGTTTCTAACTTAAAGTTATTTTATCAGATGCTCTCTTCTTTACATGTGGAGAAGCTAATTATCCCTGCAATACCCGATCTGCTTGAGACGTGGATGACATCATTCTCCTTCAAACCTCTGGAGTTATCCCATAGAGAGGAGATCAGGAATTTGGTCATGATAGTTTTTGCAGAAACAATATTGCTGCAGAAGTCCATATGCAAGCTGGAAATGGAAGATGAAAGAGGTAATGATTTGCTGCCTGTTTTGCAAACCATGGCCTCAGCACCCATTTGTCAAGCACATGCAAGATTGGGCCTCTCATCAGGCAAGGCTTCATGGAAAATGTGCCATTGCGAGAAAATCATGCTGATCCAATCTTTGGCAGGCCGTGTTCATGGAATCAATGAACGACATAAAAGAATAACCAATGGTCTATATCTATTGGGGATGTGTGGCCCACCTGGTGAGTGGATATGCCTGCTTTCTAGGCTAGGGCACATTCACAGTGGCACCTGCCTGATGAATGGGACTGATTTCATGCATGAATGCCACATTCAATGTTTTAAATATTGATGATATCGGCCGATACATCCCACCTGTGTGATACGAAATGCACAGGTAGTGCCGATATATCTCACATGTTCGATTTGGTGAGCATTTTCAATTTCCTATCCTTATTTTTTATGTTGAAATTATGTTAAATCGGTATCAAATTGTTATAAATCCATTGGTTCTTCATGGTTTGCATGAAAAATCACGGAATTGGAGCTTTGATTTCGATATCCATTGGTTCTTCTCCATGTTTTTTTTTTTTTGAAAATTTCCTTCAACCAACTGTCAATTGAGACTAATTTTGAAGTATTTAGAAGTATTTGATGAAATGATCATCACATATACCCTAATTTCAAAAAGTATAGGCGGTCCGATTTAGAAAATTTGGGAAATTTTCTAAAATTTCCCAGTTTCTCCCAAATTGCTTGTAATGTTGCACTCCAAACATGAATCAAGCATGTATGAGGGCTAATCAGGAAGTGCATAGCTTAAGACCCTATACAAAGGAACCTATTATGTGCACTTCTTTTTTAAGATGTTATGAATTTAAAAGTGTATATTAAGGTCTTTTTTAACAATCCCTGAAGTTTAATTGAAAAAGTCAATCATTTTCCCATGTTTCCCCATGTTTCCTAATAAGTACGATAAATTACCCGATACAAACGATATATCCCGTGCGATAACTGATATGTATCTGTATCTCAAGGATGCGATAAATAACATGATACCGATATTTTGAACATTGGCCACATTGACAGGTGTGGGGCACTCGTGTTTTGTTTGCAGATGGTTGCATGCTTGCAAGTTAATCCTATCATTCATATTTACACATGGAAATTCTACCATTTCTATATGGTGTCTGGATTTCATTTTCCTTTCTTTCAAAGCTAATATCCAGATTAGTATTTGTAACCAGCTTTCACGAAGGAATCCATGAAACTCATGTGCTAAAGAACATTTCAGGTGGTCACACAAATCCTGATAGTCAAGATGTTCTGCTGTGGCAGATTCCTGAATGCAAGTTGAGTGGAACCCATGATGCTATTTTTGGCCCATGTAAAGAGAAAAAAGGTGGTAGCTCTGTCCCTGATGCATTGCCCCCTCTCTGTTCTAGTATTTCAAGCAGATCCACTTCAGAGATTTTGCCTGTCCAAACTGCATTACTTCATAATATAGACATGGTGCCACGGAATCTAGGAACAGGGTCCTTCTCATTCTCATCCATTGGTACGGTTCTTCCTAATTCCTCTGTGAACTCTGAAGTTATTTCCAGTCCGAGGAGGCATATCCGCGGATGGTTGCAAAGTGCTGATGATGCTAAGGATGCCCATCCTGATGTTATATGCTGTAGCCTTCCTGTCGACAGTCTTCTCAGTATCAGAAGCTAAATTCTGGCTAACTAAAAATTTTGTTGCAGCCACCGCCACTGGTTTCATTTTTTGTATATTCAGATACATATCTCCGTTGATTTCTCATTCACATTATTTTTTGAATTCTGCATCTTGATTTCCACTGTGAAAGAAACCAGTGCAATTTCAAAACAATTCAAAAATGATTGATGAGTAGTTTTAGAGTGTCCTTTACGCATGTGCCCAAATTATATATTGGTGACTTCGATTAGATAACAGAAGTTGAAGCTTCTAAATGAAGCATTGCTTGTGATTTTGGAGCTTAACGAGTTCTTAGTTGAATCGACAAGTTTCTCTCTCAAGTGCAATGCAATCTTCATTTGGGGATGTGAAGAAAGATAATATCATATGCAATTGTCACATGGACCCCCTTGCGAACGTGTGTGGCATCCAGACTGCTTTTGTGTCACGCCTTATCATGGATGGGACATAGGCAAAATAATCACAGGATGGAGATGATCCCAACCAATTCAATCTGAGTTTTTGAGGGCAAAGAGATGGTTAAAAAATTCAACCTGCATCCCACATTCCATTTGAGCAATTAGGAATTTCTAGTTTGTTTGATTTTGAGCCATGGCCTATCCATAGTGGGACCTGCTGGATGATCAGTATGAACTTTGAATGGCTCTGCTACATATTTCCCTGTCTGTATGTGTGTCAATCGACTGTAATGTTCTGCATTTGATAGTCGCAATCCTCTCAGAGAAGTATGTATTTAACGTTCTCATTTCAAATTGATTTTGTGGAGAAGTTTGGTCGCCGTCTTATTTTGTTAATCATAATTATGAATTAGAGCCGATGATTGTTGGTTATCAATATTATTTTTAACCCTCACCAAAAAGATATATAATCACTAATGTGTAATTACGATTAATTAAAATGAGATAAACCCATTTTTTAGGCATCTACCAAATGAACCCTCAGCTTTTACATCATATCTAATGCCTGCTATGAGATATGGAAGTATTTGGTGTTCTTGTCTCCCTCCTCAATCCAATGTAGATTGGCATTTCAAGCCACTCTAATCCTAATTTCTCTATGGAGTTATATCTTACACCCCACTCGATACACTCTAACCCAGTTTTAATCTAAGTCCATCCAATCTAGGCCCCACCCAATTTACTATTCATGCAACTAAAAGCTCTATAGCTGAACATGGTTCAAAAACCCGAAAACTTGAGTCAATGTCCAAAGCTGGATCAGGCTGACTTGAAGGCTCAACCCAACTCAACTCGATATTTAATTATTACATAGATAAGAATATTTAAGGGTTTTGCTTGTGTCCAAAGCTTTTAGATGGCATGTGGATGCCCGTTCATCATTCAAGACGATTTTTCAATAGTACCACAAGGAGCAAGCCAAGGTGCAAAAATATCTGATGACCCTAAACCTTTTTGAATGAGCCAATTTGTTACAACTGTCAGTTATTTACAAGCCATAGATCACATGTTTAGAATCATTAAACCAAAGTTCTACTTTGGAATTATAAGGCAAAGTGGGATCTATCAAATGACTTATTTTGTTTCTCCATTCCATTTTAACCTTTCATTTTTAAATGCTATTGATTGGATGTTTAGAATTTGCCCACTTGGTGTGATTTTGCACTGTGGCTTGCTGAATGAACGGTTCAAATTGATGGCAGGCCCTAACATGTGTCATTTGAAAGGTAGGATACATTAAAACCTTTTAAAGTAATTGTAGCTATTTAATAGGTGTTTTTATTTTTAATATTTTTTAAGAGGGGTCAGACAGGCCCATACAGTAGTGCGCAATGCAAGGGCGACAGAGCCCTCTCCGGCGAGAAATTAATTAAATATCATGTGACCCAATGTCCTACAATCAGATATTAATAGGTTATGAATATAAAATTGGCAAGAAAGCCATAAATAAAGTGCATGGCTTGTTAGTAATGTCACTTGACTATCCTAGTAGGGTTTGGGTTTGAATCTCACACCCTACCATATATATATATATATATATATATATGGGAAAAGGTACTATGCGCTTGACCTCACGAGTCCGTCCCATGAGGTCGAGCTGTGTGGGCCCCACCGTGATGCGTTTCAAACATCAAGGATGTTATTTATTTATTTTTTTTTTTAATATATTATTTGTTTTAATTTTTAATTTTAGAAAAAGAAATCACCCAGCAGGGATGTGGGCTTGAATCTCACACTCCACTCACCCAGTGAGCGACTCTGTTCGACTCAAGCTTGAGTCGGCAAGCTGACTCAACAAGTCTGGCTGAGTCATGACCGGGTCGAGCTAGCACTCAAATCCCCACACACTCACGCACATTCACTCTCACTCGGCACCACAGGGAATGCAACCTTGGGTAAAACTCCATAAGAGTCTACCACTGAGGAATGGCAATAGGTGCAGATTTGAAATGACAGTCGGATTGGTGTGTGGATTTCTCTAATGACAGCCAGATTGGTATGTAATCTCAGTCCTACCGGTTGGATCACAAGTTATGGTCCACCCAATGCATGATTTTCAACCTATAGAAGTGAATGCTACGTCCACCCTTCCAATAGGTTAGCCCCATCTATCATCAGGTGGGCCACATCATAGAAAACCACGTTTAGCCATCTGGTAAGTAGCAAAATAGAGTGGGTGGGTGTGGCTGATTTTTGCATAAGACGATCCTCATGGAGGGGCCAACCTATTGGACAGCTCGGATTCCTCTGCATGGACCGTAATTTGCCAGTTATTATTATTATTATTTTTTTCGGTAAAATGATGAGGATGCCTACTACATGATCCTTGTGCATTACTACAATTTTTAGTGCACTGGTTTGTATTGGAGGGTGTTCAGTTGAAGAAGGGAAATGTAAATTGTACTGGTGCATGCAGGATGGAAATAGGGGCACCTCCAATCATATGCTATCTAGCCGTTCATTAGATGGGGCAGAAGGGGCCATTTTTAAAGTAATCCATGCACTACTGATCTGTTTCTCGACCATCCAGTTTTGTTGTAGTAGCGTGTCCAGCTTGATGGTTGGATCCGTCTGATTTATTGGGCCAGGTCATTTTTATTATATATCATGCACAATGGGCATATAAAATGAACGGTCCACATATTGCACAAAAGTGGATGGTTGAGCTCAGGCTCAGGGACGTTCGTTTAGGCAAGATGATATGTACGGTCTGATCAGGTGGTCCATTCAACAAACATGCACGGATTGCTTTATTCTCTCTCTCAACTGTTTATTTTCTGGCCACTTAATGTAAGGCTTATAGGCTTTTTTTCAGCTTGGACCCACTCAACCATGGGCCCCACATACCCAAAAATTAAAAAGACTGTGTAAGTCATCAGATATTCAAGGATCTAACGGTGTACAATAATTCTACACAAAATGTGGACCGTCTAATCAGTCAATAATTTTGCACTTGATTCATCAAAAGACAAAACCAACAAAACCCCCCAAAACAAAGCTGCTGCTGGGCGTGACTATGTATAACATTTTCTAGTTTTCGTGTATGTGCTATTCAACGGTTGGATCACAGTATGTATTTTATATAAATATTTATATGTTAGGCCAAAATGTGGGGTTCATCTCCCAAGCCAATCACGTGGCAACACCTGTTTCAGGCACATAGCTTAGTTGTTCAGCCTCCCAGATCAACTTGGCTGTGACTTCATCCTGTTCTGGCACATATTCCTGAGATAAAAGAAGAAAAAAAAAAAATATCATGTAATGAAATGCCAAGTAGAGAATGATGAAAAACGAAATGAAATACTGAGTAGAGAATGCTATTTAACACGTGGGTACATGTCACACATGCACAATCCCAAGCCAGTCATCACTGCACGGCTTGGATATCTCACAACACACGTCAGGTGGCCACATGCAGAGATGTGTGGCATTAACAAATCTCTAATTATTATTATAATTATTTTACAAAAAACCACCTATTAAATATACAATTTACATTCCAGTACCATTCTCATCAGGGTTTCTTCCGTTGGATATGGTGGGCCAATGCAATCAAAGTAGTTGGGCAGCTCTAGTGGGTCCTACCGTGATGTTTATGTGAAATCCACCTCAACAACCAACCAGGTGAGTCACCCTCCAAAGGACCCTCAAGATTTTTTCCCTTGGTGTGGGCCAGTTGAAACACAGATGGGCCTTATTTTGAGCCCCAGGCCTAAATCTTATGTGAGATGGATTGGATTTCATGGCAAGCCCTGTGTAAGCTCATGAAGGTCATGGCTCACCTGAATCACCTATATCTAACCTGAGATCACACATCTAATGGTAAGGAGATTCCACATGCACATCACAGCAGCTCCATCAACGGCAGAATCTCCACCCTTGTTATTTTTTGATGGGGCCCACGGTGATGTGTATATGAATTTCACTCCAACCATTAGATGTGTAATCTAATGTTATGTACAGGGGTAGAAAACAAAGCCAACCTCAAAGGAGACAGTTGGGAGAGAGACGTGCATGACCTTTATTTTTACAAGGCCCAACAAGCATTAACTCCGTTGATGGGGCCCACTGTGATGTGTATGTGAAATCCACTCTCACCATTAAGGAGTGTAATCTCATGTTAGGAACAAGAAAATAAATCAGGCTGACCTGTGATTGGGAGGCCACACCAATGGAGATGGGAGAGAGAGGTCCATGACCTTAAAACTTTTACAGGGACCACTGATGATTATGTGAAATCCACTCCAACCATTAGATGCCACACCAAAATTTAGGTCTAGGGCCCAAAAATCAGGTCCATCCATGATTGAGGTGGGCCACATCAAGGAAAAAGTTTTTCTGTGTATATAGTCCAATCGTCTAGTCCACCTGAATCATGGATAGAGATGAGTTTCGGGCCCAGACTCTAGCAGGGGGCAATGCAACTGGTCATCGGGGTGGATTTCACATAAACATCACTGTGGGGCCCACTCAAGCACCTCTTTGCTCTCATCAGCCACCCTCAACTGTTGTTAATTAATCTAGCAGAATGTACTCGAATGATAATTACTTATGAGGTAGCTTATTCAAAACCTTTTTCGTAAAGGTACTGGAATGTAAATCCTATATTAAGTACGTAGTTTTTTTTTTTTTTTTTTTTTTTTTTTTTTGTGTAAAATTATCTATTATTATTATTATTATTATTATTATTATTATTACCTCAAGTTGCCTGACTAATTCCTTGGCTGTTGGGGCAGATACGATAATTCGACGGGCAGCTGGTGCGATGAAACCTTCGTCAACAGCTTGATCGATAAACGATAACAAGGAATTATAATATCCATCCACGTTCAGGAGACCCACCTGCCAAATTAATTTAAATTAATTAATCTCTTCAATGAAAGATTCATCTATATAAACAAAAAAGGTACGATAAGCTTACTACAGCAAGTACATGCTACCATGTCCGCCAGCATAAGTGCAATATCCTAGCCATCCATCAAGTGGGTTTGATTGTGTACGATGTTCATATCAAGCTGGTGCACTCGAAGGCAGGTCACAATGTAAGAAAGAGGAGGACAGTTTAGAATACTTCCAGTAAGCTTTTTTTGTGGTAGATTTTTTTTTCTTCCCACTATGACCCACCTGATAAGTGGACTGACCTGATTCTTGCACTTTGGCATCTACATCACACAGTCCCTCCAATGGATGGATCAGATCTCAAACTTACATGCAATGTTGTAGCACGCGGTGGTTTGTAAATAAACTGTCTTGCACATGCATGTGGACAGCTTAAGAAACAGATTATGGGATTGCTAATAATCCCAATAATCCATAATATTTTATTAGGAGAAATGCTCCAATGATCTCATGCACTATAAGAAGTAACAGTGCTCCCAATTGCATTGGGACACCTAATCAGTGCAATCCATTGATCTAAACTGTTCATTAGGTCCACCAAACAATTCATAGGCTACCGTACAAATTTCACACCAATCTAACAGATATTAATCATTTGATAAAGTCAATATTGTTTACAAAAAAAAAAAAGAAAAAGAAAGAAAGTGCAATCTAACAATTTTTTTCATCTGTTTACTAAGGACAATCACGGATTGCTTATATTCTAAAGAGTCACTTTCATTAGACAATCACAGCCATAACATCTATGGCTTGTAGGAAGGATGGCTTAAAAAAAATAAGTCCTCAACAAAAATAAGTCACTTTCATTAGGCAATTACAGCTAATATTGTTTACAAAAAAATATGTCCAATCTAACAATTTTTTCCATCTGTTTATTAAGGACAATCACAGATTGCTTATATTCTAAAGAGTCACTTTCATTAGGCAATCACAGCCAGCACATCTATGGCTTGTAGGAAGGATGGCTTAAAAAAATAAAGTCCTCATCAAGGATGGCTTGGATCATTGGATCAATGTGATTTTTTTGCATTGTGGCATGTGAAATGTGTTCTGGTCTTTATTGACGGTCCAGATCAATCAATACAACTAGGACACTGGATCATCTCTTTAATTATCCAACTATGATTTTCATGGTTAAAAAAAAAAAAAAACCAACCAACATGCTACTGACCTTTTCCCAATGTATTAGATGAGTATTTTAAGTCCAATTGGAAGGAATCAAATATTTTCAAAACTTTTATTTAACATTTGATTGAAAATGTGACTAGCTACCATGCAACCGTTGTACTAATCATGATTTCCATGTTGGGTGTAAAAATAGCACATGGCATGAGGTGCCATCCCACAGTCCATGCATTATTGCGTTCTTGAAGCCTGCTAGTCCCACATGGACAAACCTTTCCACATGGCAAGGTAGGCCCAATCATGAAGGTTGTGGTCCATTCATCATGGTGGCACGTGCTTGGGTCTGATCTGGGTCAGGTCCATAATAAGAAGATCCAGGCCTGACCCATTTATCTATGTGGCTTGTATTTGAGTTGGATGGATTGAGACGGCCTGAAGGCAGTCTGTTGGATTTCGTCAACATGAAGAGATTCTAGACCTGACCCACTTATAAGCACTTTTGAGGGGAGACCTCAAAGTGTCCAATTTCAAATCTCAACCTGTCAATTATCGAGTTGGGTCCAATGACCTATACACCAACTATTCTAGTCTTCGACTCACGACTTTGAAACTCTGGAAGTGCATGATGGTTGATACACAGGCACTATTAAATTGTACACCTAGGATATATATACACAACTCAAATTGAATTGTCCAAGTCATGGGTCCTAATTTAGATGAATGATACACCGAGTTGCAACTGTTCCTATCCTTTAACTGGAAGAGTGGCATGGTTATAACCGCCGGATCAAATGGGGAAAATGTCCACATTGGTATCACTCAATTCGTTTTGTGAGCCTCCTCGGATGCAAAGCAAGATGGATTTTACTGAAACAATGAAACCAATCCTAATTTGCACATCCAAACAGGGCCTAACAATGAAATAAGTACATGAACTACACACCAAGCTGTCGTGTATAGCTTACACACTGGATAATTAATTCCTCTACTACTACCAAAGGATAGTAAGAAACAAGGATGTGTTACCGGTTTCTGATGGATTCCGAGCTGCGCCCATGTAATGACTTCCAGTAGTTCCTCGAGGGTCCCGTATCCACCTGATGTATTTTTCATATGCATTCCCATGAGATACAATAATTATGAAAAAGATTATAATATATATATATGTGTGTGTGTATTTTCAAGTCCAACCGGTAGATTGGACTCATTATGAGAATTACCTCGTGCAAAAATCAGCCGCATCCACTCATCAGGTGGACCACACTAATATTTTGTTATTTATCAATGGTCTGTCATATTTTACACAAGGTGATCACCATAGAGAGAGAGAGAGAGAGAGAGAGAGAGAGAGAGATATTTTAGGTGTGGGCTTAGTATCAGTACCGGGCAGAGCAATAAAAGCATCAGCTTGGCGAGCCATCTCAGCCTTGCGTTGGTGCATGTCAGACACAGCTCTCACTTCACCAACAGTCTCGCCAGTTATCTGCAGCAAGATCATATATTATATATGGTCAAATCTCAGGGCCCTTTGATTTACACTAGGACTACCCAAAATCATGGTCCACAGGCGCACAACATACACAACAACAACACCCTTGGTGATCAATGATCAGAACCCTTCATTTGATGGGTTTTTCACAACGGACAGCATACAACGAACGCTAATGGACTTGCTAGTTGAATGTGAATAATTGCTCTTTCTTTCTCTTACTGGCCCAGTGCATGTGACACAGGCTTGCTCCAGATCGTCCATCAAGTAGATCTTTAGATACCATGGTGGGCCCACCAGACGAACATTCCCAAGGGGTGGTATACCCCAAGTACGTCCCTCAAAACTACAGTCTGGGGGGGTACTCTTGAGAGTTTCAGAACAAATGTGAAGATAATATTTTAGTTTTGCACCATTTAAAAACTGGTGGTAAACATTCGACCATACACAGTTGTCTGGAGATCCAGACCGTCCAAGTTGCTCACCCAACTGCAGATGGAGCATATAAAAAACTACACTGAGAAGATAATATTAAGTAACAAGCTAACCTCAAAAAAAAAAAAAAAAACTATTTGATTTTTCCCCTTCGAATTTGGACCACTCAATATTTTACTTTCCCATAATCATGCGATATTATTGATATGCTCAATCCATAATAGGGATCACAATTTGAATGGTCTGGATAGGCTGTAAATCAGTGCTACATGTGATGAGAATTGAGCGGCCACCATTTTCAAAAGAGTGGTGAACTAACATAGGAGTTTGGCCTACATATAAAAGCCACAGGAAGAAGAAAAAGGCAAAAGAAAGGTAAATCTTAGTGTACCCCAGATTGTAGTCAGATGGGACCACCCTACAAGAGTCTCATCTTGATATTCTAGACTTTTTGTTTACTGGACCATATATGCATGGTCCACAGTGTCACCTAAATGATTGAAGAATATGGTTGGCCCCAGAGCGCCTGCAAACAAACAGTTAAAAGGAGGAGCAAAAATTCACATTCAATAAGTCCATCCATCTGAAGATCAGGACTTGTGATTGCTGGGTATTTTCGCTTGAGGGCTATACATGGTGGGGCCCACATACTTGTCATTTGTTCAGAACATCTGAGATGGGCCAAGGTGAGAAAGATCAAGCGGGTAAAAAAAAATAGCATATCCACTGATTGCGTAGGCCACAGTACTAGAGATGGGTTCATATAATCAGCAATCCATTGATTTCAAAGGTGTAGCTCATCTGGAAAAGCAAATCAGCCTGATTTTTGAGCCAAGTAAAATTCATGGCGAGGACCACCTTTTGCATGGCTCAGATGTCCCACAAGTAATATGTTGGTGAGAAATATGGTGAGCTTAGCATATGGCTACAGGCTGGAACAGGACCCGAAATTAGCCTAAGGGCTGGCCTGGCTTGACATAAGCCTGGATCAGTGACAAAGTTGGACACTGTAAATATAGAATGAATGGATGGTTTAAAGACACTCAGGGTCCTTACTCATGCCTCGGTGGTATACTCACAAGAGTTTCAACATGAGGTCATGGGTTAGAGTACCCATCGGGGTGAAATCCCACTGTGGTGTGAGTGCATGGGTGTGTGTGGGTTGTGAGTGCTTGTGTAAAAAAAATAAAATGAAGACACTTATAACATTCCCCACTAAACATGTGTAGTTTAAAGACTCATTGTATCATGTTTCATTGATCCAAACCATTTATATGATAGGATTTGATGGGTAGAGGATACCCAAAAAGGAATTTAAAAAAAAATAAAAAATAAAAAAAATAATAACAAACTTAGATTGGACTATTTCAAACCTACAATTATTTGATCTTTTCCGTACAGGGTTGACCCAACATTGTAGTGTTGGTGCCTTCTGGCACATTCGGAGTCAGGGCCAACCCCAGCCCAGTCCCAACCTTGCCCATTGCCACCCCTATAGATAGAGGAAATTAACAAAAATGGGGAAATTTTGATCGAATAGTTTTTCTTTTCTTTTATGAATTTGTTCTCTATGCCTATCGTTGTTTATCATAATCAAAGGAACGTATTACATTTCAAATCCTAAATGCAAACTCCACATGATAAGATGCATTGTCCTCCAGCAATTTAGTGTAATTCATCAACTCACATGGTTAATGAATCCTCCAAACACCCCTCAATCAACACAATGATTGTCACTCCATTGTTTAGCAGACTACATGTTCTATGCCTAGACAAAAATACCCCATCACAAAATCCTAGACACAAAAGAGGAAGATCGGATCACCCAAAATGAAAGAGTAAGTACAACCAATCCTATGGATCAGATAAAGCTGAAATAACCCAATTCCATACAACATTGATCATACATGATTAGTTTAGTACTCCCTTGGACCTCCATGAAATATGTCGCATCTGAACTGTTCATCTGGTGGGATGTGCCATTAATAGCCAATAGTAAGAGAATCAGACCGATAAGAGATTCTTATCCTTGCAATTAATTGACTTTTGTTAGCTGAATTTGAGCCATTGGTCTTTCTCTAGCCAAATGGGCCTCAATTTTTCCGCTACTGTCTATCCATGTAGGGACCCAGTTGATGGACAGTTCTACTTGTGGATGATGGCCCCATGGCTACAGTTTTGTGTAATCTTGGGAGGTGTGGGCCTTCTCCTGTTATCACTTGATAGAGGAATTTATGTGGTGTAATCATCTGGACATAATAATGCTGCAATGCACCATTTGCACAAGTGGATGGATGTTTCGATGAGAGCTGGATCACTGATATGACCTCTACAGTGAATGGCTGGCTCCAAAAGAGTCACACAGATTAGAGATTACCAACCTTTCAATTTGTGGCTTAAAGATGATGATTAAAAGAGAAAAACAACAATAGTCTAGATAAAAAGTAGGGAGATTTGGATGGCTAGAATCTTCAAATATGGAAGAGTTACAGTTCACCCCCACCCATTAGTTCAACAGTCTCGATCAATAGGTCACGGGTCCTACCTGCATGGGCTGGGCAGAGCAAGACACTGGTCATGCTATGATGCACAAGGACTCTAATAATTCCTCAACAATAACGAGGTTTGGTAATGCGACGTGTGTGCACATGCATCAAAATGTGACATGTGTGTAAGATCTGAGCTTCTCACCAGGTGACCTACACCATTTAGATCTTCTAACATAAAAATCAGGCCATTTCACACCTCAAGTAGAACACATCATATCAAAACAAATGAATAGCTAGAAAAAGATTATTCATCAATTTCTTTTGCACATCATGCTCACCTGAAGATTGAAATTGTCAAATTTTGTAGGCACAAGATCCATCCTTTATTTTCACCCTTATGGAAAGCTCAGATCTCACACACGTGTTTCATATTTGCATGGGTACCTACATGTGGGATGCGTATGGCTCTAAACGCATGTTGAATTATCAAACCGTTTACTATAAAACCAGAAATAACAAAAGGAGACATGAATGCCCAGCTGGATAGCACTAGACAGAAACCCATCCACCCTCCCTCCTCAGAAAACATAGTGGTCTCGACAAGCTGTCCTGTCGTATAACATCTAACGAACTTTAATGCTCTAGAGTCGTTGCATTTATCTGTTTATAAACTGAAAAGAGTGCAGCAAATAATGGAAGAAATTTCAAAGTCCTCAAACTCACCTCCCTTTGCATCAAAGTCTTGGGAATAACCCTGCAAATTAAAACAATAAGAGAAAACACACACACACAGAGGCAAAGGGTCAGTAAAATATAGAGACCATACCAGTTGCAACTTAGAACAACTGAAGGTTTTTCTATAGTTGCAAGAAGTGTGAAGTGAAGCGGCAATAGATTCGGGTGCAGGTGCAGGGAAGTGTCTGTTTCAAAATGTTTTCAAGAGGCAGTCTGAAGAACGGGCCAAAATAGGAGCTGCACTAACTTGGAAGGATTGTGCAGCTACGGGATTTTTTCGCTTTTGATAAGGATTTAGAGAAGCCCCACAAGGGTTTTCACCGGAAGCTCTGATTCCTACTGAATTTTTTTTACACCATATATATACTCAAGGTTTGCTAGCTCTACATGCATTTCTACACACTACCACATGTTACAACCTGTCACATTTAAGACATACTGTTCATCACTTCTGCAATCGTTGGGCTTGATTGTTGAATGGCCTTATTATTTTCTGTTCAGATCATACATATGGTGGGTCCCAACTGATTCATGGTTGAAACTTCAATTCACATGCCTGGTAGGATGCATGTGAAGCTGGGAAGTAGCAAACCTCCATATACTCAGATTATAATGTGGCTACATGTGCCTACCTGTCACACATCTAAGTATCCATCAGGTGGGCGCATAGATGACCTATTCCACAAACTAGGCCTGTCAACTAATAAAGAAGACTCAGATGTGGCACATGTAAATTAAATGTGGACCATTGGCATTTTCTTTTAGCATACATGTGTGACCCACCTGATGAGTTTCCTCGAATACATCTCAACATGTTGGAATACCGTATGCTGGCTCTTTAGACATTGCAACTGGGTTCTTTTCAACGGCCCAAACCGTTTACATCAAATGGCTTTCCGTAGATGAGGTATTACCCAAAAAATCTCTGAAATTAAATATTACAATCCTTTGATTATATAAAGGATATAACAGCCATCCACTTTATGAGCAAAAGATCCAAAATCATACGGTTGAAACAATCAAATCTAAGAGATTTCATTTGTTGTTTATACCCAACGTACATGGTGAGACAAATTGTGTAAGATGATACGGATCATTGAAAGATGATCTAGATTCAAAAGATAAAGTACCGACGTATCACATTACAAAACATCCGGACATATTGGAGCAAACCTTGTCATCTAAAGGGTGTGGGCCTAATTTTGATGTATGGCTTCGAGGTGCTTGTGGGAGAGAGATGTTATTTAAGACTCTATTTTAATTGAGCACACGTCCCTTTCTTTTATTTTATGCTACTTTTTTGCACTAATTTCCTACTAAAAGTAGAAAAAAGGGTGGGATGCATAGTAAAACTAGGGGCTTTCGGTTTGAAAAGTCTCCTAAATGAAATTCTAGAAGGACCCACGTTAGGAATAAAGCCTTTCCTTGGAAAAGCAATCCCAATGTCAAGAAAAATCACCGCTTGGTTTCATCTAAAGCATGCACTTTTCTTACTGGAATGTAGAAAACTAACAATCCATTTCACAATGAGGAATTATAGGATCCTCCACTCAGGCTTTGCTACAGTACTCGGTTTTCTTTTTTGACACAAATGGGGCCCATTGTTTGTTAATTTAGATCATATTAATTGTTGCTTTGTTTCTCTTTTAAATAATCTATTTGTAGGCAACAATTTGAATGGTTAATATTGTCCTATTCATGAGATTTTCAAGGTATAATCCATCCACGGTAGGCCCCAACAGATAAACGGTACGGATTTTCTGTTACAATTGAAAACCTGCATGTATATTGTCTCCTGGGGCAAGATCCAATAAATCATTTTTCCCAGTAGAGAAATGCCAATTCCATCCTACTCATCTACAAGGGCCAACCAACGTGCATGGCAATATAGGGTAATTCTCATGGAGATAAAAGATCCTGTCGGTCCATCAATCAAGTAGGCCACACGAGCAATCTTGAAGTGGATGGTTAGAAAAAAAAAATGATAACCAACAGTCTACGTTCGACATGCCACACATATTTAGTGGCCCGCTTGGATTTTTACCATAGAAACACATCCTTGATCCCACACACACGTGGCCCATTGGCACGTGCAATGAGATTGCATTTTTATCTTGAGGATGAGAGAATGGAATTAGCATTCCACTTCAACATTAACCCAAAGAAAGAGCTTATTTTACAGACACAGTTATTGATAACTAGGCCCTATTTTCTTGCACATGCATTTCTCATTTCAAAGCAAAAGGGGGTGATCATATCAGAACCATGGGGTGGATGTATCATTTCATTCCATGAAACTGTGGTAAAACCAAGAAACATGCACTCATTCATGTCAAAAGCTCGAGAACCAGGCAAGTTTATATGATAGTTCACCACTATTTTGAGAATGGTGGTGACTATTATTCATCTGTGCACATGGCATAGCTGTAATGCAATCCAGACAGTTCAAATCTGACCCAGCTGAGGATGGAGAATGACTAAAAAAATACACTAGAAAAATGATAGTAACCAACTTGATTTTGTCCTTGGAAGTCAGGACATTCACTATTTTACTTTTGACCACCCATTTGATAACACCATCAAATGGACGGTCAGAATTGCTTGATCAGTATGACTTTCGAGATATGCTACATCCACAATCAGCCCTACAGTTCCAATGGTTCGGATAACAGAAAATGATTGCCACACGTGTATAGGAATCTAACCGTTAAAAACACAAATAAAACAAGGAAAGATAACATACCCTAAAACATGGCGCCCTCCATCATGAACGGCCACAGAAACGAGCCCCATCAACCCCACGCTGCCACCTCCATACACCAAATCAATCCTCCTTTCCACCTTCATGCACATTGAAAATGCAAACCCCACATGACACGTGTCAAGAAACCCATGCATCACAAGTTACCATCATGAACAGTAATTATTATCATCATTACCATCACAAACACCTTTCATGGATGGTGGGCGGGAATCCCAATACATCCCAAACTTGAATTTTGGAAAACCCCACTTTCGAAATAGGCCCACATATACAAATCCATGGATTGGTTTGGATAATGGTCCACGCCCACTTCTCTTAATTACTATCATTGCCATTAATTTGTGGTAGAAGGCGGTTTTAGCTCATGGATCATGGATGTGCATTTAAGTGGGGGATATTAAAAAAAGAAAAAAAAGAAAAAAGAAAAAATAAAAGAAAAAAGAAGAAGAATATTTAATGCATCCAACTGCAGAAAACACACAGCAGTTGTGGTGCAGGCGCTGTAAATTTCATATATATATGTATTTACATGGGAAAACATAAAACTGAGCGTGCCCAAGAAAACATGGTAATGAGTCATGATGCAAAGGTGGCACGTTTGTTTCCCTAGATGAGAGCATGGTGCTTGCTTGTTTATTTTATTTTTATTATTTATTTATTTATTTTAATTTTCAAGGAGGTCATGCAAGAAGGCTGGCAAAAGAGACAGGCAGATTACAGCTAAGACAAGGGCTCATGCCAAAACTCAATAAAACCCAATTCACCAATAATGCTACCACGTTGAATGCCTGTTTCATTATAACCCCTAACACATCAAAAAGTAATAGAGAACATAAAACAATTTTAAAAAATAAGGATTAAATCAGATTTGGAGAAGATATAGTAAATTTCCAAATATGGATGAATAAATGAAAATATGAAATGAAATCATTAGATTGCACCCAAAAAATATTTGGTCTGAAACAATTCTCCCTCAGAGAGAGAGAGAGAGAGAGAGAGAGAGAGAGAGAAGTGGGTTTTGATCAAAAAATGAAAGGCGTTAGATTTCACCCAAAAATTCATGGTTTGAAACTAAACTCTCTCTCTCTCTCTCTCTCTCTCTCTCTCTCATGAGAAGAAAGAAGTTGGTAGAAGTTAGACCCAAATGATACTTGGTTTGAAACAAAAATGCTCTCTCTCTCTCTCTCTCTCTCTCTCTAGAAGTTGGTTTTTCTCCCGAAATGAAAGCATTAGAATTTAGATTGCACCCAAAAAATAAAAATGTTTGAATCCAAATGCTCTCTCCATGAAATAAAAAAGTTTTGCAACTCAAACATCCAAAAACCAATCCCAACTCAAAAACCCATATCAAGATGGAAATGGCCCACAAAATGAAAAAAAAAAAAAAAAAAAAAAAAAAAAAAAAGAGAGAAAATTTCAAATATGAACAAACCAATAATTTTCACGGGCCATTTTAATAGACAGTTGACAATCTCTATTAGGTTTCTCTAATAAAAAACAAAGATATCAAAACTCCCTTATCAGATCAAATTCAAAGAAAGACAATTCAATGAGATACATATAGAGAGGAGTTTGTTTGTACCAATTCATTTCCCAACTGAATAGCAGCTTCTTGGTAGCTGATTTTCTTGCCTGGGCTGCTTCCACAGAAGACACAAATCCTCTTGAATTTCGATTTCCTCTCTTCCATGATTTCCAAAGAATCTCTTTCCTTTCTCTATATATCCAACTTTCCTTCAACTATCTCTTTGAATGGAGAAAGAGACAGAGAGAGGGTGGGAGTATTTATATACGAATCCCACCAGTCATGGAAATAAGAAAAGGGTTCGGAAATTGATATTTTCTGTAGCCTTCTATAATAATAAATTAGATCCGGAAATACATTACGCTGTGCGTTCCTCACAATTTACTGTCTGGAATTCTGTCATCCTCGTCCCCAGGATAACCGGTAATATCCCCGGATTTTCGGTTTTTGGAAGTGGGGTCTACTGGAACGCTGATCCGGACCGTTCATCTGATGGGAACAACTGGATTTACAAGACCCAAAAGATCTCCTCAGCTTCTGCTTGTGTCCTGGAAGAGTTCGGTCCAGTGGAACCGGTAGTGCTGGGAAGACGTGGGGCCCACATGGTTTACTGTCACATCCAAACCGTCCATTGGATGCGTCCCTTCATCTTAGCTATCCAGGCCCAAATCAGCTCGATCCAGAACTCTGGTGGGGAACAGCACAGGGGGAAATGTGGGAGGGGACGCTGGTGATTGATTCTCAACGGGGCCCATCGGAGTCTAGGAACAGACTTATTTTCATCCTGACCCTTCATCCGGAGTAGTTTATTTGTCTGGACGGACAGGATTCCTTATAAAAACAAGGCGGGACCCCACGCAAATCAACGGTCGGTGTTCCATCTCAAATTGTTTCCCGTTGTGTGGCCCAGATGAGCTTTCTTTTGAGCTGATTTTTGGGTCTCCTAAGTAACTTGCATGCCATACATCTGATGGGTGTATCGGATGTCGTTAGTACATCAGATGGGCCCCACGTCTGACCCATTACCACCTTAGCTTAGCACGCCCCTGGACTGGAAATGGATGGTTGGGAGGATGACACGTAGACAACAATTGGATGGCCACGATCTACAGATCTAGGAGATATCTGCGGCATGATCCACGCTGGGGCCCACACGACCGATGGTCAAGATCAACGAACCAGTGTTCCCATTTGTCAAACTGAACAGCAGTACCCCTAGGGTTGTGAATCACGCAGCTCGTGTGCTGATTTGACACACGTGTGGAGATGTACACATCCACACATAGGCATGGACACGTGGGTGAGATCTGAGCTTTCCCAAGGGTGGGAAATAATGTTTAGATCTTCTGCACAAAAATAAATCAGACTGTTTAACCCTTCAGGTGGGCCAATGCATACAAAGCTAATTGACGGCTAGGGTTTTTTCTAGCCATTCGTTTGTTTTTTCTATCCTTAAATGACCTGGAAAAACGGATGGACGGCGTGGATAAAACACATACATCACGGTAGGCCCCACAGAGTCCGGATATCCCTCAATCCACTTTTCCTGCTTCAATTGGGCCACATTGCCACAGTGATAGGTTGATCATAACCGTACAGTCAATGCACAAATGAGAATCGTGTCCGTTCAAAGGGAAAACCAGAATCATCTGATCAGTGCTATTTCGAAATACTATCTATAGTGGGCCCCACCATTTTGCCTATACGGATCGCTTGAGTTGCCTTAATTTATTAGGTAGTGACAAACGCACACTGTTGTAATTGTTAAAATACTATTCTCACGCTTGCGATCGTAAACCCGTACATCTTGCGTTGGGGTTTGATAGGGTACGGTGGCCATTCTCCACTCCCTTATTGCATTCTAAGAATGATCTAAACCGTTCATGTTCTCATTACTACCATATTAAAAGCTATAATATTATAAATATACTTTGTTGATGATATCGAAATTTGAATATGAGCAATTAAATATCAATCTTCCTACAAAATTACTCGTTCAACAGATTCTTCTCACATGGCTCGGGTAGCATAGAATCCAGAGCATAAACGGTTCAGATCATCATTGAAGATACAAACTAGGGGTGGAAACCTGCACCGAACCATACTGTGGTACGGTTGCACCGTACCCTATCAAAACCATTTGTGTTGTTTTTAAGAAGACCTTCCACAGAAATCTTTCTACTTGGGTATTAATCCGACTAATCTTGCTTTTCAGCGGTTGGCTAGCGTACATCGCGACGTGTCTACAATACGTAGGAACTTAATCATTTGAATCTGGGTCAAATTCCAATGATCCAAACCGCTTATATCATGAGTCTCACTTTGTACGGTGGATAAAGAACAAAAAGTCTCTAAATTGGTTCTTCTACTTTGACATGGATTGTCAGAATAACCTCAGTATAATCAAAGGGTCAAAATATCCATGATGAAATTTTCTTTTGGGAGTACACCATCGAATGTGATTTCAATCAGATAAACGGTTTTGACCATTGAAAAATCCAAATTCAACGGCTAGAGTCTCTGACGTATATTATAGTAATAAATACGTCGGGATGTATTCTCGCAAACCTCATTTCGGAGTGTGTTTTAGTAGTACGCGGGACTATTCAAAACTGTACGCCATCACAGCTCGGCAGTACGAATCATCATGGTGGACCCTACCATGGATGACCCTTCATACAGAAACTGCAATTTTTGAACGATCAGAACAGTTAAAAAACTGGGCGTTTGATCAATGAATATGAAACCTTGGGTTTCTTATCTCCACCGTCTGTTTACATTTTTTCACGCCAGGCCCATCTTATGATTTAAATGGTGGTATTGAAGGGTTTTTCCATCGATGGTGGGACCAAAGGAATTAAAGGTTCTGTTCATGGCGGTCGATCACACGTTCGATGAATATAGAGCCTGGGCCTTCTTATCTCTCTAGTCTGTTTAAAAGTTTGGCGTTGGGCCCACCTTACTATCCAAACGGCGGTGTTAAAGGGTTTAGGCATACATGGTGGAACCAACGGAATTAAAGGCTCTGATCACGGTTTTGGAACTCATGTTGCGTTGATTTGGGGCAGTCCAATATAATATACAAACCACCACACAAGTTTCCTGCAACACAAAGCTCGGTGGGGCCCACCTAGATGTTGGCATGCAATCCACTCCGTTCATCATTTTCGCAAGCTCATTTTAGGATGAAAATCTATAAATAAGCCAGATCGAAGACTCAAATGGACCGCAACACAGAAAACAGTGGGAAGGGAAATACCTACCATTGAAACCTTCCTGGAGTTCACGTGATGTTTATATGCCATCCAAGCCGTTCATAATGTGTTTCTCATCAAGATCAAAGGAAAACCACGAAATCAGATTGATCCAAAACTTCCGTGGGCCCCACTAAGGTTCAATGGTCCCAAATAATTCAGATTGGTTGCGAATCTGCCTTCTTTAGAGGATTTTTTCTAGAATGAGGTTGGGAAACTGATGGACGGACTGGATTTCAAGCGTCATGAAAACATGTTTGAGTGTTCCCACAGAAGATAGCGAAAGGTTTTTAATATTTAAAGAAATTGTTTAATTGCCACGCTGTGCACGTCGAACCCTTTTTTGTAGTCGGATTTGGAAATGTCAATGGTACACACAAGATGTTAGAAAATGAAAAAAATTACAAGTAAAACCAATAAAAGAAAAGGGGTTAAATTTCGGCTACCAACTTATAATTATTTTTTTAATTTTTGAAGTTGATTATAAAATGACTTTGAAGATAACAACAATCTTTTCCATGTTCAAAGGAGCAAGTGTGGGGCCCACCAATAGGTTATCCATTTACAGATGATCCGGATATCCATATATATGGTGGGACCCACCAATAGGTTATCCACTTGCCCAAGTTCCGATGATCCCGGATATTCATCTTGTGGGACCCACCATGAATATATATACATATGTACCCTCTTAGCCGTTCATTCCCTGGGCTTTTTTTTTTTTTTTTTTTTTTTCTTTCACGTGGAAGAATGTGGGCCTTCTATTGTGCCCTTCTTGCTGTCTGTTTACAGACCGGTGTAATATCCAAGCCGTCCATCAGGTGGACCTCACTATCTAGATGTAGCCTTCTGATGGATGGCTTGGATATTGCACCTGTCTGCCAAGCGATCATCAATATGCTTTAGCTGACTTGTACAGACGTGTAGTGTAGGGTTCCCAAAGCTCCTATTCACAAGCCACCAAATAAACAATTTAGGATTGCCTCACGAGTGAGATTTTTGGGTCATTCCACAAATAGGGTGGGGCCCACCGGATTCAGAGGTCAAGATTCGAGAAGGATAGACTTGTAGGTCGTTGTATCTTGGGGGTGTTTGGATGAGCACCCAATTCACGAATTAGATCAATCTTTAATTGCCTAATTCATGACATTAGGGCCCACCTTGATGTATGTGTTGCATATCTATGCGGTCCATATTTTTTTCCAGCTCATTTTAGTGAAAGATCCCAAAAATTAAGCCGATCTAACTCTAAGGTGGACCACACCACAGGACAAAATGGTGAGTGAACGCTCACCATTAAAAACTTCCTACGTTCCACCATAATGTTTATTTTCCTCCAAAACGCCGTTGATAAGGTCACACAGACCTGCACGAAGGTAAAAGACAAATATCATCTTGATCGAACTTTTGAGGCCCACAACATTCAATCATCACTATTTCCTGTGCAGTGGCCCACGTGAGATTTGGATCTGTTTCATTTTTGGATCCGTGCCATAAAAAGAGCTGGAAAAACAAATGGACGGCATGGATGTATACCACGTATATCAAGGTGGCCAGCTTTTTATTAACAACTTCGTTAATTGGGGAATCAGTACAAGGGATCATATGCTCCCCTCGGAGCACTATTAGTTGCAGTGCTCCTAGTTGTATGGGTTCACTTAGAGAGTCCAATTGACTGATCTGAACCGTCCATTGAGTCCAGAACACATTTGATGCACTATCATGCAAATATTGCACTGATCAATTATCCAAGGATGGGATGGTTTTCATTTACTAATGAAAGTGATTCTTTAGAATCATAAGCAAGCCATGATGGCCCTAACAAATGGATTGATACAACTGCTCAGGCCGTCCATGTTTGCATGGTAATCCATGGAATGTGCATCAGGCCTGATTAACGGTTGGATAAATAGATTACATTGTTTTAAGTATCTCGAGAATGCATGTGGATAGAAGAAAAGGGAGAGAAGGAAGTTTTATGGGAGCCATAAAAGGAGAGATGGAGCAAAAGTTAAGCCAAAGCTTGGAAGTTCGTATAAACGCATAGGGAAGGGTTGAATGGTGGACCACCCTTCCTACTATTCTCAAATGATGGGGTTTTTGGTCTAAATTGCCCGTTAAGGTGACGTGGTAATGACAAGAGCTCTGTACAGATGATGAAAATGTCCCATTGCCACAATTGCCCCTGGCACCGGAGGCTCTCATTTCAGAAAGTGAAAGTTCATTTTCAAAATACACATGGGCTCTACCTAAAACTGAAAATTGGCCCACTTCACTGCTGATCTGATCTATTCATTTTAATTAGAGTGTCATCGACCTACCAAAGGGTTTTCATAGTATTTTTTTAAAGATGTATGTGGCCCACAAATACACTAACTTTGTACATTAATATTAAACTCTCCCCTTGACTGTGGTCGATTTGTGATGAGATTTAACCTCAACCTCAATCTAAGGCTTGTAGATGGGTTGGATTTGCCTCAAGACAATCCAATGAGCCCCACATTAGATGTAGATACGTTCAAAACATGGGGCCCTTCCGCACGAGGATCATTTGGCCATTTCCTTCTTTCTACCTTAGTTTTTCACTATGGGTTGATGATATTTTCACTATGTATCACCGATATTCAATGTAGATCATCGATATTCTCTATAGACCGCTGTTGTTAAGAATGAATTGCTGATATTCACCGTAGACTGCAGATATTAAGAGAATACTGTTGATATTCCCACAACAAATATTTGTGATAATAGTGGATATATCAGCAGTACACAGTGAATATCAATGGTCTACTCTTAATATTTGGGGTCCACAGTGAATATAAGCGGTCCATAATGAATATCGACGATCTACATTGAATATCGACGATCCGTATTGAAAATATCGGGGGTCCACAGTGAATATGGGTGATCCATAGTAAATAGAGGTGGGCATTGAATCGAGTCGGACCGGATTAGGTCCAACTCGACTTGATCCTATTTTTGCAAGTACCTAACCCGAACTCGATTCGATTAAGGACCGAGTCCAACAAGGCTGACTCGATCCAAACTGATTCCTTGCTGGCCTGACCTAAATCGAGTCCGACTTGGTCAAGGAAACCGATTCGGATTGGGCTGAATCAGCCAAGCCGGAGACTCTCGTGTTAGGAAGGAAACATGAGGGAAATCGGGGGGGGGGGGGGGAGGGGGAGAGAGAGAGACGAGAGAGAGAGAGAGAGGAGAGAGAGAGAGAGGAAGAGACGGGAGAGAACGGAGGGAAAAGGAGGAGAGAAAGAAGGAAGAGGAGAGAAAGAGGGAGACAAAGAGGGAGAGAAGGAGGAGGGAAAGGAGGGAAGGAGAGGAAGTCGGCTCGGGCTGCAGGTAGGGTTAGGCTTCGGGTAGAAGAAGGGTAAAGGTAAAAAAAAAAAAAAAGTAAAATCTGACTTTATACTACTTGATTCCGATCCGGATCAGATTGGATCCGACCGGATTGAATTATGGATTGGATCGGATCGAGTTGCTACATGACCCAAACTCGACTCAGTTTGGCGTCGGATCCAAGTGGGTCTACTCGATCCGACCCGACCCTGCTTTCGGTTCTAGTCGGATCCTGCCCACCTCTAATAGTAAATATCGATGATCCACTATACAACATTCATCCATTACAACATACTTCTATCTCAGTATTCTTCCATTATAAAAATTCATCCATTACAAAAGTCACCCATTATAACATTCATCTATTCCAACATTCATCTATTACAACATTCTTTCCTTACAAAATTCATCTATTACAATATAATTTCATTATAAAAATTTATCTTATAGCACTCTTCCACATCCTTCTCCATTTCACAAACTCTCACCATTCATACTTAATAAAAATTTCTAAAAAAAAAATAAATAACTATAAAGGAAACCAAGAAATGAAGAAGGAATGAAGAAGGAAAGGAATAAAAAAACACCATCCTCCCTTTCACATTCTCCTCCCCTCCCATGAAAAAGAAAAAAAAAAAAAGAAAAGAAAGAAGAAGGAAGTGACCAAATGATCTTGATACGGCAAGGGCTTCACGTTTTGAACCCATCCACATCTTATATGGGGCCCACTGGGTTGTCATCAAGCAAATCCAACCCGTCCACATGTAATGAGTTTTAATTTTATGTCATCGGTCCAAGTTTGAGGGTAAAATTCATCATAGATCGACCATACCAAAGGAAATAATTCGAAACCAACGCACAACATTAGTATACTCATGGGCCACAGAAAATTTCAAACAAAAACTGGAAAAAATTATTCTATCAATTCACGGATGTCCGATTAAAATAATGTAACGTCCCGTCCAACTAGCACGGTGTCTTGGGGCGTCCACGTAGGATTTGTCGCAGGACCATTCGTTTAAACCACTCGGGGTGGGGTACCACGAGTTAATCAACTTAGATTTAGCCCGTTTAATTAGACCAATCTGGTCATGACTGGGCCAAGTGCGGCCCGCTAAGCCAGATGGCATGTTTACACTTAACAATAGCCCGTGTGGGCCGCTCAGTGACCGAGGAGGGTCAGAAAAATCTAAAAGTTTAGGAAATCATAAATCTCACTGGGCTTGTGGTCCAACGTGGACTGCAGACCTAGTGGACACCCAGAACTGGGATCTGGCACTAGCCGAATGCACCCCACCAATGCCAGAATTGGAATCTGGCAATTGCAATTAAAGCCGAGATACCAGGTGTTCCAGCCGTCGGATTTCTTCCAAATTTGCGGTGACGGTTTAATATATTTTTCTACACCCGTCCACCAAAACTGGGACCTGATCGTGGAACGGTGACCGTTGATCGCAAATCGGACCCGTACGACCAAACCCCACACTCAATCGTTTCCAAATTTTGTGTGGCCCTTCATCGGGCCATGGAGCACCTATCCTATAAGTTTCATGGTCAGAGGGCCACCAGAACTGCTCTAATCACCAGAATGGTCCCCACAGAGCCATTTAAGGGTCGGAAACGCCTTCTCAGATCATATATCCGTTCATCCTCAATTTTTGCATGGACCTTAGTCAGGCCATAAGGCACCTACACGCCGAATTTGGTGGCCAGAGGGGTGTTAGGGCCACCCCAACACCAATGGGAGTCCCATAAGGCTATTTTGGGAAGATGTTGAAGCTTGGGGCTAAAGGACCCAACTCTAGGGAAATAAACCCTAGCTCTTATCTCATTTCTCCCACCATTCTCCAACAACAAACATCCCTCTCCCTCATACCCTTCTCCATTCTCCAACAACAATCTCTCCCTCATAACTTCCTACACCCTCCACCCATTAAATCCCCTCCCTCATAAACCTCCATCATCCACCCATAACCAACCTCTCACGGCTCTTAACTCCCACCACAACCACCATTGCTAGGGGAGTAAAGAGAGAGCAAGAGAGTAGAGAGAGTGAAGGAGAGCTAAGGAGTACCCTAAATCGAGATGGGGCCAAGGAAACTCAACCCTTTCAACTCCCTACCCCTCCTCCAAGAAGAAACTCTCCACCACAACCCCGAATTCGTCCGTTGGCCATCTAGGTAAGAACCTCTCACCTTTTCTTCTTTAGACCCGAGTATTAAGAAAGGATTGGCATGAAATTTCTCACATGCAAGGATTGGTTTTAGGGATTCCAGCCGATCTACCCCGAAATCCACATCTCCTAGGTCGTTTCCAAGCCTCTATCGAATCTAAGGTGCGGGCTATTGTTCTTAGGTGGCCTAGCACCAATTTTAGTACGAGCTTAATGATTTTGAATGCTTGGATATTGTATTTGAAATTCTAGAGAAATCTTAGGGTTTATATGTTTGTTGGAATTGTTTGGATGTGCATGCTTAGCTCTCAAATTTGATGTGGATCTTGCTTTTCACATGATATTATGTATGGATGATAATATGCTCATGATTGTTTGATTATTTTCCCTCATATGTGATACTTCATTATGTGTATGATTATTTACACTTGTACTCATGTCAAGATTTCTCAAGATGGAGGAAGTGTTTAACTTCTCACACAACCCACACACTCACATGCACCTATTTTCGTGATGATATTTACTTGCTTGATAGAAGTATTCGCTTGTAGGGTTGAGATGCATGAGAATTGATATCGATGTGTGAGTTGATAACATGAGTAGTGGGCATGTAGTACCCTTCTGGATATGTCCGACCTGCGAGTGATAACATCGAGCTCGGTGGTCAGGAACCTGACGAGAGATGGTAGTCCCACGGTAGGACTACGCTAGGGCTAGACTCGTGGATTGGGCGGGGTGTCGGGTGGCTGTAGTTCGACTACATGGGTCCCTTGTGTCCGAAGTCATTCATCTCACTTCGCCTGACTCATGCGGTCTAGCCTATGGCCTGACCAACTTTGTTTGTCAACCCTGTTTGCTTACCTATGTATGGAACCTGGAACACCTTACAACCACCTCGCAACCAGCTTAGGGCATTGATAGGTAAGGCGTATCAGATTCTCCAATCTTCTGGATGAATGGATTAATTAATAACTCAGCTAACACGATTGTATTAAATCGCATTAGTTAGGGTGACGACTCGGCAGTTGAGGTCGCTCTGAGGGAGTATTGCCATATACAATCGTTAGATGGAGTCGCTCGAGGGAGCGTTGTGGCGAGGGCATGCATCATATCATCGCATTGCATGCACATTTAATAAGAGTTGTAGGTGTTGATGATTGACTGCTTTTCATTAAGCTTATATTACAATTGATGCCTGTTATAACTTAAGACTAATAGTACACACTGAGTTGATCACTCACTCCCACTCTGGGACGGTGTTCTAAAACACCAACTAGACTCTCTCATAGATGCAGGGGATGCGGAGCAGATGGAGCATGGCGACGCTATTCTCGATGAGGAGGAGGAGCTGTCATACTTCCAGCTGATGGATGGTTTCCAGCCAGTTGGAGAGGCGGGATCGGATCGCTGAGCTGTGGGGTCAGTCCAATTCTTTTGGACATATTATTTTTGCGATTTTGTTGAGTGGCGCTATGTGCCCCTTTATTCTTTGGACATGTATATATATATATATATATATATATATATATATATATATATATATATATATATATATATGAGTTTGGTCTCTTTCATTTCAGTAGACTTGTGGTGGTGATTCTTCATGTTGTGGAAAATTCCAGATTTGCGCAACTAACCAGATTAAACGCACATTAATGAAAACCGGTTAAAAGTGACCCCGGGAACTCGGGAGTTGATTATATGCACGACCCCCGATTTCCAGGGCGTTACAAATAAACAGATCAGATCGGCTAAGGGATGGGCTGAATTTGAGTTTTGGGTGGGGCTCACATCTCATTTCAAAAGGACCTTTCACTTCTTGAGGTAAGAGCCCGACAAACTAGGGGCGGCTGTGGCAGAGGGGCATTTTCATCATCTAAAAGTGAAAAAGTGGATTCAAGTCTAGAATTTCTTTTCACCACAACCATGTTACCATATGGGGCCACGTTGACTAAAAACCCCAAATTGTGGCCTCATTCAAGTGTCTAGTCTCCTATTCTTTGAGCTGGAAACTTGGATCAATGTAATAGACATGTAGAGTGGATGTGACATAATCATTGCAGTATGCTCCACAGAGCATGTGTCACACTGCCCCCCCCCCCCCCACCCCCCCCCCCTTGAGAGATAGAAAGGATAAAAATGGCCTTGAGAAATAGCTCTTTTCTTATCATTTGCAAGGATAAATTTTAAAATAGTCCAAACTAAATGAATTAAGTCATTTGCTCGCTCTTGTGGTTGAAATGTCAACTACATGACAAACAATGCGGACATGTTACAATTCCAAAAATACCCCTAATTGCATCTAAAATATCTTTTAAGTCCTTAAAATATTCGAAGTATTCAATGGTTGGATTGGAAACTAATGGCAATGGAAAAAATGTTCAATAGTTGCACAATATTATATATATATATATATATATATATATAATATATATATATATATATATATATATATATATATATATATATATATAAAACAAATGAAGGAGCCTATTAGAAGCAAAAGTAAAAATTCATCTATTCATGAAATAGGAAGTTTTAATGTGAGAGATTCTTTTATGGGTTTATAAGTATTTTGGCCTACAATTCTCATGTTACTATTATCATTCAATTAAAGTGATTTAAGAGAGGACAATTGAAGAGGTGCTCAACTTCGGCTTTAACAAAGGATGGATCTTTTGTAGGGGTTGGGACCTTAGCAGTTTAGGTCGAGCTCCGGGTACTTCTGCCTGGCGTGTTCTCGGCACTGTTCATAGCTGAGGCTGAAGTATTCTTCCAGCTCGTCAGCCTGCTCCCCGAAGACCTTTTACACCTCCACCATTGTTGCTTGTGTTGCTGGGTTAGAGGCCTCAACCTCTGCCAACTTGGTCGCCATCTCAGCTAGCTTGACCTCCACCTCTGCGGACTTGGCTTCTGCCTCGACTAGCCTGGTCTCGGAGACGGACATGCGCGTCTTCATCCCCTTTGACTCGCTCCACAATGTGGCCTTCTCCCACCTCACTTCAGCCAGCTGGGTCCCAAGAGCTACTTGCTCCTCCCTGACAATCCGCAAGGCCTCCTGAAGAGAGTTGGCTTGGGCAACCGCTGCGACCTTAGCTGTGACAGAGGCCTCGAGCTCAGCGGCCTTGGCCTAGAGATCTGCCCTCATATCCTTAAGTTTGCATCCCAACTCCAGAAATGCTCAATGAGCAGTTATGAGCACAGGGTCAGTCTGAAAAAATAATAAATAAAAATAAGGGGAGGCAGAAGATCGAAAGAACAAAAATTAGGGAGAGAAGGGATGATGACCTACTTTAAGGAAAGAGGCTGCTAGCTCTCCTACGAGGGTCATCGGGTTGAGTGCCAACAGTGCCGAGATATCCTCCTCAAACACATGTTGGCTCCCCCACTGAGCTAGGAGGGCCATGCATTGACTGGGGGAGAGAGATCCCAACCCGCTAGAGGAGGCCTCAGAAGCTTGATGCCTCGAGGCACCACCCACCTCCATCTGCTGGTCGCGGGCAGCTGTGCCCCCTACCTTGGCGAGCCTCATCCCGAGCTGGGGACAACTCCAGCTCCATGCCAGGGCACCTAGAAGACCCCTTCGAACCGCCTCGATCTCCCCACTTGCATCTACCTTAGCCGACCTCAGTTGTGCAGTGTTAAGCCCCTCTGGGGCAGGGTTGGACCGATCTCCAATAGCCTTATAGGATTCCCCTCGACAAGCTAAAGGAGTGGCAGGAACCTTCTTGACCACTCTTCTCAGCTTCTCCAGCTCGGCTATGGAGGGAATCTTGATCCTTTTCGAGGGACGGGGACGATCCGCCATTTCTACATAAATTTTTTACAAGGGTTAGATGTGAAGAAATAATGTCTGAAGACAAAAGGTCTAGAAATAATTGATTATTACGACATACATGTGGTCTTAACTGTAGAAAAATCGACTCGATGTAAGGACAGAGGAGTGATCAACTTCCTCCAATTCCTCTCAACTGCTCTCTGTTCATTCGTACGAGTAACTTGACGAAGTTGCAACTGGGAGAGCTCGGACTACTTCCGAGGAAGAGCTGTAAAGAAACACAACCAGAGTCAGTGAATAGATCAACAAAAATAATGATAAAATAAAAACAGTCAGCTACATCTCGACAATTTTTGATGTGGGAAAGTGAATTCGGTGAGGACCTGGAAGCGCAGTCTGCCCACCTCAGCCATTGGGACCTCCCATTCCCCTAATGCAAAGAACCACTTGTCCTTCCAGCTCTTGTTAGAGGATGGGTTGTTGGTGATGAGGGCTTGGCCCTTGTTCACCCAAGTAGAGAAATGACACCAGCCTTGAGTACTAGGGCTGGCCTTCGCTTTGTACAAGTATAAGAGCTCGTCTGTGGATAGCTCAGTATGTCCGCGCTTATGCCACAAAATGAAAGTGCCAAGATGGCCCACCAGATGTTTGGGATCAACTGGTATAATGCCCTAAATTTTGGGGGTCGAGTAAGACCCGACTCCCGAATTTTCAGGTGTCACTTATGCCTTGCGGAAGCGAGTGATTTAGGTTTATTAAGTTGGTGTATGACATTCAAGGAATTAAATGGATCATGTAACGAATGCGGAAGTAAACATAACTTAAACCTCAAAATTCAAGTAGCAAAATGATGTGTATTCGATCAGTTCACGAGACAACGTCCCAGCAAAAATACTGTAACCCCCTGGGAATCGAGGGTCGTGCATACACTCGACTCCCGAGTTCCCGGGTGTCACTTATAATCGATTTTTAGTAATGTACGTTTAATCAAGCTTAAATGCGCAGCCTGGAATCACTTGGAACATAAATCACATCCACAATACGTTTACTGAAATGAAAAGAGGTCAAACATATCTATACAGGTCCAAAAATATAAATGGGTCACACATGGCGTTGTCCAACAAAATCACAAAAAGAATAGTATGTCCAAAAGAATAAAGCTGAGTTTGCTACTCAGCGATCCAACGCCCCATCTACTGAACCGGCGAAGACCTGGTCATCAACTGGAAGTAGGAGAACTCGTCCTCCTCCTCAAGGCTCGTGTCACCTGGCTCCTCATACTCGGCATCACTTGCATCTACGGACGAGTCTGGTTGGTATTTTAAAACACTGTCCCAGAGTGGGAGTGAGTGATCAACTCAGTGGCTGCTATTAAACTTAAGTTGTAATAGGCATCAATTACATTAATGAAAAGCAATCATTCATAAATACCTAACTAATCTTATTAATGCATATGCATGATAAATGATATGATGCATACCCTCGCCACAACTCTCCCTCGAGCGACTCCATCTAACGATTGCATATGACTAATACTCCCTCAGAGTGACCTCGACTGCCGAGTCGCCAACCTAACTAATGCGATGCGATGATAATGTTAGCCGAGTTCTTGTCACGCCCCAAACCCGGAAATCGGATTCACAAGAATTCCGATTACTGAATCTGGTGCCGATAGCCTTCGTAGTACCCCATTCTCGGCTTCTAGTGTTCATACGCCAGATTCCGATCCTAGGATCCTACAAGGAGGATTTTTTTTTATATATGCATTTAACTCATAATAAGCATAACCACAAGATTACCCAATTCACAAAGGCAACATCACCATCACATATCCACTAATATAATCATTTGAGTACAATGCTGAAAGGGAAAATACATTATATCGAAAATCGAGCTCCAGAAGGCCGCTTCACGCTCCAAGCTCAACACTGCTACAACCTAACATCACCTGCACGCATCTATCGTGCATAAGCTTATAGAAACCTTAGAGGGTGGTGTAAGTGTGTGCACAAGGTAAGTGTCAAGTATTCAATGCAATGTCATAATCATAAAATGTCGAAATAGGCGCAAGGTCATGAATCGTACGTTATCGAAGTAAGCGAAAATACTGGCAAGTCCATGAGTCAAATAATAACAGAATATACAATACAAATCAACTATACAAATGAGGAACAGTATTAGAATACGCAATACAAATCAACTATACAAATGAGGAACAATATTAAACTACGCAATACAAATCAACTATACAAATGAGGAACAATATTAAAATACGCAATATAAATCAACTATATAAATGAGGAGTCATAAAGAGTCAAATACTAGATGCCGTATCTAAACCATATAAAAGTCATATGCCGCGAATGAAATGCAATATGCGGTGCGAATAGAATGACCATGCTGGAGTGTGAAGTCGGGATGATGGTACGTAGTATCGCAGGCTACGGGGTCCACCACAGGGGACTTCTATCCAAACCAGTCCCATACCTAAATTTGGATAGTCAGACTCAATGTGGTAAACTCCTGACTTCAGGTTAGTCGCGCGCCCAACAGAAATCCTTGCCATAACGAAGGTACATAATAATTAGTTGCACACCACCAGCCTGAGTGGATAGTGAATGAATGAATGAATGAGCATGCAACTCCTACTCAATAAGTCCACATATCAGTACGGTTCCTCTCTGGGAAATCACCGGGGTCTATTACACTCCAAACCAGATTGTCGTCCCATCGCGTGCAACAAGGTGAGTGAAAGAGACCTCACTATCTACCTGCTAATATCGGGCCCGGCTCATCGATAGCGGACCCATTCCTCGAGCTGGTCAGACTCAGCCTAGCATTGCCCCCTCCTCTCAGGCAGGTAAGGCCGTACCCCCTTCCAACCGACCATGACACAGTGGGAGACGCGGCCTAATGGTATATGGCCTTCATGCGTTCATGCATCTACTCGGTCTAGATGTTGGAGCAACCTCTGGAACCAAGAGGGTTTAGGGACTTTCACCCAGGGATATCTATAGCACCCCATGTAGAACAGATTTCCGGTGTCCTGTATGGCCATCCACGATATGCCTGTGGAGGCTACGACCCTGATGTCGCTAGGGGCAAACACAATGCATGCATAGCCATACAATCCAGTCATGCATCAATCATGCGCATATACCGTGTACTCATGTGAGATAACCTCTGCCTATCAAGAAATCTCATAACAATCTGCTTAATGACATATACAATGGTCACATCCACATCTTATAAAACATGCAGATGCATGCGGATGGGCAGGTAGTAGTAGGTATCATAATGCATAGTCACATCTCTCATAATGGTATCAATAATCGGCATCAACAATCGGCCTCGACAATGTGGACATTTAAACAACATTGCCCCCCCAAGGAATGACTCACACAAAGCCAAACATATAATGGGCCCACGACCTCACACAAAGGCCTAATAACAAGACAATGGCCTTACTTAAGGGCCATATATACATAACGGGTGGGCCCTGCTCATGGACTTTAAATACATGATATGTGGACCCTACACATGGTGCTCGATACATCATGGCCTCATACATCAAATGGGGCATACCTTACATCATGGGCCTAATACATATCACATGGGCCTTGCCCATAAGCCACGAATACATCACAGTGGGCCCCAACTACGGGTCGCATTGACCCAATATAGTCTCGACAATCGGCCTCGGCCTCAACAATCGAATTGACACACGGAATCGGCCTCGATAATCAGAATTAGAATCAGCCTAAATCGACCCTGACAATCGGAGTCAGAATCGACAATCGGCATCGACATCGATAATCGACCTCGATACTTAGCCTCAACAATCAAAATCGGCATATACAATCAGTCTTGACAAATCAGAATCATCAGAATTAGCCTTGATACTCGAAATCGATCAATAATCGGAATCGACAAATTGGTCACGTCAATCAGAATCGGCAATCGGTCACGACAATCGCACCGATCAACAGTCAGAACCGGTAAATCGGTCACGTCAATCGGAATCGGCAAGCGGTCAAGATAATCAGAATTCAGCAAATCGGTCACGACAATCGCATCGATCGATAGTCGGAATCGGTAAATCGGTCATGTTAATTGGAATCGGCAATCGGTCAAGGTAATCAGAATTAGCAAATCGGTCATGACAATCGCACCGATCGATAGTCGGAATCGGTAAATCGGTCACGTTAATTGGAATCGGCAATTGGTCAAGGTAATCAGAATTAGCAAATTGGTCACGACAGTTCTTAATTAAGTCCATTCATCCAGCAGGTTGGGAAAACTTATACACCCCATGTATCAAATGCCCTGAACTGGTTGTGAGGCCAAGGCCCCCCAACATGTGAGGCCAAGACCCTGCGATCCTTGATCCCGTCGGGTTCTCCATCCCTGACTTCAAGCACATGGGGAGTGCTAAGAAAGGGATCGCTCGCGGTTAATACGGGGAGGCACGTCACCTTAGTATAGGCCGACAGCTCGACCACAGTATCCCATTCCACCATGTCTGGCTCACGAGTCGGTGGATCGATTTCAAATGGTTGTCAATGGGCTCCAATGGTTGAAGGGTGTGCCAGGTTCCATACATATGTGAGCAAACAAGGTTAACAGGTATGATTGGTCAGTACATGGAATAGGCCTTGTGAGTCCAAGAGTGTACAAGATGGACACATCGGGTACAAATAACCCATGTAGTCCAACTACTGTCGCCCACTGCACTCGCCTAGAACTACTGGCCTAGCCTCAAGGCAACCCTACTAATGGGGCCACCTTCTCTCACCTCAGTCTGACCAACCTAGGGTTTGATGGTATTCCATAACCCTTCAACGATTCCAAATTTAACATCCAACACAAATGACGTCATGCATTCATATTTCCTAAACATGAAAATTCAAGTTTTCCTATAAGTGCAAATACTAACAATATTACGAGATAAACGTGCATGTGTGTCGTGTGAGTTAGCAAGGAGATCAAGATCTATAAACGATTCATAGCATGAATATGCAATAAGGACTAATACTAACATAACATACATTGGGGTCTTAAGCAAGCACATACATACAACAAGGATTAGAGTAACATACAAGCTATAAGGGATCACCAACAAGAATCAAGCAATAATGAACATGCATTCATCAAACCCACGCCAAACATGTTGAGGAATAACAAACATGCCATAATCAATCATATTAGTTGAGAGGATCTACAACGTAAGGTCTAGCTTAAGTTTTCTCTAGATTCTTCCAATTCATCATCCAAACAATCATAATCATTAGATTCATACTAAAATTGGTGCTAGGCCACCTAAAAATAATAGTCCGTACCTATGGATCGTTGAGATCTTGAAACGACTTAGGAGGGTGGATTTAGGGTCGATTGGCCGGAATCCCTAAAGCACACATTTGCATGTTAGAAATCCATGTCAATCCCTTCTCAACACAAGGGTTTTAAGAAAAAAAGGATGAGTGATCTTACCTAGACGATCAATGGAACGATTCTTGTGGTTGTGGTGTAGGGTTTTCCTTTGGAGTAGGGATAGAGAGTTGCAAGATTGAGTTCCCTTGGGCCCACCTTGATCTATGGTCCACCCTTGCTCTCCTTCACTCTCTCTTTCTCTGCTTGCTCTCTCTTCTCTCTTTAGTCTCTCCCTCTTTCTCTCTTTCTCCCCTTTGAAGATGGAAAATCGTATGGGAAGAGGGGTGCCCCAAATAAGGCCCTTTTATAATGCCAGATTTGGTGTCAATGGCCCAAAGTGTTGGGTTTTTACTATACTAACCCTATGGGAGGATTTTTCTAGCCTTTAGGGTCCACTATGGGGTATACAAGTCAATATACACGGTAGGATAGTTAGCCCTAATGATGATCTACTTATGGATATGACCGGCCCGCCATTTGGATGCGCCGATCGACAGATATGATGAAAAGTCTGTTCAACGGTCGCCAATGGTCGATCGGGGCTGCGGCTATACAGATATGAGTAAGGAAATATCCTCACTCTACGTGTGAAGTTTGGTCGTAAACCGAAGATCCGAAATCCTCAACTTTACATAAGAGTGGATGACCCAATTCACTTAAGTTCCAGCTCCTTTCTTTGGGGTATTTGCGTTTCTCATGTACTCATCATTTAGCTCAAGTTGAGTGGTTCTAGGCAGTACCCAGGTCTGACTCCCGCGATGGACATCAACCCCAGTAAGATGGACATTATTCTTTAGTTTTGGAACTAGTGGCCCACCAACGAGCGGTCTAGAGCTTATTCGGAGAATCAGGGCATTTGTGGAATGAATTTGGTAGTGAGATTTCTCGTGGGCAATGATTAGGGTTTGGATTAACTATATTCATAGTGTGACCCATTTATAACTAGTGAAAGTTGAGATTTGGTCATGATTACTCTGAACCGTCGGTTTTAGGCTAAAGGAGTAACGGGTTGATTTAGTCTATTAGTCAAGATCCGGGTAGATTCGTTGGCTTCCTACGGTTGATTGATTGGACTTGTGCGGTTCTTTACTGGTATCAGCCGTGTACAACTAACATTGAGGGCTAATGGTCAGTAAGTGATATTATAAGCTAATTGCAAAAGAAAATTTCAAGGATTTTTTGAAAATCCAAAATAGTGAAAAATCCAGGATGTTACAAATACATATAGTCCAAAAATATATAAAATGTCATATACCTATTGGATATAATGTATGATATCGTTGGCTCTAGGTCAAGTTATACTGACCCACCTAGGAGCTGGAAATATGAGAGCTCTTCCTCTGAGTCTATAGATGCCTCGTCCAGTGCGTTGGACTCTATGATATCTGCATCTAAAATAGGGTTTGGTTGGTATTTTAAAACACCGTCCCATAGTGGGAAAAGTGATCAACTCAGTGGTTCCATTAACATCAAGTTACACAAGTTATCAAATCCACATGCACAATTAATGAAAAGAAATTTAAGTATACAGTCCCTAGATACTTTTGTTAATACACATGCATGCTATTATTATATGATACATGCCATTGGCATCCAACACTCCCCCATAGCGACTCCATCTTCAATTCACAAATGACCAACACTCCCTCATCATGCGACCTCAACTGCCGAGTCGCCACACCAATGCGACAATGGTCATGTTAGCTGAGTGTTTAGTTAGGTCCATTTGTCCATTAGAATTGGGAAAACTAAGACACTCTCACGAAATGAAAGGCCCTAACCTGATCGCGAGGCCCAGGGCGGCCGTAGCAGCCCCGTGCCTGCGACCCTTGATATGTTTGGGTTCGTCACTCCCAGTCGAACTTATACGAAAGGTGGGTTTATAGACTGAATTGCTTATGATCACTATGAGGAGGCTCGTCACCCCAGTGTAAGCCGACAACTCGAACACAATGTCCCATACCATCATGCCCAGCTCTCGAGACTTATGGATTATATCATTAGCGGTTGTAAGTGGGCGTTCCAGGGGTGTAGGGTGTCCTAGGTTCAAATAGGCGTGAACATACATGGCTGGCCAGCTAATGGACTAATTCGACTGACTCAGGCAAACTATGGCACAACTAGTACTAGGTGCAAGCATCCCGTGTAGTCCGATTATTGTCAATTGTTCATGTCCAGCCTAGATCGGTCGGATTGGCCCGGGGCAGCTGATCCAATAGGGCTGTCCTTGTGAGTTTTGCGATTTGCTAGCCAACCCAAAGGGCCAGTCAGTTAAAATTTAATAGCATGCTATATACATCACTTGTTTCAGGAGAATGTAAACATGCACGACATTAAATCAGGATGTTCTATTCAATTTAGGCGTTCTATCGAACATGCGGGTGCATTACCCCAAATCATCGCAATATTTACAAAGATAAAACAATTAAGTGCATGTGTAAGGGGATAATAGAAAGCATGTGTAGAAATTTCAGTAAATCCAGCCTATTCTAGCATACAATGAATGGTTAACTATTCTAAGAAAAAATTTACAATTCATGGTGGACAATACATCTAAGGATTACTCATTGTTTAGCATGCAATTCATAATTTCACTACATAATCATTATTTGCGACATACGTTCAATAATTGGCAACCTAAAGGTAATGGTCCGCACGTATGGGTGGTCTGACGATTTTCTAGTGCCGCTCCTAGGATACCGACTGAGCAATTGATGGATTGACGCTCGTGTGTCGAATAGGTTAGCTCATAAGGGCGCATGCGATAGCCCGCAAGGCTCAAATTCTAAAGGGGACTAGGAGATTACCTTTTTATTGTCACCAGGTCATTCTCTATGGTGGGGCGTGGTTGTGGGCTACAACGTGGGCAATAACAACAGGGAAATCCACCAAATTAGCTCCCCAAGGAGCTCCCTCTCTCACTTTTCTCCACTCCCTCTCTCCCTTGTAATTGAAATTTCATATGAGAGTGAGGGAGTGTATATTTGGGCTTTATATAGTCCAGTTTTTATGTCTAAATGGTCATGGGGGCCCTTTTTCTAACATGCATGCCCCTAGTGGGCTGGATTTTGACTCACAGGGCTCCTTCAGGGGCTTGTTGGCCCATTTACGCCTTGGGGTAGGTGTCCCATCATGGGATCCACGATTGGTCCAAATCGGGTGGAGATTGGATGCTTCGATCGACCGCGGGGACCTCATTTGCGATGGGCAGTCGTCGATGATTGATCGGGGACGCGACTATACGGATATAGGTAAGGTAATATCCTTGACTCGTATCTCGAGTTTGGTCACAATCTAACGGTTAGAAGGTCACGATTTTGTGAAACAACGAAGGGTCTATTTCACTTAAGTTTTCAGATTTCAGCCTAGGGGATTCGTGCATTTCAAGAACTTGGCTTCTAGCCCAAGTTGAATAGTTCTGCGCATTTTCTTGGTTCGCCACCTGTGGTGGGCGTCAAGCCCAGTGACACGGACATTATTCTATAGTTTCGAAACTAGTAGCCCACTAATGAGCAATCTAGAGCTCATTTGGATAATCAAGGCATTTCTTGAATGAGTTAAGTATCAAGATTTCTTATGCGCAATTATTAGGATTTTGATTAACTATGTTTAAAGTGTGGCCTATTCGCAATTAACGAAAATGGCGATTCGGTCATAATCACTTTAGACTGTTGATTCTTAAGTTAAATGAGTAACGGGTTGATTTGGTTTATTAATTAAGATCCGACCTATAGTTGTCTTAGCTTTAGATAAGTCTTTATTTAGTTATGGTTGTCTCGATTGGTCAGTGATAGGTTAGTTAGATTTGGGTCCTAGATGAATAAATCACAAAGCTAGACTTGAAGTTTTAAGTGATTGGGTAGATTCGTTGGCTTCATATGGTTGATTAATCGAATTCGTGCAGTTCTTTATTAGTGTCACCTATGCATAGGCTCACCTAGAGCGTCAAGGGTCAATAAGTGACGACATAGGCTAGTTATATAAAAAAATTAAGAATTTTTGACAATCCAAAATAATAAAAATTCAGGACATTACAACTAGCCTGGGGGGAGCCTAAGGCGATGGACGACCTCCCGCACGACAAGGTGGAGAGGTAGTCGCAAACCATATTGTCAGGCCATGACATATATTGCCACTTCGCCCGCCCGAGGATGGCCCGGATCCTCCCCAACTTTAGGAGCTCGGAGTACTGTGGAGGGGGATCTGGAATTCTGACCTGATCTGGACTAGGTCTGCATCTTGCAGCCTCGACTCAAAGGGACCAACATTTGAAGACAGCCACCCATCAGACTTTGGCCCCAACCTTGTTAGGTTTGAAACTACCTCCTCTTGGCCTTCCGTCACCGGAGACAGTACATGCCCAAGGGTGCACCCAACCGGGAGTCCACACTTTCTGGGACAGACTCCCTGTGAAAGGCCCCGGACATAGACACTCTATCAGAACCCTTCGACATCCTGATGAGAAGGAAGAAGAAAGAAAGACTGAAGAAACGGAAGGAAGACCAGAAGGAAAGTTTGCCAGGAAGAATGTTGAGGAACTCACCGGAAATCACCTAAGTCCGGCAGCAGGAAGAGAACTGGGGATTGAGTGAAGCAAATAATGGGGGCTAGGGCACTCCTCATCCCTATTTATAGTCGCCTCGGGTTGTAGCATTAAATGTACGCATTTAATGCTGTAATTCAAAAATGCTCCCTAGCACACGCTCCATCCACAGGCAATCTATTATTCATGGATAGGCCCATTTATCAAGGCAAGGACATGTGTCCTCGCACCATTCGCTCGAAAATGAAGAGACGTCTTCTAGCCCACGCCTCCTTGTACAACACGTCATTATCATTGCTATCACGCCCCAAACTCGGAAAACGGGCTCACAAAATTCCCGATCGTCGAATCCGGTGCCGACAGCCTCCGTAGTACCCCATTCTCAGCTCCCAGCGCCCATACGCCAGATTCCGATCCTGGGATCCTACAAGAAGGATTTTCAGTATGATTTTTTTTTTTGTAATGGAGCATAACCACAAGCATAACCAAGTCACAAAACAACATCACCACATATTCACTATATCAAAAATTTTAAGCACAATGCGTATGAAAGGGAAATACAATATAATGGAAGTAACAGAATCTCCAGAGGCTCGGTTGCACGCTCCAAGCTCAACGCTGCTGCAGCCTAACGCCACCTGCACGCATCTATCGTGCATAAGCTTATAGAAAGCTTAGAGGGTGGTGAAAGTGTGTGTAAGACGAGTGCCAATATACAATATTAGAGTAATGTGGAAATATGCGGTAAGTCCATGAATGCTATCAAATATACTAAAGCTATGTGATGCAAGGCGTGAATGCTATCGACCATCCCAAGGCCATGCGATGCGAGGCCTATGTAGCCAAATGTCATATGCGAGATGCAAAATAAGCGTGCCAGTACTCATCAAGTACACATATCAGTACAGTTCATCTCTGGATATCACCTGGGTCTAATACACCTCACACTGACTGCCTCCTCCCTAGCTGCACAGTCAAGCAAGTGGAAGAGACCACACTATCCGCCTGACCAGTAGTGTGTCAATACTTACCCAGCTCGTCGATAGCGGACTTATTTGTGAGCTGGTCAAACTCAGCCTAGCTTGTAGCCCCCTCACTCAGGAGGATAAGGCCACACCCCCTTCCAACCGACCACGACAAAGTGGGAGACGCGGCCTACTGGTATTCGGCACTCGGGCGCTCGTGTATCCACTCGGTATAGACGTTGGAGCATCTCCTAGTACCAAAAAGGTTATGGGATTTTCACCCAAGGACATCCTAGGTGCCACAATGCTAGAGCCAATATTTCCGATATCCGATATGACCATCCACGATGTGCCTGTGGAGGTCACGGACCTGATGTCGCTAGGGCGTGCAGTGATCAAGTCACACATATGCGAGATGCATGAGTCACACCGTACAATCATGTAACAATCCTGCGCATAACAAGTAATCATGTGAGACACTCCGTCTCATAAGGAGTCCCGTAAATGTTTCAGCCCAACGGCTTATGCTATGGTCAAACATTCCTCATATCAAACATACATATGATGCGTATGGGCATGAATCATGGAATTATACTAAGCATGTTATAAAGTAATGGACTATCCTTATACCGAAGATGGGCCTAGACGGCCTACACATAACCAGTACGGCCTATCAATGGTCCCTAGGGAGAGTCATAATGCGGACATTTAACCAACAGTACACTTACAATGTGGACATCAAACCAACATTGCTCCCAATGCATAGCCCGTCGTAAACATCATTACATAAACTATGAGAAATCACACATTGCAATGGACCTATATACATCTCTTTGGGCCTCGACCCATAGTCCTTAGATACATCAAATGGGCCGCCTCATATGGGCCTTATATACATCAAGTGGGCCGCATCAATGGGCCTTATGTACATTGCAATGGGTCATATCCCATGGGCCTTTGAATACATCACAATGGGCCTCGTAACATGGGCCTTATGAATATCAAGGTGGGCCTCAATAACGGGCTACAAATACATCAAGATGTATATACATGAATCATCTCAAGAGATCGACTGGACCGCACTCCAAATATCAATGGTGACAATGATTTCCACCGTTAAAAAATCCCACAGGGCTCACCGTTATGTATTTTTGAGATCCAACCTATTTATGAGTTAACATGGAGGTAGATGAAGTGAAAGCGAAATATCATCTTGATTGGAACTGCCGTGGCCCTTAAGAAGTTTTGAACGGTGAATGTCACTATCCCCACTATTTTTCAGCGGTGGGGATCCACTTGAACCATGGATCTGACTCATTCTTTAGCTCATACCATGAAATGAGCTTTCAAAATAGTTGGACAGTTTGAATGCAACACATGCACCATGGTGGGTCCCATATAAATGGACGGCATGGAGAGAACACAAGCATCATTGGGTCCCACCGTCCAGCACTGGACGATGCGGTGAAAACACATACACGGTGGTGGTTTCCACCGTCCACAGCCATGGACGGTGTTTGTAAAACACATGCATCAATGGTGGGTTCCACATGGGTCCCACCATAACGTTTGTTTGCAATCCAACTCGTTGATCAGGTCACACGGTCCCTGAATGAATGGGAAAAACAAATTTCATATTGATTCAAAACTTCTGTGGTGACCCAAAAGGGTTCCAATGGTAGCCGTTCAGTCACTGCTGTTTCCTATGGCGTGGGCCACCTAAGCTCCAGATGGGGCTGATATTTGGAGGGCGGCCCACTGCCCTAAGGGCCTATAGAATGGACGGCGTGGATTCTCAAAAACATCACGGTGGGGCCCAGCACAGGACGCCTGTTGTATATAATTTTTTTAAATCACATTATTTCATGGTTTTTGGTGCGTGGGGCCCGCATCAGTGAAATCTGACCCAACCATTTCATCCCATGACTCCAGACAAGCCAAACAAGCCCAATATTGAGTATTTTTTGGTGTATAGAAATGTCAGGGAAGATTTCAACGGTAAAAACCACCATTTGCTATGTTAAGGCCCGTCAGAAAGTTAGGTTGACATCATTTCTCGGCTCAACGCCTAAAATGAGTCAGGGAATGAGATGGACGGTGTGGATTTAATCAATACATTAAGGTGGGGCTTGCATGAGCAACCCGCCGAAAAGCTTGCAAATCAAGCTGACATTTCTGTTTTCCTTACACGTCCAGCGTCCCTAACGCTGGACGGTTTGGCATATCACATACTCACGGTGGGCCCTACTCAGGTGGGCCGCCAAATGATGAATGGTGTCGGTACAATACATATATTAAGTGGGCCCCACCTATAGATGACTTGGATAAAATACATGGCTCATGGTGGGGTCGATCCGGGTGGGCCACACGGCCATATCAATCACATATAACCAAAGAAAAAGAGAGAGAGAGAGAGAGAGAGAGAGAGAGAGAGAGAGAGAGAGAGAGAGAGAGAGAGAGAGAGAGAGAGAGAGTGGGACACGTGTGATGGAGGGACCCCAACACTATGGGCCCTTCGTTGCATTCAATCATACATCAAGTGGGTCTCATTGCATGTGGGCCCACCAAATCAAAGATCAACGTTGGAGATCCCTTCTCCACTAAGATGTAAGGTCTAGATGACCCATTTTCAAGCTAGAAAATAAACATCATGATGGGGTCCATGGAGAATGGCCCCATCATGGAATGATCATGAAGATCAAGGTGGGCCATCGGCCACATCTTAGGTCCCAAGTGAGATCCATACCATTGATCGGTAGGCCTCACTTGGTCCATCATAAAAACATGAAAGGTTTAGCCTAACAAGCACCCACCGTTGATCTTCTTGGTTCGTTGGAACGCCTATCTCCTTGTGCTCCCCTTTGATGGTGGAAGATGAGAAGTGGATGGTTAGGATGGAAGATCTTGGCATGGGAAAGTGGGCCACACAAACTCTTTTCTCTCTCACATGAAATGTTTGGACGTGTGGTGCTCTTGTTTGGAATTGTGAAGGAAAAGAGAGAGAGAGGTGTGGTGGTTGTAAGAGAGATGTGAGTGATGGGTGTGTGTAACGACCCGTAAATTTCTGTACTTTGACTCGAGTACCATCTCGACCAAAAATCAATTAGGATTAAATCCTTTAGAAAATTAACAAAGTTAACTAAGTACAAAACTCGATTAGCCGTGAAATTTGTTGGGATAACTTTAAATACGATATGCAAGAACCAAAACTTGCAAAATCAGTGACTCTAGGTTACCCTAAAGTTTAGAACCAAACTCATTACCCGGCTGCTCTTAGGAATGAAAAGAAACTTCGTATTAGGTCTAGATCGTACATCAGAAGTCCGATTAACACGAAGTTAAGGAACTAGGACCGCCTCACTGGGCTTGACAATCATCTCAAAAATCAGGTCCAGCCGATGTCCCACGGCCATTCGTTTGGATCCGGAGCGAGGGAGTGTGAAAAACACTATTCCTTTTACAAAATAAATATCTGGAATAGTGATCTGGCACCATTCGCTTGCGCATCAGTATTAAGCAACCAGACCGTCAGAATCAGACCAAATTACACCCTCGGATTAAGAAAAATTTCAGGAACATTTACATTTACTTGGAATTTCGGATCGTGGCCCACTGACCGTCGAACTGAAAGTGGTCCACCACGTGCGATCTGGGAATCCGATCGAGTCGAAAACGTAATCCCACATAGATCCATGTGTGGTGAGCTTAAGTCTGACGTTTGGCTCAAGGAGGGCCACCAGAACCTCTCTTTTGAGCTGGAAAAGTGATGAAATACCTATATTAGCAGTAACCCTTGAACCTGAGTCTATTTTGGGGAGGTTTTAGGCTATAAAAGGAGCTTAGAACAGCCCCTCTCACAGCCATACGAATTTGGGATAAAACCCTAGAGAGAGAGAGAGAGAGAGAAAAGGGAGAGAAAAGCTTGGGATTTATGGGAGAACTTCCTCCTGCTGCTTTCGATTATCGCACGGCCTACACCGCCTCCTTCCAGGCGCTTTTCCGGCGGTATCCACTCCGTTTGAAGGTGAGAAACCCTAAACCTAGGTCTGATTTGAAGTATAGGCTATAGGTTGTGAAAAGGCTAACCGATTTCACTCTTTAGCCTAGAAAACGCTCGAATACGGAAGCTCATCAACCCTTGATGATTCGTTGAGATTCCAAGGACAAAGGTGAGGACTTAAGGTGTATAGGTTACGGTTTTCAACGCTTTCAATGTCAGATAATGATAGATTCATGATCTGCATGCAATTGCACATGTACAAAGTGCTTTCCGTTTCCTGTTTCGATTAACGTTGTAGAATATGGAATTTCACATACTCTAGGTATACGTAGAAGTACCGTATACGTATTTTTTTTGGAAAATGTTTGACATGTTTATTTAATGTATGATTATATGATATATGGATAAAATACTAGTTTGGCGAAAGGAATCGCCGAAAAACATGTTCGCTTGTAAATACCAAGTATGTTGAAATTGTGTATTCTAGAAATACCGCATATGTGTAAATTTTGGAAATGCAATTGTAATGATTATGGTATACATGGATAAAATACTCACTTGGCGAAAGGATAGCCCTAATACGTATTTTGCTAACATACGTCATGTATGTTGGAATAGCGTACTCTAAGTGTTTGTGTAAATGCTTATGTGTGTAAATGCTTGAGTGTTAGTGCCTTAGAGAGGTGCTGACATGGAATTCCCGACTACCTTAGAGACATGTAGGATACCTTCCATGTGGTGGTTCGCTATAACCACTTACTTGTGATGTGTATGTATTGTATCCCTATTTGTATAGTACTCTACAACATGCTTACAACATGCTTACTTCGTGCTCTACAACATGCTTTACTTCATGCTTTATAACATGCCTTATGACATGCCTGTTAACATGCTTGTATTATTTTTTTTATCATGCTTTACTCCACATGCTATGGATGAAGATTGATTGAGTTTTGGGACTATGCCCATAGTCCAGACACATTCGGTATCAGACTTGAGGTTGTGGCTGAATTCATGTCGCCACAAGAGGTGTGTCTGACGAACCCGAGTCGTACTCCGGTTGGCGATAGTGGTTGGCCACACGGAGTGCTTTTGCGCTCCATATCTCCCACTTGTGTGCGCTCGAGCTTGACTCGTCAAGTAAACCGATATGTTGAATGTGTGTTCACCATGTTTGGTCACTACTGCTTGAACCTAGGGTACCAAACTTACCAGTGGCGATCCCGTTAACCATGGTACCTCGATCCGCTAAGACTCATGAGCCGGACATGGTGGTATGGGACATCGTGGCCGAGCTTGAAATGGCCAAGCTATATGTCCTAGAGGGGGGGTGAATAGGATAATGCCAAATAAAAACTTATAATAGCGGAATTAAACAGAGTATGATAGCCAATGAACCAATTAAATAAATTGCAATGCAGAAATGAAATACAACCTCAAACAACTGAATTTGAGAGGTTGATACAAACGTTGTTCTAAGGACAACCTTTCACCAAAAACCCAATGTTTATGATAGGACAACCTTATATCTAGAAATGTCTTTGTATCATTTCTCAAACAAAGAGGAATACAAACTGCACTAAATAAATTGAATTTACAAATTCTTGTTCTAGGGACAGCCATACACCATAAATATGGCAGGGCAACCTTGCTGGAACAATTTTGAAATTTAAAGCTTGAATCAATAAAGGGATTGCAAGAAAGAAATTGCAGAAATAAATCACTAAATTATTACAACATTCCCACACTTGCTTGAAATTTCAAACTGTTAAACATTCACATCCACAAGGAAAATAGAACTGAATGATAAAAGATAAGGAATAAATAACCATTCAATCCACAAGACAAGAAGTTATAGTGGGTCGCCTGTGCGTTCACCAACTGTCCTCAAACAGCCACACAGAATGCTACTCCACTCCTAATATCCTCACACAGGGATATTAGCGTTCTAATAAAATGGTTTTCACAGGTTCACCCAAAACCTTCACAATTGTGTCTTTATCACTTGGGCTTACACAATTCAAAAAACCCCACAATCTGAGTTTTCTGGCTCCCTCAGATAACCATACACATAGAGATTTTTCTGGCAAATCTCATACAAAACCAAAATAGAAATACAGGAATTGTAGAATACCTGGATCTTATCCTTTTGCAGTAGCCCGGAAGAACCGATCAGAGTAGAGATTCAATAATGATAGTTCAATGTCCAATACTCAATTTATCGAGGTTCTAAGTTCTAATTGATTTTAATGAAATCACAAAGGGCTAGCTCTATTTGATTTTAATTCCAAGAAGAAGGAATACACGATTCCCCTTTTCAAATATGATTGGAGTTTAAATAAAATCAAATGCAAAAAGCGAACAAAAGGAATTAGAATGAAGCGCAAATTAGCTTAAAAATAAACACGACTTATCTTAGAGTGGAGCCTAGAATATACTTGCTTTGATAGATTTTTCGACGTTTAAACTCTGAAATTCGTGTGCTATTTATAGCTACAAAAATTCGTCTTCGACTGGTCTAGGAGTTCCCACGACTGGTCTTAGGAGAAACAGATTTTTTGTTTCTGCGCGGAATCAGGAAAACCGATGTTCGACCGGTCGTAGGCAGTCCACGACTGGTCGAAGGTCGTCCACGACCGGTCGAGACCCCTGCTCGACTGGTCGAGCGACAGTGAATTTAGTCGCTGGAGTTTGAATCGAGGCTCCACGACTGGTCGGGTTCGAGTCGAGGACATCCCACGACCGGTCGAGCAGACTCCAAGACTGGTCGTGAGCGAACCAGAAAATCTGATAAAATTGAACAAGTCCAAGACTGGCCTAGGAAATCTTAGACAGGTCGAGCCAGTGCTAGGACTGGTCGAACCAGACCCAGGACTAGTCTAAGAGCAGATCAAAAACATGTTTAAACACAGTTGTATAATGTATCCAAAATGACCTACCCTAAGGTCAAAGACTATGGTCTATCAAACCTGAATAATGAAGTATGGACATTGAACTTTACTTCATTCAATGAATGATAAATCTTTTAGTACTTGAAGCCTGAAGTACGAGTCGTCCAAAAGACTTGACACAAACATTTATCTTGAGTTTGCTTTTGAGCTTCACACCTTCAAACACTGCTTGTATCTTGAACTTGAATAATCTTGCGTGAATAAAGAATACTGTCTTCTCTTATATCTTCGAAATGTACCTTGAAGCCGCTTGAAGAGTCCATAAGTTGATATGGTTGTCTTAAACATAGAACACACCCAAGACAAGGTTTTGACACACAAAATTTGACAACCAAAGAGGTATCATATAATAGCACTAACAATCTCCCCCTTTGTCAAATTTGTGACAAAACATATATATAAAATCACAATAGAGAATCATGAATCAGTTAGTTGTCAACACATGTCAACACATGACAACCATACATATATATAAAATTACAATAGAGAATCATGAATCAATCATTCCCCCTCAATAAGACTCCCCATTAAGGAATGATGCACACAACATCAACAACATAAATAACGAATGATGCACACAACATCAACAACACAAATAAGATATATACCATTCTTCTCTCCCCCTTTTTGTCAAAAATATGACAAAGGAAGATCCATAAGCTCAAGAAGTAAAATAGAGAATAAGCATAAAAGTGTTAGAGAGAAGATATTACAAACCAAAGTCACAGTTATAAGTTTAACAGTACCAAGAAAAATCCAAAGTGAAATCAGTTCACTTCAGTTAAAAAAACATTTAATCAGACCCTGAAGAGGAGCAGGAATGGTAGCATCAATATGATGAAGGCCTTTTTGTAAGCGCCTCAAATACTTATGCATTTTCTTAAATTGTGCATTATGGCCAACATGCATATTTTCTACCTTTTCTTCTAATGCACTTAGACGTGCATCGAAATCAGAAGGAACAAAATCTGGATCATCTTCAGATGCAGACTCAATATCATCAAAAAGATCATCCATGTTGATATCCTCATCAGGAAGATCATCGCCTTCATTCGCATCTCCAACTCCAGCAGCTCCACCACCTTCGACATTATCAACTTGACCAGCGGCCAATCTCAACTTCATTTTGTTTAGGTTGGAGTTGTTGAAAATAAGGTGTTGGATAGGAGCTTCACCAACAGGCATAGTGACCAACATATGAGTAGCTAAGACATTTAACAAATATCCAAATGGAATGTCACCATGACCTGGCTGAGACCGAAACTGAATAATAGAAGAACAGATCAACGAAGGCAAGCAAACATTGGCACCACTAATGACTGAGTACAGTATACGAACCATCAGAAGAGTCAACTCAGTTTTGTTACCAGCCCGAGGATACACATTAGACGTAAAAATACGATGAAGAACTCTGTATCTGGGCAACAGCCACCTGGATTTGAGAACAGTACCATTGACAGACCAAGGTGCATCCATATTATAAGGGCTCTAGTAAATAGACGTTTTTCAGATTCAGTAACTTTATCACCCAATGTGGAAGGGTGGATTCCATCATCAATTACTGGAATATCCATTAAGCCAGAAATCAAATGACGATCCACAGTAAAAGGCCCTCTCTTGTAGTAACAATAAAAGTTAATTCCTCAAGAGAAAAGTCTGTAATACATGCAACCATGGCCTGAGCAATTGACTGAAATGCCGGCCCTCCCCAGTTCAAAATGTTAACCCAACCAACAGATTGAAGGAGAGGAACAAGATTAAATTGAGCAATATGATTAATACTAACTGCTTTCTCAACAATAACCTTCTTAGTACGAAAATCACGAACTTGTGGAGGGTCATCATTAGGATCTCTAAGATGACGGCGAGAAATAACATTAGACCTAGATGAAGAAGCACCTCTACTAGTTCGCTTTTTACCTCTAACATCCATACTCTTGAAAAGATTGAAGAAATTTCAAGAAAAACAAGATGGGTTTCAACCAAATCAGAAAATGAGGAAGAAAACCCCAAACCCTTGAAGGAAATATGAAATAATCAACACTAACAAGGAAGACAAGAAGCAATGTTCAAGATTCTTCAACAAAATCAAGAGAAATACTCAAACCTGGAGAAATCCCATAGATGGGTACGACCGGTCGAAGCTAAGCCCGTTGGAGAAGAAGAGGGAAATGAGGAAAAAGTGATTTTTCCCCCAAATAAAGAACCAGCACGATACACGACCGGTCGTGATTAGTCCTCGACCGGTCGAACCACGACTGGTCGAGACTATCCTCGACTGGTCGTGTAAGACCAAAACATGCATTTTATTTATTTTTATTTTTTTTTTAAATTTTCATAAAAAACTATGAAGATATTTACAATATAATATACAAAATGCATAATCAATCATCTTATATATACACATACCGAGATCAAATTTCAATTTATTGAACCTGCATTTATCGAGTGGTTTGGTGAAAATGTCAGCAAGTTGTTTCTCGGTTGGAATATATTCTAAACAAATTACTTTTTCTTCAACAAGTTCACGAATATAGTGAAATCTAATGTCAATATGCTTAGTTCGTGAATGCTGGATTGGATTTTTGGAAATATTAATTGCACTTGAATTATCACAATATAAAACTATCGAGTCTTGTGCAATACCATAATCACTTAACATGCGTTTCATCCAGACTAACTGAGTACATGCATTTCCTGCAGCAATGTATTCAGCCTCAGCAGTTGAGAGTGAAATGGAACTCTGTTTCTTGCTGAACCAAGAAACTATGCAATTTCCAATGTAAAAGCAACCACCACTGGTTGACTTTCTGTCATCCATATTACCAGCCCAATCAGCATCCGAGAACCCAGCCAATTGAACACTAGTATCATAGGGATACCAAAGACCCAGATTAACTGAACTTGCAACATAACGAATAATGCGTTTAACAACAGTCAAATGAGATTCTTTAGGATTAGACTGATATCTAGCACAAATTCCAACACTAAAAGCAATATCAGGTCTACTTGCTGTTAAATACAGTAAACTACCAATCATGCTTCGATATAGTTTAGGATCTATATCTTTACCTGTAGAGTCTTTTGAGAGTTTTAGAGAAGTACTCATAGGAGTATCAAAATTCTTACCATTTTCAAACCCGAACTTCTTAACTAAATTTAGAGCATATTTAGTTTGAGAAATAAAAATTCCATCAGATTGCTGTTTAACTTGCAATCCTAGAAAATAGTTTAATTCTCCGACCATACTCATCTCAAATTCAGATTTCATTAGATCTGCAAACTCAACAGTCATGTCAGTACAAGTTGATCCATAAATTATATCATCAACATAGATTTGAACCATTAAAATATCATTGTTCTGCTTTTTAACAAAAAGTGTTTTATCAACACTACCCATTTGAAAATTGTGACCCAGTAAAAACTTAGTCAATTTTCATACCATGCTCTGGGAGCTTGTTTCAACCCATAGAGAGCTTTCTTAAGGCGATAAACATGATTAGAAAACTTAGGATCTTCAAACCCTGTAGGTTGTTCAACATAAACCTCTTCATATAAATCACCATTAAGAAAAGCACTCTTTACATCCATTTGATAAATCTTAAACTTTCTAAAACATGCAATGGATATAAATAATCTGATTGATTCAAGGCGTGCAACTGGAGCGAAAGTTTCCTCAAAATCGATACCTTCAATTTGAGTGTACCCTTGCACAACCAGTCTTGCCTTGTTTCGAATAATATTTCCCAATTCATCAGACTTATTTTTGAAAATCCATTTTGTTCCAATAATATGTTTATCTTTCGGTCTTGGAACAAGATACCAGACATCGTTACGAACAAATTGATTAAGTTCTTCCTGCATCGCAACTATCCAGTTTTCATCAGAAAGAGCTTCTTTTACATTAACCGGTTTTATCTGAGATGTGAAACACACGTAATTACAAAAATCTTCTAATTGTCTACGAGTGCGTACACCAGTGAGAGGATTTCCAAGGATTTGTGTGTTGGATGATCTTTGACAGTCCTCACATCATGATTAGATTCACTTGATGAAGTTTCTGGTTTTTCAATTATGAGAACTTCATCATTATCTGAACTAGGGGCCGAAGTATTTAAGTGATCATCTATGACCACATTAATTGACTCTTGAATAACTCCGGTCCTTTTGTTCAGTACACGATATGCACGACTGTTTAATGAATATCCTAAGAATAATCCTTCATCACTTTTAGTATCAAATTTTCCCAAGTTTTTCCGGTCACGTAAAATATAACACTTACTGCCAAAAACGCGAAAATATTTGACTGTAGGTTTTTTGTCAAACCACATTTCATAGGGCGTTTTATTATTTGATTTGCAAGTATAAACACGATTAATAATATAGCAAGCAGTATTAATCGCCTCAGCCCATAAATTCTTAGAAACCTTCATGCTATTTAGCATAACGTTCCCATTTCTTGAAGAACTCTATTTTTTCTTTCCACAATGCCATTTTGCTGTGGAGTTTTAGGTGCAGAGAATTCATGTGATATTCCATGATCATTACAGAATTTCTCAAAACCGCTATTTTCAAATTCAGATCCATGATCACTTCGGATCTTATTCACTTGAGAACATTTTTCAGTTTGGATCCGTTTGATTATCTTTTTCACTTCATCAAGGGTTTCTGATTTGTCCTTTAAAAATGAAACCCAAGTGAATCTGGTATAATCGTCTACAATAACCAGAATGTATTTTTTACCACCTCGACTTTCCGTTCTAGTTGGTCCTATTAGATCCATGTGGAGAAGTTCGAGTGGTCTTGATGTGGTATTGGAGTTCACCTTTTTGTGAGATCTCCTAGTTTGTTTACCATACTGGCATTCACCACATATTTTATTTACTTTTTGAATCTTTGGTAGACCTCTTATTAGTTCTTCTTTGCTCAATCTATATAAATTCCGGTAGTGTACATGTCCAAGGCGTTTATGCCATAATTCTGTTTCATTGGTATGGACCATGTAACACATTTGATTAGATGAGCTGTCATTTCTCACTATATAGCAGTTTTCAGAAGTTCTGAGACCAGTTAATATCACAGACCCCTTTTTGTCTATAATCTCACAACCTTGATTGGAAAACTTCACACTATGATTGTTATCGCATATTTGAGATATGCTTAACAAGTTGTGTTTTAAACCCTCAACATATAAAACATTCTTAAATAAGGGAAGATTATAGAGTTGAACCGTACCTTGGCCAATAATTTTGCAATTGCTACCATCACCAAATGTGACTGACCCATCAGTCATATCTTGTAGATCGGTGAAAAGAGCTTTGTCACCAGTCATATGCCTGGAGCAACCACTGTCTAGGTACCACTTTGAAAGGCTAGTGCTTTAGTGAGCAGTGTGAGCAACCAAGCAGTCAACTTTAGGAACCCATTTCATAACAGTTTTAGGTTTAGGAACATAGTTGGTCTTCTTTTGTTTATATTTGTTGTAAGAGTGACTTACAGAGTTAGATTTTAAAAGTTCCTTGAGTAAATCAACTATTTTTTCAGCTAAAGGATTTTTCATCTGATTTTTGAAGTTGACATAGCTACTTCTAGGTTTTGAAAATTTTTTGTTGTTTTGACAAAACCTTGTGAAGTGTTTTTCTCTTTTGAATTAGAGGATTCTCCTTTCACAAATTTAGGTGGAGAATTCTTTTGTTTATGAGGTATTGTTTTATCATACCCCAACCCGGATCTATCGCCACATTTTTTTGAACCGGATAGGAGTTTTTCTAATTTAGAATCACCTTGGGCATACCTCCAAGTTTCCTTTGAATTCAGAAGAGAAGACACTTCATTCTTTAGTCTCTCAATTTCAGATTTTAAATCAACAATCAGAGAGTTTTTGAATTCTAAATCACTTTTTGATTTTTCAAAATAATCTGATATTTGAGATTTTTCTAAAACAAGCAAGTCAAAACAATCTCTAAGTTTAGAAAATTTTTCTCTCTGAAGTTTAAGCTTCACAGCAATTTTACAACTCTCTTTGTATAAGGCATTGTAAGCATCTTGAAGATCTTCTTCATTCTCATGATCATTGTCCAAATTTTCTTCACTAGTAGAATCATCGTGATCAGAGAAGGTAAACTTGGCTAGAGTCATAAGGGCTTTTACCTCATTGCCCGACTCGGTTTCAGAATCTTCTGATTCAGAAGAAACTTCAGAGTCAGATGATTCATCCCATGTAGCCAACATACCCTTCTTTTTGGGTTTGTCCTTATTAGGACATTTGTTTGCTAGATGCCCATACTCATGACAGTTGTAACACTGACTGTCTTTCAAAGATTTTCGAGTTTTAGATCTAAACTTCTTTTTATCATTTGATTTTTGAAAATCAACTCTTTTCTTACTTTTAAAAATTTTGTAAAATCTTTTTGCAATAAGAGCTAAGTCATCTTCAGAATCGGATTTATCTTCTACCGTATTTTTGGAAGATTTCAAAGCAATTGATTTTCCTTTAGGAGCTTTAAAATTTAATTCATAAGTTTGTAGAGACCCAACGAGTTCTTCCACCTTCATTTTGTCCGTGTCACGAAGTTCCTGGATTGCGGTTACTTTAGAATTGAACCGTTCAGGAAGAGAGCGTAGTATTTTTGCACACACTTTACTTTCTGGGATTTTATCACCAAGACCCCACATTGAGTTTACAATGTCATTTAATCTAGTATAGAAGTCCATAAACATTTCATTCTCCTCCATATGAATTTCTTCAAATTTAGTTGTGAGGAGTTGGACTTTAGATTTTTTGACAATCGATGTACCCTCATGTGTCATTTCTAAAATATCCCAAGCTTGCTTTGCAGTATCACAGGATATGATTCTTTTGAACTCATCCGGTGATAGTGCGCAAGTAATTGCATTTAGTGCTTTAGCATTAGCACTACTCTCACTTTTTTCTGAAGTGTGGTCCATTGAAATTATGGTGTAATTCTCATAGATTTAGAACCATCAACTCCAGTTACTTCCATGACAGGAGGATTCCATTCAGTCACTGTGGCTTGCCACACACTCTCATCCATTGATTTGAGGAAGATCCTCATTCTGGCTTTCCAATAAGCATAGTTGGAGCCATCAAATGGTGGAGGCCTAGTGACTGAGAGGCTATCAAAATTTGACATTATTATATATAGCTTAGATCGTTAGCTCAGGAAATAAATCCAAATATAAAGAAATAAAAGCGAGCTATTAGGCTCTGATACCACTTGAAATGGCCAAGCTATATGTCCTAGATAGAGGGGGGGTGAATAGGACAATGCCAAATAAAAACTTATAATAGCGGAATTAAACAGAGTATGATAGCCAATGAACCAATTAAATAAATTGCAATGCAGAAATGAAATACAACCTCAAACAACTGAATTTGAGAGGTTGATACAAACGTTGTTCTAAGGACAACCTTTCACCAAAAACCCAATGTTTATGATAGGACAACCTTTATCTAGAAATGTCTTTGTATCAATTTCTCAAATCAAAGAGGAATACAAACTGCACTAAATAAATTGAATTTACAAATGTCTTGTTCTAGGGACAGCCATACACCATAAATATGGCAGGGCAACCTTGCTGGAACAATTTTGGAATTTAAAGCTTGAATCAATAAAAGGGATTGCAAGAAAGAAATTGCAGAAATAAATCACTAAATTATTACAACATTCCCACACTTGCTTGAAATTTCAAACTGTTACAACATTCACATCCACAAGGAAAATAGAACTGAATGATAAAAGATAAGGAATTAAATAACCATTCAATCCACAAGACAAGAAGTTATAGTGGTTCGCCTGTGCGTTCACCAACTGTCCTCAAACAGCCACACAGAATGCTACTCCACTCCTAATATCCTCACACAGGGGATATTAGCGTTCTCTAATAAAACTGGTTTTCACAGGTTCACCAAAAACCTTCACAATTGTGTCTTTATCACTTGGGCTTACACAATTCAAAAAACCCCACAATCTGAGTTTTCTGGCTCTCCTCAGATAACCATACACATAGAGATTTTTCTGGCAAATCTCATACAAAACCAAAATAGAAATTACAGGAATTGTAGAATACCTGGATCTTATCCTTTTGCAGTAGCCCGGAAGAACCGATCAGAGTAAGATTCAATAATGATAGTTCAATGTCCAATACTCAATTTATCGAGGTTCTAAGTTCTAATTGATTTTAAATGAAATCACAAAGGGCTAGCTCTATTTGATTTTAATTCCAAGAAGAAGGAATACACGATTTCCCCTTTTCAAATATGATTGGAATTTAGAATAAAATCAAATGCAAAAAGCTAACAAAAGGAATTAGAATGAAGCGCAAATTAGCTTAAAAATAAACACGACTTATCTCAGAGTGGAGCCTAGAATATACTTGCTTTGATAGATTTTTCGACGTTTAAACTCTGAAATTCGTGTGCTATTTATAGCTACAAAAATTCGTCTTCGACTGGTCTAGGAGTTCCCACGACTGGTCTTAGGAGAAACAGATTTTTGAATTTCTGCGCGGAATCAGGAAAACCGATGTTCGACCGGTCGTAGGCAGTCCACGACTGGTCGAAGGTCGTCCACGACCGGTCGAGACCCCTGCTCGACTGGTCGAGCGACAGTGAATTTAGTCGCTGGAGTTTGAATCGAGGCTCCACGACTGGTCGAGGTTCGAGTCGAGGACATCCCACGACCGGTCGAGCAGACTCCAAGACTGGTCGTGAGCGAACCAGAAAATCTGATAAAATTGAACAAGTCCAAGACTGGCCTAGGAAATTCTTAGACAGGTCGAGCCAGTGCTAGGACTGGTCGAACCAGACCCAGGACTAGTCTAAGAGCAGATCAAAAACATGTTTAAACACAGTTGTATAATGTATCCAAAATGACCTACCCTAAGGTCAAAGACTATGGTCTATCAAACCTGAATAATGAAGTATGGACATTGAACTTTACTTCATTCAATGAATGATAAATCTTTTAGTACTTGAAGCCTGAAGTACGAGTCGTCCAAAAGACTTGACACAAACATTTATCTTGAGTTTGCTTTTGAGCTTCACACCTTCAAACACTGCTTGTATCTTGAACTTGAATAATCTTGCGTGAATAAAGAATACTGTGTCTTCTTTATATCTTCGAAATGTACCTTGAAGCCGCTTGAAGAGTCCATAAGTTGATATGGTTGTCTTAAACATAGAACACACCCAAGACAAGGTTTTGACACACAAAATTTGACAACCAAAGAGGTATCATATAATAGCACTAACAGAGCTGTGGGCTTATGCTGGGGCCAAGTGCCTCCCCATAGTGACCATTGAGCAACCTAGACTCGTGAGCCGAATACGGTGGTATGGGACACTGTATTCGAGCTGTCGGTACTTACGGCGAGAGCCGAGTACGGTGAAACCTGTACTCGTGCTGACGGGCGACGAGTCCTCCGTAGTATCTTCGAGTATACTCCAAGGGTCTGTGATTGACGACGAGTCTTTCGCAGCAACTAGAGTATGAGTTGAGCCGAGTACGGTGAGACCTGTACTCGAGCTGACGGCTAGTGATTGAGCCGAGTACGGTGAGACCTGTACTCGAGCTGACGGCCAGCAATTGAGCCGCATACGGTGAGATCTGTATCCGCGCTGACGAGACGAGCGCTTTGCGATGCCTTCGCTATGCTTCTCGAACCATAATATCGTATGAGATTAACTAGGATTGACGACCCTAGAATGGATCATGTTTGGGATTGATACAAGGGAGGTACCTTAGTTTCCCAATACTGCTGTTTGAAATGGACTAATAATAACTCGGTAATCATGATCATCATCGCACCGCATGTGCTTAGTAGATGTGGAGCACTGAGGGAGTTAAGCATTCGCGAACGTAAGATGATGTTGCATGAGAGTGGTTTGGCAAGGGCATACAGCATCATGTCATTTCATTCTCGCACTTAATAAGAGTAGTTAGAATTATTTGATTTGTACTGCTTTATCATTACTGCTTGATTGAATTGATAACATGTTAACCTATTCTTTATTATTCCACTGAGTTAGCTACTCACTCCCACGTTACGGGACAGTGTTTGCAACACCCACCAGACTCTATCGCAGGTATAGATGGCGCATCGGTTCAAGAGCCGGAGTCTGACTTCAATGAGGACCAGGATGAGTTCTCCTTTATGCAGTACTCTGACGGCTTTGCTTAGGCCGACTGCATCGTGGGATTTCGGGACTCATTTTGTAGATTGTATTTTGATTTTTGACTCAAAACATTACATGTATATGGGAACTCAGTTAGTGTTCATACTCAGGTGTTCACAGAAATTTTGTTCTTTACATACTTTAAATATACAATTTCAGTCTTCCGCTTGCTTTTATATAATTGAACTGGAGTATGAATTACTGTTTTGGTATAATCTCATTCATGTTTATTGCTCTAACTCAGACAACATTTAACCATCATTATGTATGTTGCATAAGTGATGCGTTGGAACTCGGGAGTTGAGTTCATACTCGACCCCCGAGTTTCAGGGCGTTACAGTGTGATGGGTGAAAGGGTGAGTGATGGGTGAGGTGATAGATGTGTTGACTTTTGGGGTTTGCTTGACTTGTGCAGAAAGAAAGCATGGGGGTGCTTTGTACTTGACATGAGGGGTGATTGATGAGATTGATTTGATATGTTGTAGAGATTCTCTTGGGATTACAAATGCTCGGCGTTTCTTCGAAATAAACGCCGGCCCACATCTTCCGGCTTGGGTATCGGATCGGTGCGCGAGTTGCAGCGTTGGAACCGCGGCTATGGTGCGGTCGCAATGATACAAGCCTCAGATTAAGCCAACTCAATTCAATAGGATACGACTTAGGGTCGATCGCAAACGTCGGTTATTGGTCGCGAATTGCCGGAGTTCGACGGAAAGGATCGCGGAAGTCGATGGAACAGTATGGAATAGGATATGGGTCTTACAATTGCTATATCTTCCTCGATTCCCACGTATGCAACCTTCCCTCTCCCACAATAATGACAGGAGAAGTCGACCTGCCAACCTCTCTCACATGAGGCATCGTGCTCAAGCATCAGTCCAAGTCCGTTTACTTCTTGAGCTCCTAGAGAACGCTTGGAAGTAGGGGGCTACTGTTATGGGTAAAACTGACTGACCGATTAACTGGAATAAGATGGAAGTGAGATAAGGTCAACAACTCGAATGAGAGGTCGTAAATAAGCTCACCCTTAGATGTTGAGCACAACCCCCACGACTAATCTGAGCATCAGCCACGGGTGGTAACCTCAGTCATCTAGCTGACACCACACTATCTCAACCAAATGACAGCTATAAAAACTGACCTTGAAAGACGACCACTAAGGCTCCAGACCTCAGGGCTCAACTCTGACCTCGATCATCAACTTCAGTTATCAACCTTGGTCAGTAAGACCTCGGTCAGCGACTTAGAGGTCGGCCTCAGCTATCAACCTCGACCTCCTCGGATATCGACCACTAGGAGATATCCCCTTCGTATATGGAAAGGATTACCTCCCTAAGATCTTCGTCGAAGAACTCGCCAAGATAAGCACGACATATCCAGAAGAAGATCCCTTCTTTGATACACATCTACCTAGTAGATGTATTGCCATATACATAAGAGGTACCATAGGATTATAAATAAGGACCTACCTATGGAAATAGGTATGCAATATTACCCTAACTCAACTAAACCCATTGTGTGCTTATTCTAACTTAGGCATCAGAGGATCCCCGGCTACAACCAAGGCCTCCATTGTCACTTGGTTTCGCAGGTACACAACGATCTAGCAGAGACAACAAGATCTCAGCATCAACAGGTACCATTGGAGTCAGAAAAATGTGTCATTAATTGGTTCATGATTGTTGGATACCTTAAGCGAGAGACCAAGATCTAGCTAAACGGGTCATGAGCCTGTCAATCTGTTTTGTTGGTCATTTTTAGGTTGTGTCGAGGGTCTTTCTATATGAGCCCACTTGAAATTTTAAGGCTTGGGGGTGACTTTATTGAATTAACATGCGTTTTGAGTTCTTAAAAGACCACGATGATTTTGAACAGAATTAGATTGTCGTGCCTTTCGATCTGTTGATCCAGCCTGTTAGCTATTTGTAAAGCCTGCCCGAGTCATACCTATCTAACTGTGTAGTTGAGTGTTAAGCCACACAAATGTTTTCTTCATTGAAGCTTAACTGAAGTCGAATGATAGTTTTAATCTCGTTTTAGGTGGGGTGTCTTGTAATGTCCTAGATTTTCGTCAACGTGGAATCCAAAAATTTGTAATTTTTTTTTTACTGGTATTATTTTAATCAATCATCTAATGATCTTTAATTGACGATCCTAACAAAAATGTTGGTGTTATCAATAAAGAACCATAAAAAAATATTAATTTTTCGTAGGAAGATAACGAATATGCCTAATCACCAGAAACTTGGGCCTAACCCTGTGATCTATTAGTTGAGGGCCAAGATTTAGGTGACCCACTGTTGATAGATCAAAGTAACTATAGCTTAATGAAGATCTACCTAAAACCAAGATAACAATGGATTGGATCTTAATTATCCCATTTGCATAAACCAAATTGACCACATTATCCTTTTTGCCTAAGAATCAATGATTTTGGGTGATTATTATCGGATCACCATTTCTGCTAATTGTGAATAAGAAAAGCTATGAACTTAAAGGTAATCCGAACCCTAATCGTCGTGCACGAGAAATCTCGTTGCTTAATTCTTTTTTTTTTGTTTTAATGTATGGATTAATTAAACAAGCTCTAGGCTGCTCATTAGTGGACCGTTGAATCCAAAATTATAGAAACACGTTTGTCTTAGTAGGCTTAACATCTATTGTGGACGTTTAACAGAGATCGCGCCTAAAATCGTTTAACTTAGGCTCACAAGGTGAGCGCATGAAATGTACGAATGTCCTTAAATATTGTCAGAAACTTAAGTTAATTGTCCCTGTCTAATCTTTACTGAAGTTATAGCTTTTGAACCATTAGATCAATATAAAATTAAAGGCACTAACTTAAATTAATATCCTATAAACATCCGTATAACCGTGACCCCGATTAATGAACAGTAACCATTGAACTAACTTTTGATCATCTTGAAGAAAAAAACTAGGTGATGAGCCCCCTCCATGTTTGATACCTGGTCAGGCTTACCATCTTAGAGACAAAATTGGGTGACAAGCCTTCTCCGCATTTGATTCTTGACTAATGAGCCCTTACCTTTTGAACTTGTTCTTGGGTGAAGATGAATAACCCTTACCATTGGAATGATCATATACTTTAAAAATTAGGGTTATAGACCCTAAATTAGATCAACGAACACTGGTGAAGAGCCACTAAGTGCCGCAATGAGCCATGTGATTTGGTTAGCGACCCGTGATATAATGAAGGTATCTTGGCTTCGCCAATATGTTTTTTGAATTTTGATTAATAAAAAATTGGCTAATCATGCATATCATGACATCCATTGGTAATGGTGGTTACGGGCCACATCACAATAGGATATATATATATATATATATATATATATATATATATATATATATATATATATATATTTTTGTGGATGATGGTATTGATAGTGTAGGGTTACATTACAATATGATGTATATTTTGTGGATGATTGTGTTGACGAAAAATATTATAGTTGTTATTCTTAAGATAAGCATCCGCATATCATGCCATACATGCACTTAATAAAATATGTTAGGAATCTGTTTGTTTGATATGTCATCATTAACTGCGCTTGATTGTGTTGATAATATGTATAACTTACAAAAATGGAATCACTTAATTGATCATTCACTCCTAACTAGGACGGTATTTTAAAACACCAACCAGACAATATTATCGATGCAGGTATCATCGATGTCTCAGATGGGTAGGCGTAGATTGGCATGTTTCATTGCTATGATGATTTGGAGTGTTGGGTGCATACTTTACATTTTATACTTTATTCTTTTAAATCTGTATATTGGAGTCACCAACTAAGTGGACTCCGTTGATTGGATGTACGTATGTATATTTTGAATTATTGACTTAACTACACTTGTTTTTGGACTTTTATGCATTGTTTAATTTAGCTCTTATGATTGTTTTCATGCATTTGTAACCCTACTAAGTAATTATGCTTATGTAAAGTAAAAGTTCATACCCAAAATATCGCGGATAGAGTATGTGCTCAATCCCTTAAATGTGGGGCGTGACAAGTCTACAGTGTGATACCATTAAACATAGTAATTTTATATTTTTGATCCCCACAATTTGAATATAAGATTCATTGATGGTTCATATTCTCTTATGGAACCATGGACAATAACAGTTCCCTGATAATTCTCCTTTCTTAACAATGTTCATAGAGAACCATTTGAATCCAATGCATGATCATGTGAATCAGGTTCCATCCCATGAATCTGGCATAGAATAAAGCATAATATTTTCTTCATTGTTGATCTTCACATTGATTGTCGCCAATATGATAATAAAGGTTTAAATCCATTCAAGTATTCTTGAAAAGATGACCCTTCGTCTTCAAGCTATATAGATGTCATCAGAGAAAAATCTTATTTGACATTGATTTTCATTCATACGAATTTCACAATGTCTCAAGAAATTTTAGTAGTGGTTTGATCAGACAAGTTGAAAAAAACTGAATCATCAAGTGCAAGAAAACTATCTGCCATAACTAATTAATTTTTCTCCTCAAATACCTCATCTTTCATATCCGCAATGCATGACATTCCTTCACCAACATCGCATTAATATTTAGTTTCCACAAAGCGTAATTAAATCCATCAAACTTCGACACCTCAAATTTGGTAGAATTCGATAAAACCATTTGAAACAGAATTGTAACACAAATGGTAATACTAATTTTAAGAAAAAACTTTTCAATCTTTGGTTCTAATAGTATATATTGTAAAAAAAAATATCTACACATGATTAATGTAAACAATTCATAACAAAAAAAAAAAAGAGCCAAACCAAAAGCCAAAAGCTAAAGAAAAAAAAAAGAAGAAGAAGAAGAAAGAAACATGCATAGAGGTTTATGTGGTTTGGCTATATACTTGCGTTCATGAAGCAGTAACATGGAGCTTTGCAAAGTGACTTAAACCAAGTCAATGCTATTAGTGTTGGGGGACCACAGAAGCACATGAAAGTGCACCTTCTAGTGCCCTGGTCTGTCAAGTTACATGTGTGGTGAGTCAAACTGGCTGCAGAACTCGATAAGAAGATTATTTCAAGTGTCTGCCTCAACCGGATGTGTGGAAGCTCACAATAGGTAAATCATAACCTCACATCCCATGTCCTAAAATACCAGGTGATTAAAACCCTTAAAATAAGATAGACATCTTAGGGTTTTTAAGGTGAGAAAACTTTTTATAAAATAGGAAAATCTTTAAGTTTTTCTCGCCTTGTCGATTTTATCGAAGCACCCTCGATATGATCGACTTGCACTATCGATGTCCTCGATACCTTAACGATATTATCGATAAGAGAACTAAAAATGTCCAGCAACTAAATATTCATCTGGACGAATTATCGATGTATCGATATCATCGATATTCAAATCTCGAGACCATCGAGAGTGGCTCGATAAGATCGACAGGCAGATTTCTGGCGCCCCTATTTTTTAATGAGAATCTCAAAATTCTTTGATATATTGATGGCCGTCCGATATGATCTGAACTCAAATATTGATAAGATCGGAGGTCCATCGATGATATCGATAGTGGGCGCACATTTCTTACAGCAGATATTTCAGGTTGTTTTTTTAACTATGAATGGGGGGCTCTTCGATTTAATCGATATTCAAATATTGATGATATCGACACCAGATCGATTGCATCGAACAAAGCCATAAACTGTTCAGCAAGTTCAAAGATAAATCGCTGAATTTATCGATGCCTCGACTCTGATCTCGATATCATCGACATTCAAATTTTGATGATCTCGACGGTTCCCCCGATCATTCATGAAAACCTGAAATATCTCAAAGTCAAGTCTCTCTCATTTTTCAAGTGTCGATGGATCGAACCTGTTTTCGATGGAATTGGAGTTCGAAATCCGATGACATCGACAATAGCTTCGATTCATCGACCAATTGGCAAAGAGTTTTAAAAGCGTATGACATCGAGTCCGAGTCATCGAGCAGACCATCGATGCTATCAAGAGTATATGCTCGATGATATCGAACTCTGTCATAAATGTGACCATTTTATATCTGTTGGAACTTTTTGCCTATATATAGAGGACTTGTCTTTTGTTGCTTTGAGAGAAAGTAGAGAGAGCTTTTGAGTGTTTCAACTTATATCATATATCTAAAGCCCTTTCTCTCAAGGGAGTTCATCCTCCAATCCACCCTCACTATTGATATTTAATAGAGTGGATTGGGGAATGAACTTCCGCATTCAAGGATCCTCCAGCTACTACCTTAATAGCAAATCATTATGCTGGGATGCCTTGAATGTATAAGATTGGAACTACTCTACCTTTTTATAGGAAAACCTTTAGATAGTAGGATTCCATCTTAACCTTGACCCAACCCTAAGCCTAGTCTTGGTATATCTTTGTGTTGTGGATCAAGGAAGTAGAAAACTCTTCGTCAATAAGGAGGAGGAGATCTTCGGCGTTGTGCTTAATGGGACTCATCAACTTATCTGTAAGTATCTAGAGTCCAGGAGGACACTTGCGATCATTCCTTTCTAGGATTAGATCTTAAGTGGTTCTCACCCTTTGAAGTCCTCAAAAAGGCCTCCGGTGGGAGTGTACGTGGTGGGTACGTTGTATGGACCCTTGCTCTGTGGAGAGTATAAACATCTGGTTAGGAGTGAACCAGTAAAACTCCAAGGTTAGAGGTGAACCGAGTAAAAACCTCTGGGTGCGTTGTGTGGACCCTTGCTCTATGGAGAGCATAAACATCTGGTTAGGAGTGAACTAGTAAAACTCTAGGGTTAGAGGTGAACAGAGTAGAAACCTCTGGGTGCGTTGTGTGGACCCTTGCTCTATGGAGAGCATAAATATCTGGTTAGGAGTGAACCAGTAAAACTCCAGGGTTAGAGGTGAACCGAGTAGAAACCTCCGTGTAAGGGTTGAAGGTGAACCTGATTTAAAACCTTAGGTTAGAGGTGAACCCTGGAAAACCTCCTTAGTGAATTCTGGTACACTCAAGGGTTGAGTGCGGCAGCCGGGAGTGGTGTAGACTTATCGTCGAACCACTATAAAATGATTGTGTTTGTGATTGCTTTTCTATATGTGTGATTCATGACAATGCATTCATATTCATATATCTGATCACATCTCACACACATACACAGTCACATCCAACATAGACTAAGTTGCATATTGCTATATCTTGATTAGTTTGTGATTGGATCCTCTACCTGGCTTGGAAGCTAGTAAAGTTACATTTGAGTAATCCTGAAAATTGCATACATGATAGGATTAGAGTGATAGTATTTTTAATATAACTTGTAATTCTTTAAAAATGTCCTATTCACCCCCCTTTAGGAGATATTGGCATATGCCGACGTCAACTCAAGCGGTCTTCACCGCTATTTCAATTGGTATCAGAGCGGGTCTCTCTTTAAGGGCTTCACCGCCTAGAGAGTCATCTTGATTGAAGTTGGGAATATGGCTAAAGGAGAGGGCTCATCAGTCACTAGGCCTCCAGTATTTGACGACTCAAACTATGCATACTGGAAGGCTAGAATGCACTACTTTCTGAGATCTTTGGATCATGATGTTTGGGATATAGTTGAGAATGGATATGTGCCACCAACAGATCAAGTTGTACTAGATAGTGGCACAACTATCATAAAACTCAAATCCAAAGAGATGTGGACGACGTTCGACAAAGATAAACAGACTGCGGAAGCAAAAGCTATGAACACCATCTACTGTGGCATGTCCTAAGATATTTTCAATCAAATAAGCATGTGTGGGACATCAAAAGAAGCATGGGATCTATTGGAAACAACCCATGAAGGCACAAGTACTGTAAAGAGGTCCAAACTTCAACTATTGACCTCTCAGTTCAAAAGTCTCAGAATGGAAGAGCATGAGACATTTATGGAGTTCTTTACAAAGTTGAACATTATTTGCAACTCCATGGGTGGATTGGGAGAAAAAGTTCCGGTACCAAAAATTTGTAGGAAAATTCTAAGATCCCTACCGGAACGGTTTAATCCCAAGATTACAATAATAGAGGAGTGTAGAAATATTGATGAGATGAAAGTAGAAGAACTGGTAGGTTCCCTACAAACTTTTGAACTACACTTCACACAAACCCAAAAATCCAAAAATACTGTCCTAAAAACCTCAAAGAAAATAACTCATGAGGACAGTGAAAGTGGAAGAGAGGATGATGATGAGGAAGTGGCCTTGCTGGCACAAAAATTCAGGAGATTCTTTCAGAAGAATCGTGGCCGTCCCTCTAGAGAGAGAAAGGTGAACAACAAACTTCCTACAGGCAAATTTGGTAGAAGAACCAAAGAGCCACAATGATATGCCTGTCGGGAGTATGGACACCTATCAATCGAATGCCCAAATAGAAAAACTAAGGGCAAGGCAATGGCTGCCACGTGGGATGATACAGATGAGTCAAATTCAGAATCTAGTGACTCAGAAAGTGATGGAGATCAAAAATCATTGAAAATACTCATGGTCTCCACTACTTCAATCATTCCCACTGAATCTGAGAACAAGAAATAACAACAAGCCACGGAATCATTTCCATCTGATAATGAGGAAACTGACAAAGAAAAAGAAGAAGAAGAAAATGACAAGCTACAAGATGCTTACAATCAGCTTTATATTCATAGCATCAAAGTGGCTAAAAGACTAGGAATATCTGAGAATAAAAACCAATTGCTGCAAACAGACTTGGACAAAACTGTAGAAATCAATACACATCTGATCAATGATTTACAGCAACATCACTCAGATAGTGATAGACTTGAGAGAATTAACACCTTCCTTAAATCTGAGACTGAAAAACTAAGCAAACAGGTTGAGCAATTAAAAGACAAGAATATGCTCCTTCAAAATGAAAATTACACACTCCTGTTTAATCTAGAAGAGTCCAGAAAAATTGCCAAGCAAAACTGTATGTTTTCCCAGAGTGGTGAGAAGTTAGAAAAACTCTTACGTATGGGAAGACCTGGAAAAGATAAAAGCGGCTTAGAATTTGAAAATTTTAAGCCAAAAGCTGAAAATGCAGCACCTAGATCTGAAAAATCTACTGCCTCTGGAAGCAAAACCAGAACAACTCCAGCATGTTATCTGTGTGGTGATTTAGGTCATTATAATTTTGAATGCACAACTCCTAGGAGGACTCAACCTAACTCTGGTCAGAACAAATTGTCAACCAGAGAAATACAAAACTTCAAGAGCCCTCTTAAGGATATGGATAATAGCAATGCCCCTGCATAACCACCCAAAGCGATTATCAAAATGAAATGGGTAAGAAAGAACTAGTTCAGATCATACATTGGAATCTGAACCTTTGCTAAAATGAGGAAATTTTTTTTTGAACTTTAAATGATATATCTGAGGTTTCTCACCTTCATCTTTTGTATATAAACATTCGTATGTTTATAATTTTGGTGTGTATACATAATTTTGTTAAGTATACTACTAATTCATAAAAATGCTAAAAGTATGCTTGAAGTGAGTGTCGTCTGGTGGCTAAAATCTGAAAAACTCTCATAACTGATACTCCTACTGATTTGTCATGTATATTCTCGATCAAATCGATAAAATGTCGATATTATCGACATCTCATCAGAATTTGAAAAGTCACTTGATCAAGAATACTATCGGGGCTACTATCGATCATATCGACTGAGGATCATCGATAAAATTGAAAGTAAGTTCGATAAAATCGACAGATGGCGCCCGATAAAAGTCAGCAGAGTGAAAAATGGGATTTATTTTTCAAGAGTTTTCGGTCGTCCTCTCTGCTCAATTCTCCCGACCAAACTGCTGGAAGCCACGTCGGATCACTCAAATCCTTCTACAAATCCGGTAACACCCTTCTAAGCACACCACGTGTCCACCTCCCTTTTGGGTATTTGCCGTTTTTGTCAGTTATTTTTGTCGTCTTTCCCAAGCCGTTCAAGGTGAATTCGACCACATGGGAAAAGATAAAGGGAAAGCATCCGGACAAGGGGAATCTTCAAAAACCTCCCAACAAAAGGTGTTTGCCTCTAAGGCTAAAGCAAGTGCTTCCAAACCTGGGATCCCCACAAAGCCACGCTCAAAACAAGGTGGGTCCCAGTCGAAAGATCAAACTCCTCCACCAGTACAAGTCAATCCTGTCTTAGCGAGGTTTGCAGGAAGGAAAGTCATTCCTGAGAGGAAAGTCGACAGAAGCTGCTTGATCCCATATAATCTGGAAGCTCTTTTTGCAGCTGTAGATTGGTCACCACTTCTCAACTTTGGAGGATCGTATCAGCTTGAACAAACTTACCAATTCTTTGCTGCTTGCCATTCTCCGACATCTGATCCCCCCTTCATCTACGTCATTGTAGATGGTGATGATGTGCTGATCACTCCAGGGTCTGTTGTAGGAATATTCAATCTTATCCTATCCCCTGTGGGAATCCCTGATATGGACATGAAAGATCCTGAAGTTCGATCCAAGGTCACTAAATTTCTCAGTCACAATCGTGATGTCGAGTGGTACCAAGGAAATGCTCTGAAAGTCAAGTTCATGGAACCACGCTATCGAGTCCTGCATGGTATTCTCGCTTCAAATATCTACTCTAGAGGCTCCAACAGAGCTAATCTCACTGGCTTCATGACTATGATAATCTATTCAATCGCCTATGGGGTCAAGATCTGTCTGCCTACCCTGATTGTGTATCAATTGGTGTATGCTTTTCATAAGGCTAGGGACATTCTCCTGCCATACCCCTAGATCATCAATACAATCTGTAATGCCATAGGATTCCAAACCACAAATGATCCAATTCTTCTTTTCCAGTTCTTCAACAAAAGCAACATCCAAAGGATGGATCTGGTGTTTCACAAATATCCTGAGGAGCCCCTGGAGGAAGGAATCCAAGTTGAGGGAGAAGATAGGGCTGGAGACGCTCCTATGAGAGGGACCGGGATGACCGAAGAAGATGCCTCTAGACCGCACTATGCTCCATCAACATCAACATCTGGGCATGCAAAGAGGTTTAAGCTTCAGTCAGACAAGCTTGACACTATTCAACATGATGTCTCTCAGCTCAGGGAGTCGATGAATGAGAGATTTACTGTCCTGGAACGGATGGTGCTGAGTGTGCAACAAACCGTCCAGCAGTTGGTGGACATGATGACTTGTCGCTAGGACGACACTGCTCACATTCTGCACTATGATGATGATCACTACACACTATCACATACACTCCACTCATAATTCTGCATATGAATATTAGTATCTTTTTGAATATTCTATGCCTATCTGAGTGTATGTGATAACTAACTAGTCTGGTACATTTGTTTAAAAGTGTATATGTCCATGGTTGGACTAAACATTTTTTGGGGAAAACTGGTTGATTACTGCTGTTTGTGGCAGTATGTGTGAATATTTTGGTTGCATTTTCAATATGGCTGAATAGAATTCTTATCATTAATGCCATATTTTTTTGCCCTCCTGGTTTATCAAGTTATGGTTTGCATATGATTGAAAACTGCTATATCTTATCTAATATGCATTCATTCTAAGATTGATATTTGACTAAAATGCACTAACTCTTATGCCTAATGGTTCTCCCATGCACTTCATTCTTCAGTCAATATCACTTGCTATACCTTGTTATACCTTTGCCAATGACTGACAAAAAGGGGGAGAACAATTCAAAACACCTCGAATGAAAATTGTGTATGTATCTATGTTGTTGCATGTGTTAGGGGGAGTAGCTACAAGAAAGGAGGAGTTTTGAAGAAAGGGAGAGCAGATACTTCTAGAATGTGTACATGGGGTAGAAAAATTGTAAAATTATGTAAATGCATGTACACACAATTTAGGGTGTGTCTAGAAGTGTTCTAGGTTGTTTTGGGTATTTTATCACGTAATTGACAAAGGGGGAGATCGAAAGTGCACCTGCTAGTGCCCTGATTTGTCAAGTTACGTGTGTGGTGAGTCAGACTGGCTGCAAAACTCGATAGGAAGATTATTTCAAGCGTCTGTCTCAACCGGATGTATGGAAGCTCGAAATAGGTAAATCATACCCTCACATCCCATGTTCCAAAATACTGGGTGATTAAAACCCTTAAAACAAGATAGACATCTTAGGGTTTTTAAGGTGAGAAAACTTTTTGCAAAATAGAAAATCTCTAAGTTTTTCTCGCCTTGTCGATTCTATCGAAGCAACCTCGATATGATCCTACACTGTCGATGTCCTTGATACCTTAACGATATTATCGATAAGAGGACCAAAAATGTTCAGCAACTAAATATTCATTTGGACGAATTATCGATATATCGATACACATATCGATATAATCGATATTCAAATCTCGAGACCATCGAGAGTGGCTCGATAAGATCGACAGGCGGATTTCCGGCGCCCCTGTTTTTTAATGAAAATCTCAAAATTATTCGATATATCGATGATTGTCCGATATGATCTGAATTTAAATATCGATAAGATCGGAGGTCCATCGATGATATCGATAGTGGGCGCGCATTTCTTACAGCAGATATTTCAGGTTGTTTTTTTAACTATGATCGGGGCCTTCGATTTAATCGATATTCAAATATCGATGATATCGACACCAGATTGATTGCATCGAACAAAGCCATAAACTGTTCAGCAAGTTCAAAGATAAATCGCTGAATTTATCGATGCCTCGACTCTGATCTCGATATCATCGACATTCAAATTTCGATGATCTCGACGGTTCCCCCGATCATTCATGAAAACCTGAAATATCTCAAAGTCAAGTCTCTCTCATTTTTCAAGTGTCGATAGATCGAACCTGTCATCGATGGAATCGGAGTTCGAAATACGATGACATCGATAATAGCTTCGATTCATCGACCAATTGGCAAAGAGTTTCAAAAGCGTATGACATTGAGTCCGAGTCATCGAGCAGACCATCGATGCTATCGAGAGTATATGCTCGATGATATCGAACTCTGTCATAAATGTGACCGTTTTATATCCGTTGAAACTTTTTACCTATATATAGAGGACTTGTCTTTTGTTGCTGTGAGAGAAAGTAGAGAGAGCTTTTGAGTGTTTCAACTTATATCATATATCTAAAGCCCTTTCTCTCAAGGGAGTTCATCCTCCAATCCACCCTCACCATTGATATTCAATAGAGTGGATTGGGGAATGAACTTCCGCATTCAAGGATCCTTCAGCTACTACCTTAATGGCAAATCATTATGCTGGGATGCCTTGAATGCATAAGATTGGAACTACTCTACCTTCTTATAAGAAAACCTTTAGAGAGTAGGATTCCATCTTAACCTTGACCCAACCCTAAGCCTAGTCTTGGTATATCTTTTGTGTTATGGATCAAGGAAGCAGAAGACCATTGGTCAACAAGGAGGAGGAGATCTTCGGCGTTATGCTTAACGGGACTCATCAACTTATCTGTAAGTATCTAGAGTCTAGGAGGACACTTGCGATCATTCCTTTCTATGATTGGGTCTTAAGTGGTTCTCACCCTTTGAAGTCCTCAGGGAGGCCTCTGGCGGGAGTGTACGTGGTAGGTGCGTTGTGTGGATCCTTGCTCTGTGGAGAGCATAAACATCTGGTTAGGAGTGAACCAGTAAAACTCCAGGGTTGGAGGTGAACCGAGTAGAAACCTCTAGGTACGTTGTGTGGACCCTTGCTCTGTGAAGAGTATAAACATCTGGTTATGAGTCAACCAGTAAAACTCCAAGGTTAGAGGTGAACCGAGTATAAACCTTTGGGTGCGTTGTGTGGACCCTTGCTCTATGGAGAGCATAAACATCTGGTTAGGAGTGAACCAGCAAAAATCCAGGGTTAGAGGTGAACTGAGTAGAAACCTCCATGTAAGGGTTGAAGGTGAACCTGATTTAAAACCTTAGGTTAGAGGTGAACCATGGGAAACCTCCTTAGTGAATTCCAGTACACTCAAGGGTTGAGTGCGGCAGCCGCGAGTGGAGTAGACTTATTGTCGAACCACTATAAAATGACTATGTTTGTGATTGCTTTTCTATATGTGTGATTCATGACAATGCATTTATATTCATATATCTGATCACATCTCACACACATACACAGTCACATCCAACATAGACTAAGTTGCATATTGCTATATCTTGATTAGTTTGTGATTGGATCCTCTACCTGGCTTGGAAGTTAGTAGAGTTACATTTGAGTAAGCCTGAAAATTGCATACATGATAGGATTAGAGTGATAGGATTTTTAATATAACTCATAAATATTTAAGAAGTCCTATTCACCCCCCTCTAGGAGATATTGGCATATTCTGACGTCAACTCAAGCGGTCTTCACCGCTATTTCAGCACACAGAGAAGAATCAAGCGAAGTATTCTAATGACACAATCAAACAAAATTACAAAGATTCCGAATTTAAAGTGGAAAAACCCTTACAGGAGAAAAAACTACGGCACAAAGTGATAAATAACACTATGAAAACATAAATTATGAGAGAGAGAATACCCGATTCGAACAAGTCTCAAATATCCCCTTACAAGCCCTTGAAAATCCTAGGAACGAATTAAAAATCTCTGAGATACACCCCATTCCTTATTACACCACTATATATAGCCTTATGAAGAATCACAATCAAAATCAGAAACAAATCCCACAGATACATAAATCTGCGTAACTATGCGCAATCCGTTTGATGACACTTTGATAAGACTTCAATGGCATCGACAAACCGTCGATGACATCAAACCCACTTTGATGTCATCGAACTAACACCAAAATTTCCGGCGATAAATAATGAATTTCATTGATTTTTTTGATGGCCTCGAACAGGCTTTCGATGTCATCAAAACTAATTATGATGGCATCGAACAACCTTTGATGACATTGAGCATGACACCAAAGTGTCCAACAATCAAGATGAGAAAATCCAGAATTCTCGATGGCGTCAAGCAGCACTTCAATGGCATCGAAATTTGCTCGATGGCATCGAATTGTCATCGGCAGGCATGTTGAATTACATATTTAAGACATTAATCAACAATCTTCACCATGTCTTCAATCACCCTTCTTTACAGCTCATTTTCTCTCATTTCTAATCTTGCCTTGCATCGTAGCTCTACCATTGCTTCTCGTGCATCCTCCATCTTCCTTTACGCCTTCGTCAAGCTCAGAGAAGTTGCATAGAACTTGAACTTCTTTGTGCAGTGTCACGCCTCCTTCCTCAAGTACCTATTGAATAAAATGGTGATGAACATCAGTATGTTTAGTATGTGAATGATAAACATAGTTTTTAGCCAAATTGATAGTGCTTTCATTGTCACAATTAACCGGCACCACCTCCTGCTGAAGTCCCAACTGATTTATCATTCCTCTCAACCAAACACCCTCCTTGAATGCCTCTGTCACTGCCATATACTTAGCTTCCGTTGTGGAAAGAGCCACCACATAATGAAGCTTTGACATCCAACTGATTGCTACACCCGCTAGCACAAACGAGTACCCCGAAGTTGACTTTTTAGAATCCACACTGCCTGCGTAATCAGAATCTACATATCCAACTAACTTGGCCCCTGATTTTTCAAAAGATAAGATGTAGTCCTACGTACCTTGAATGTATCGAAGTAGCCATTTCACAGCTTCCCAGTGTTGCTTTCCGGGGTTAGATATGTACCTACTAACAACAGTAACCGTATGTGAAATATCCGGTCCACTACAGACCATGTCATACATCAAACTGCCCACCTATAATGCCCTGGAAATTAAGGGTCGTGCACATGCTCGACTCCCAAGTTCCCGGGTATCACTTATACCCAATTTTACTGTTTTGCGTTAATTAGGATTAAATGCACAGCATGGAATTACTTGGAACATGAATCACAATTTACAACTATTCTACTGTAATGGAAAAGGTTAAACGTTTACAAGTCCAAAAGAAAATTTATAACTATGGGTCGCACAAGGCGTTGCCCAACAAGAGTACAAACAAAGTATGTCCAAAAGAATGATTCACCAAGTCCCCTACTTAGCAATCCAAGTCCGCCTGCAAAACTAGGGAGAGCCGCACATCAACTGAAAATAGGACAACTCGTCCTTCACATCCAGTCTCGTGCAACCATGCTCCTTGTACCCTGCGTCACCTGCATCTACTGAAGAGTCTGGTTGGTGTTTTAAAACACCGTCACAGCGTGGGAGTGAGTGATTAACTCAGTGGGTGCTATTAGTCTTAAGTTGTAACAAGCATCAATTATATTATGAACTTAATGAAAAGAAATCATTCACAAACACCTAACTAATCTTATTAATGCATATGCATGATAGATGATACGATACATGCCCTCGCCACAACACTCCCTCAAGCGATACCATCTCACGCTTGCATATGACAACACTTCCTCATTGCGACCTCGACTGCCGAGTTGCTAACCTAATTAGTGCGATGCGATGATAGTGTTAGCCAAGTTCTTAGTTAATTCCATTCATCCAGCTGGTTTGGAAATCTGGTACACTCCACATATCAATGCCCTAATCTGGTTGTGAGGCTAAGGCCCCCCAACGTGTGAAGCCGAGATCCAGCGATCCTTGATCCCGTCGGGTTCCCCATCCCTGACTCCAAGCACATGGGGAGTACCGAGAGGAAGGGATCGCTCGCGGTCACTACGGGGGGCGCGTCACCCCAGCGTAGGCCGACAGCTCGGACACAGTGTCCCATTCCACCATGCCCGGCTCACAAGGCAGTGGATCAATTTCAAGTGGTTATCGGTGGGCTGCAACTGTGATAGGGTGTTCCAAGTTCCATACATATGTGAGCAAACAAGGTTAACAAATAGGGCTGGTCGGTAAGTAGGCTAGACCGCACAAGTCAAGTAAATATGTGACGAACGACATTGGGTACAAGGGACCCATGTAGTCGAACTACTACCGCCCGCACACACCCGCCCAAGCCCACGAGTTTTGCCCTAGCATAGTCCTACCGATAGGACTACCGTCTCTCCTCATGTTCTCGACCAACCCAAGGGTATGAATAGTGATTCATAGCATGTCAACTACCAATGCATCATCCAACATAAACAACATCATGGTTTCATACTCGTCAACATACAATTTAGATTCTCGTAGCAAGCAAGGCTAACAATATCATGAAATAAAGTGCATGTGAGTTATGTGTATGGGTGAGGAAGTTAAGCACTTCCTTTATCTTAAGAAATCATAAGCACAAGAGTAATGAATCATGGATACTAAGAAGCAATACTATAAGAAAAAATCCAACAAGGCATGAGCATGAGATCATCTATACACAAAATCATTTGAGAGGCAAGAACATCATCATATGAAAAGCAAACACACAATTCTATGCAAATCCAACAAACATGCAATTCATAGGATTCTTCTAGATTCTACAAATATAGCATTCAAACAATCAAAATCATTAGATTCGTAATAAAATTGGTACTAGGCCACCTAAGGATAATAGTCTGCTCCTTCGAATTCGTTAAAGGCTTGGGAACGACCTAGGAGATGTGGAATTTGGGGTCGAACGGTCAGAATCCCTAAAGCAACATTTATAGGTTAGGTTTCCATGTAAACCTCCCTCATCACAAGGGTTTCAATGAAAATGGGTGATGGATCTTACCTAGATGATCAACGGAGTGAAAAGGGTGGCCTTGAATGAAGGATTCTTCTTGGATAATATGTAGGGAGTTGTGGGGGTTTATTTTCCTTAGACCCCACCTTAATCTAGGGTCCACCTTGCTCACCTTCACACTCTCTTTCTCTTCTCCTTTCTCTCTTGTTCTCTCTTTCTCCCTTCGACATGGTGGTTGTGGTGAGGGTTATGAGATAAGGGGCTAGGGCTTTATTTCCTAGAGTTGGGCCTTTGGCCCAAAGCTTCCACGATTTTTCAAAATAGACCACTAGGACTCCCTATTGGTGTTGGGGCGGCCCTAACACCTTTCTGGCCACCAAACTTGGTGTGTAGGTGCCTTATGGTCCGATGAGAGGTCATGCAAAGTTTGAAAATAAACGGATGATCGAGTATGGGGTTTGAGCATACGGTTTCGATCTTTAAATGGCCCTGAGGGGCCCATTTCAGTGATTAGGGTGGCTCTGGTGGTCCTCTGGCCATGAAACTTACAGGATAGGTGATCCATGGCCCGATGAAGGGCCATGCAAAATTTGAGAGCGATCGGATATGGGGTTTGATCGTACGGGTCTGGTTTGCGATAAACGGTCACCGTGCCACGATCGGGTCCAACATTTTGTGGACGGGTGTAGAAAAATACATTAAACCTTCACCGTAAATTTGAAAGAAATCCGATGGATGGAAAGTGTGGTATCTCAGTTTTATTTGCAAGTGCCAGATTCCAATTCTGACATTGGTGGGGTGCATTTGGCAAGTGCCAGATTCCAATTCTGGGTGTCCACTGGGTCCGTGGTCCCCGATGGACCACAAGCACAGTGAGATCTATGCTTTCTCAAATTTGTAGATTTTTCTGACCTTCCTCTGCTGTTGCACGACCTGCACAAGCTGTCACCGAGTACAAACCGATCATCTGGCTTGATGGCCTGCAAACGGTCTGATCGTGACCAGACTGGACCACTCGTGTATAAGCTAACGTTAAGTGCTAATGGTCAGTAAGTGATAATATAAGTTAATTAAAAAAAATTTAAGAATAAAATCCAAAACAGTGAAAATTAAGGATGTTACAATCTACCCCCCTTAAAACATTTCGTCTCCGAAATTGCCTAAGGGTAATAAATAAAGATATTATCAGTGCGTTTGCTTAAATTTTGTTAGTTTCAGGTTTATATATATTTTAGGGTATATAATAAATACGATAGCCTAGCTCATTGTGATCTATCCCCCTTAAAACTTTTTCACCCTGATGGTTTACTACAATTTATTTAATTATCTATTTATTTTTAAAGATTTGGATTCATGACGACGATTTCCCTCTATCTAGAGTAAAAATATTTATTTTCAATGTTAGACCAATACGGAGAGACGGTTGTAGTGGGCTTGAACCCGATACGTCGATCATCTACCTGACCAGGGTAGAAGGCTCATCATATCTCTTCTTCGTCCTGGTGGATCCTGGTCTTCTGCTCGGTCAAAGCAGTGAGTCCATTGGTAGTCACCCAGGATTGAGAATTGGGTCAAGCCGCGAATGCTTCACAGGTGTATACTTCCGTAATTCCGTAGTCCGACCAATCTAAATGTTTATGGATGACCATTATTGAAAAGTTTAAATATCCTATTTATAAGGTTGTCCTTTGGGTCTTGGTCCAAGAGAGTTCTCATTTTAATTCTTGTCTAACTTAGTGATTTAAATCTCCCCACGGTGCTTATGGTCAAATGATTATCCTAAAAAGGTTTTTAATAGTATAAAATCTTATATGTATATCACCATTTCGATCTCATGTATAGTGGGTTAGGAGCAGACTGCACTTCAGTTTCCTAAACTTCAAGAGGGAAGGAAGAATTGAAAGTTCTAAGGTATTTTAGAGGTTTGAAGTGCTAATAACACTAAGAAGGATGCAGAAAAGGAAAGACGAAGAATGTCATCTTCTCAATGTGGTATGAACCTTAAATCTTTAACAGAATAGGAAAACTTGACATATTTTACTATAGTCCACCTTTAATACGAACTTTTGAAGCCTTAAACTATGAAACCCAATCCTACTCAAGGGTCCTAATTTGATTGTGTTGAAAACTACTTAAAATAGAAAAATATATAAAAATTAGTCTAATCATAGTATGATTCCTAGTATTATTAGAAATAAACATTCTTATCTTTCACTGCACATTTGGTTTCTACTGCAGACCTGTTTAAATTCAATCCATTATAACCTATTTTGCGTTTGCAACAAAACTCATTAATAGATTCAGCTTGTTGTTTAGTTTCTGCTTCTAGAACTGTTTCCAACACCCATAGCTTGTCCTGGAACTTACTTATCAGCTCCTATTTTAGCAGTCTTCACCAATCAAACATCTGGCCAACAGTTAATTCTTAAGGCAGTTCAATAGGAAACTAATAATCCAAATCTAAATCTGTCTACAGTCAACCATCTGTCTTCATGACTGATCTGTTTACTAGCCACTTCCACACCCAACATTGGTACCAAAATCTAGCATTGAATGTCCATGGCTACAAAGTATCTTTAATTGTGGACAACACAATATTCAGATGGGGATGTGTATATGGAATCACAGTTTATTTATTTTCATTTAGAGCAACATCACCTATCTGTGATGAAGCACATTAGATGAATGGATTGGGTGGTAGATAAAGACCATGGTAGGCCCCGTATATAACTAACAGTGGATGTTCCTTCTCAACTATTCCATGGGATGGCCCATTTGAGTTTTAGATGATCATATTCTAGTTCAATGGTTACCTTTGGAAGAAAGAAAAGAAGAAGAAAGGATTGTAGTAATGGATTTTTGATGATGGGTTTGGAGAAGAAGAAAAGAAGAAGAAGAAGAAGAAGAAGAAGAAGAAGGAGATGGGTTTGAGATGGGAGAGTGAGAGTGATGGGGTGGGAGTAGAGGGAAATGGGTTTAGGAGACAGGTTTGGGAAAGGATTTGAGAATGGGATTGAAATTAACTTTCTAGGCTGTGGAAAATGAGCCTTGTGTTGGAAAGTGTGAGATGGGATTACCTATCCCATGGATGATGGATTTTTACTTCATCTAGTTCAATTCAAGTGCTATTTGAAAGTAAATCCTTACCATTTTAGCTACTAAATTATTAATTTAAATTTTTTTTATAGTGATTCATTATTAATTTAAATTTTATTCTACAAAATTGTATTTTATTTCAAGCTTCATAAAAATTATGAAATTTCTATAAGTACCAGCCATCCAATACCAATGATTTTCTATTTGTTTCTAAAATACCTCTATTTCTTGTAATGTCTTTCATACTTACAGTAACTAAACTACTTTCTAAATTTTCATAGTAAGTTATCAGTAATTTTACTCACATATTACAAAATTTCATCTCATTTTGAGTTATGGAAAAATTATTAAAACTCTAGAATTGACATTTGTCTGAAACTAATGATTTTTTTTTTTGTATGATTGCAAAATGTCTCTATCTCTTGTAAGGTTTCTTGTACTTTTGGTAACTGAATTATTTTTAAATTTTTTATAATATTTCATCACTAAGTTTAAAGTCGTCCCACAAAATTTCATATTATTTGGAGTTGTAAATAAATAATAAAAATTCTAGAAGTAACTACTGTCTGAAAGTGATAATTTTTGGATGGTTAAAAGAATATCTTAATTTTAACTATAATATAATTTTTATTTTATTTTTTCTTATTTTTATATAAAATTAGACTCCTCAAGCTTCATTCTGGATTTTGAATCACCTAAATTGGAGTTGTAACGAAGGAGATATACATTTTTGAAGTTGACCTGAATTTGCAGGAATTTTCGGCGGGGGCAACGCGGGTCGGCGGGGTGACAACGCGTATCGGCAGGGCGGCCACGCGGAATCGTCGGGGACCATGCGGTCCTCTAGACCGTTGGCGATGCGACAACATGGATTGGCGGGGTGACCACGTGGGTCGACGGGGTGACCACGCGGGTCAAGGACCCGAATACTTTTCGACATTCCCGAGCGTCGGAAAAGCTCCCCATGATGGGGTAGGAGAGGCTGATCTACGCAATGGGCCTATTAGTTTCATGATATTCCTCTAGGTTAATAGTCAAAAGTCCAATTTTCTATAGTTTCCACTATTTCTAGTATATTTTGTTCATTCCTAAGTTCTTACCCCCAAATGGGTCGAAACTACTAATTTGGCCCAATTCTAGTCCATCCGTATGTGGATGTTAGCTTCGACCTTCAGATCTTTCAAATTTTTGGCTCGTTCCTATTCATGGGCCGATATATTGGAAGATTTTCGGATCTATTTCCTAGCGTTGCCACTCTCCCTTTCGCTTCAAAATCCTAACTCCTTAAAAGTCTTATCTTCTGTCTACGACTGTCGGTTCAGGGATGGGGGCGGTTCCTAGCGGTTTAAGGTCTTTCTATTGCGTCCCCTCTTAAGTCAGCGGATGCGTTAGTGAGTCCATGACCCATGGCCCAATTAATTCCAAACCATTGCTCTAATACCATCATGTAATGCCCTGAAAATTAGGGGTCGTGCACATGATCGACTCCCAAGTTTTCGGGTGTCACTTATACCCAATTTTACTATTTTGCGTTAATTAGGATTAAATGCGCAGCATGGAATTACTTGAAACATGAATCACAATTCACAACTATTCTACTGTAATGGAAAAGGTTAAATGTTTACAAGTCCAAAAGAAAATTTATAACTATGGGTCACACAAGGCGTTGCCCAACAAGAGTACAAACAAAGTATGTCCAAAAGAATGATTCACCAAGTCTCCTACTTAGCAATCCAAGTCCGTCTGCAAAACTGGGGCGAGCCGCCCATCAACTGAAAATAGGACAACTCATCCTTCACATCTAGTCTCGCGCCACCATGCTCCTTGTACCCTATATCACCTGCATCTACTGAAGAATCTGGTTGGTGTTTTAAAATACCGTCCCAGAGTGAGAGTGAGTGATCAACTCAGTGGGTGCTATTAGTCTTAAGTTGTAACAAGCATCAATTATATTATAAACTTAATGAAAAGTAATCATTCACAAATACCTAACTAATCTTATTAATGTATATGCATGATAGATGATATGATGCATGCCCTCGCCACAACACTCCCTCAAGCTACACCATCTCACGCTCGCATATGACAACACTCTATCATTGCGACCTCGATTGCCGAGTCGCCAACCTAACTAGTGCGATGCGATGATAGTGTTAGCCGAGTTCTTAGTTAATTCCATTTATCCAGTATGTTTGGAAATCTGGTACACTTCACGTATCAATGTCCTAATTTGGTTGCGAGGCCAAGGCCCTCCAACGTGTGAAGCCGAGACCTCGCAATCCTTAATCCCGTCGGGTTTCCCATCCCCGACTCCAAGCACATGGGGAGTGCCGAGAGGAAGGGATCACTCGTGGTCACTACGGGGAGGCACGTCACCCCAGCATAGGCCGACAGCTTGGACACAGTGTCCCATTCCATCATGCCCGGCTCACGAGGCAGTGGATCAACTTCAAGTGGTTATTGGTGGGCTGCAACGGTGGTAGGGTGTTCCAGGTTCCATACATATGTGAGCAAACAAGGTTAACAAATAGGGCTGGTCGGTAAGTAGGCTAGACCGCACTAGTCAGGCGAATATGTGACGAATGACATCGGGTACAAGGGACCCATCTAGTCGAACTACTGCCGCCCGTACACACCCGCCCAAGCCCACGAGTTTAGTCCTAGCATAGTCCTACCGATGGGACTACCGTCTCTCCTCATGTTCCCGACCAACCCAAGGGTATGAATAGTGATTCATAGCTTGCCAACTACCAATGCATCATCCAGCATAAACAATATCATGGTTCCATACTCCTCAACATACAATTTAGATTCTCGTAGCAAGTAAGGCTAACAATATCATGAAATAAAGTGCATGTGAGTTATGTGTGTGGGTGAGGAAGTTAAGCACTTCCTTTATCTTAAGAAATCATAAGCACAAGAGTAATGAATCATGGATACTAAGAAGCAACACTATAAGGAAAAATCCAACAAGGCATGAGGATGAGATCATCCATACACAAAATCATGTGAGAGGCAAGAACATCATCATATGAAAAGCAAACACACAATTTCATGCAAATTTAACAAACATGCAATTCCTAGGATTCTTCTAGATTCTGCAATATAGCATCCAAACAATCAAAATCATTAGATTTGTAATAAAATTGGTGCTACGCCACCTAAAAATAATAGTCCGCACCTTCGGATTCGTTGAAAACTTGGGAATGACCTAGGAGATGTGGAATTTGGGGTCGAACGGTCGAGATCCCTAAAACAACATTTGTAGGTTAAGTTTCCATGTAAATCTCCCTTATCACAAGGGTTTCAACGAAAATGGGTGATGGATCTTACCTAGATGATCAACGGAGTAAAAAGGGCGGCCTTGAATGAGAGATTCTTCTTGGAGAAGATGTTGGGAGTTGTGAGGGTTTGTTTTCCTTGGGCCCCACCTTGATCTAGGGTCCACCTTGCTCACCTTCACACTCTCTTTCTCTCCTCCTTGCTCTTTTACTCTCTCTTTCTTCCTTGGCAAAGATGGTTGTGGTGAGGGTTATGAGATAAGGGGATAGGCCTTTATTTCCTAGAGTTGGGTCGTTTGGCCCCAAGCTTCCACAATTTTCCAAAATAAACCACTAGGACTCCCTATTGGTGTTGGGGCGGCCCTAACACCCCTCTGGCCACCAAACTTGGTGTGTAGGTGCCTTTTGTCCGATGAGAGGTCTTGCAAAGTTTGAAACAAATGGATGATTGTGTATGGGGTTTGATCATACGGTTCTGATCTTTAAATGGCCCTGAGGGGCCCATTTCAGTGATTGGGGTGGCTCTGGTAGCCCTCTGGCCATGAAACTTACATGATAGGTGATCCATGGCCCAATGAAGGGCCATGCAAAATTTAAGAGCGATCGAATATGGGGTTTGATCGTACGGGTCCGGTTTACGATCAACGGTCACCGTGCCATGATCGGGTCCCAGATTTTGTAGACGGACGTAGAAAAATACATTAGACCTTTACCATAAATTTGGAAGAAATTCGACGACTGAAAAGTCTGGTATCTCGGTTTTATTTGCAAGTGCAGCTTCCAATTCTGACATTGGTGGGGTGCATTTAGCAAGTGCCGAATTCCAATTCTGGGTGTCCACTGGGTCCGTGGTCTGCGATGGACCACAAGCCCAGTGAGATCTATGCTTTCCCAAATTTTTAGATTTTTCTAACCTTCCTCGGCTGCTACACGGCCTGCATAAGCTGTCACCGAGTACAAACTAATCATCTGACTTGATGGCCTGCAAACGGTCTGATCATGACTAGACTGGACCACTCGTGTATAAGCTAACGTTGAGTGCTAATGGTCAGTAAGTGATAATATAAGTTAATTAAAAAAAATTTTAAGGATTTTTTTTTGGAAATCCAAGACAGTGAAAATCTAGGATGTTACACCACCACATTCGAATAAGGTACAGGGGACATCTCTTGCTTTTCTTTATTAGTTTTAGGACACTGTTCAAAAGAAAGCTTAAAATGAGCCATGTGAGGAATGCTAACCGGATTTTTCCTGTCCATCCCATACTTCACGAATACCTTCTCAAGGTAATCCTTCTGAGATAACTAAAGCCTGCTCCTTTTCATGTCTTTGTGTATATCAATGTCGAGAACCTTCCTTGCAGCCCACAGATCTTTCATCTCGAATGTCCCTGATAATTGAGTCTTCAGCACATTGATTTCATACATATTATGACTGGCGATCAACATGTCATCAAAATGCAATACTAGGATGATTCAGTGTCTTATAATAGACACAGTGATCATATTCACTCCTAGTGAACTTCTGACTCAACATTAAAGAATCAAACTTTTTGTATCACTGCATAGGCGATTGTTTGAGGTCTTATAAGACCTCTTTAACCTGCAAACATTGTTTATGTCCCTTCTATTTCGAAGCCTTCTGGTTGCTTCATGTAGATTTAATCTTCCAATTCAACATGTAAGAAAGCAGTCTTCATATCCATTTGTTCCAGTTCGAGATCGTATTAAGCAACCAGAACCAACACAAATATGATAAATACTTGCTTCACAACTGGCGTAAATATCTCAGTAAAGTCGATGCCTTCCCTCTGAGCATATCCCTTCGCTACCAACTTTTCCTAGTACCTATCCATTTCTTTTTGAAGATCCACTTACATCCAATCACTTTTCAACCAATTGGATGCTCCACCAGCTCCCATGTCTTATTTTTGTACAAAGAGTCTTTCTCATCGTCCATCACGACTTTTCACTTTTTAGCATTAGGCTCACCAAAAGCCTCCTAAAGAGTAGACGGAACCCCTTCATCCGTAATGAGGGCATATGTGATATTAGAGTCATCCCTGTATCTCACTAGTAACTTACGATCTCGTAGCGGATTCCTTCTCATAGGTGGCTATTTCACTTGATCCTGCACCTCTGTCTGCGTATTTGTCTCAGCCTGAGTATAACCTATGTCAACCTGAACATCCACAACTAACCTCTCCAGTTCCTCTTGCTTATCCTTACGGAATAAGGATCCTTCGTCGACTTTGACGTCACAACTAATAATGATTTTTCATGTGACTTAGTCATACAACCTGTATTCCTTTATAGTACCACCATAGCTAACAAAAATGTACTTTTTGGCTCTTTGGTTTTACTTATCTCGCTCAACTAATGGTATATGAGAGCAAGCTTCACAACCAAACATACACAATTCTAAGTAGTCTACCTTCTGACCACTCCATACTTTCTCTGGAATTTTGCAATCAATGGCCATAAAAAGGGACCGATTCACCAAGTAACAAACCATATTAACGGCCTCAATCCACAATTTCTTGCCCAACCTAGCGTTACAAAGTATGCATCAGGCTCTCTCCAAGAGTGTCTGATTCATTTGCTCAGTCATAACGTTCTGCTCTAGTGTGTGGCGCACTGTATTGTGCCTCACATCCTTTCATCCTTGCAGTATTGATTAAATTTACCTGAAATAAATTCTCCACCATTATTTGTCCTTAGAACCTTCACCTTTCACCCTAACTATTTCTTCCACCATCGCTTTCCATTGCTTGAAAGTGGTGAAAACATCTGATTTATTTTTTATGAAATAAACCCACACTTTTCTGGAGTAGTCGTCAATGAATGTGACGAACCAAAACGACCCTCCAACGAAAACTACAGGCATCAACCCCCATACATCAGAATGCATATAATCAAGAACACGCTTACATATATGTTTATCAAGTTTAAAAGACAACCTAGATGGTTTCCCATATATACAATACTCGCGTATATTTTAATCTAAACTTTTAAAAGCTGAAATTAAACAACGGTTAGAGAGTACCTTCATGCTCTGCTAGCTCATGTGGCCCAGATGTGCATGCCACATACGTGGAGACGTGGAATCTGTTACAGTCGTTGCAACTCCACCCAATAAAGTGCTCCCGATCAACCTGTAAAAGGTTTTTACTCCTCTATGACTTCATAATAACAAGTGCCCATTTTGAAACTTTAAGGAGACGATCAAAATCGGTGAACTTGCACCCAAGTACCCCGAGTGCTCCAAGAGATAACTTGCTCTTCCTCATGTCAGGAACATGTCTCACCTTAGTCAAGGTATGCTTCATGCCATCAAGCATCTTGATGTGCACCAATACATCACCCACCACATTATAGTCATTGTCATTGCCTATAAATACCTGACCACCATCGTACTCTCCATAACTGGTGAACTAGCTCGGATGAGGAGTCATGTGATATGATGCCCTAGTATCTAAAATTCACTCGTCCCTACGATCATCGTATAAGTGTCAAAACATAGATATTGACAACACTTCACTTTCACTCGTACCTTCATCAGACTCGACGGTGTTGGCTTCCTTGAAAAAAACCTCTGAGGTCTCTTTTCTTACCTTAGGATTTGTACAATCCTTCTTCATGTGCAAAGACAACTCACAATTCCAGCACTTTAACTTTCCCTTGTCCTTGCCTTTGGATTCAGATCTTGATCAAGAAGATACATTGCCTCGCTCAGAATTTCGCTCCCTCATAAACAATGCATCAGTAGAGGCCTCCATGTTACCGTTTTTCTTTCTTATCGCCTTTCCTTGAAGGGTTGAGAGAATGGTATCAACACTAAGAGACGTTTTACTGGTGCATAATGTGTCTTTGAAAGACTTATATGAAACCGAGAGAGAATTCAACAAGATAGATGCCTGATTTTCATCCTTAACCATTTCTTTCACATCCAGTAATTTGTAAATCATCTTATTAAAGTTGTTAAAGTGGCCCTCAACATCTTCTCCCTTTTCCATCTTTAGATTAAACAACTGCAACTTCAAGTATAGACGATTTTCAAGAGATTTCTTCACATAGATGTCCTCTAATTTCGCCCATAAACTTCTTGCAGTTTTCTCTCTCATGACATTGTAGAGGACCTCATCTGTTAGGTACAATCGGATTGAGGTTCTCGTAATCTTATCCAACTTGTTCCATTCATCATCTTCCATAGATTCCGGTCGCTTATTAGGGCTTGTTTGGATTTGCGTATAATGGGGGATTATATCGTATTATAGGGTTTGATGTGATGTTTACAATGTTTGGTTTGGAGTGTATAAGAGTGGTATCCTATGTGCGCGAATACATACTGTTTCCAAAAAAAATGAAACGGCGGTATAGTGTTGTCAGAATGCATTGGTGCCGTCATTACTCCCGAATCAATGCACTGTATTCGCTTCTCGAGAGACATTTGCTATGACTGAATGGAGTTATCTTGCAGGGGAGAAGAAGAGATCTCTACACCAGCAGCCTCTTTAAGCGTCACCGAAGAGGTTGCATGTCAACATTTCATATAGTTTCTTCTCCTCCGAAGGCTGATTACAACTAACAGTGGGCAATATAACCTTCTTCTTCGTTGATCTTCAAATCATGTCGGAGCATCCCATATCGTCCGGCGGAAGGGCGACCCTACAGGTATGAATCTCATTCCTCCGGATGGTACTACGATACATCTGGCCAGTAACCATGACCATATCCAGGTAGACTTTCTGTATCGCCCTCCTCAAGTGCAAAATTTCTGGAGGAGGATGGTGTGTATACGGTCTGTCGTATACACCCGTATTTGTGAAACCCCTATTCCCTATCCAGCTACGCCTATGCCGTCGATGGGGAGAAAATGAGGGAAATCTCAACATGAGAGAATCCTACTTGGGATTTTGGAAAGGACAAGTGCATATCTTCCAAGTTGCAGGTAGGGTGTGATGTTGTTAATGGGTTGCAGATAGTTTGATATTTCGAATGCTCCTATTTCTAAAAACCCTGAATTGTCTCATCTCTTTAAAACCTTCTATATCTGGAAATGTTTCTGTTCTCCTAAGGCTCTGATACTTTCGGATAATCTGTCTGAGGTATAACTCTTCAAAATCGCTTTTCTGGACATCTGCACTATTTTTTACTGCATATTATGGAGTTATGATGGCCATTTGAAGATGAATCTCTCTTAGGAGAACAGGTTTTCCATTTTCAGCTATGTATCCCTTGCTAACTGTTAGGATTATCAATGGAAGATGTTCACTGATAACATTGTTACAAGTCAATGGTCCTCTGAGAATATGTTTTTTTCATTCACCATTTTCTACTTTTCTAAATCAAGCAATGTGTGCTATGAGTGCTCAGTTTTAAACTGTCATCTCCTTAATCAAATCTTTTTATCGCTGAATCGAACCCCAACCCCTACAACATATCATGAGTCGATGCAGACATTAGAAGTCTTGCGACCCTCAATGTAAAATTTCCAACTCTATACAATCTCTTTGTCAGATAACAGGTATATCATTACTGATTTTGAAATATTGTTTTCATCAGAATGTATGATGTTCATTGACAGCTACCTCAATCATAATATTAATATGTATATTAGAATCATTAAGGGCCTGTTTGGATACCTGTAAGTGACTTGCAAGTGATTGTCAGTTAATGGCAAGTCAATTACAAGTGAAAGTCACTTACATGGGCATGTTTGGATGCTTGTAAGTGAGTTACAGGGAAGTGACTTCAGTCCCCCATACCCCTGCAAGTTTTTGGTAGATTTGCCTGTGAGTGACTTACAGGCTGTAAACAGATATTGATATGATGTTTACACGAATTGTGAGATGTATCCATGCTTGTATATGTTGTAATCAGGGTGATACCTGTTGAAGTCCCTGAATATGTTCAGAATTATGATTTGCATAACTAACTGTAAGCAAATATTCATGTATCATTAAATTGCCATACATGAATATTCATGTATACAGTAAATAACTGTAAACAGATATTTGCCTTTGCTTATTTTACTGTAAACATATATTCATGTTTGCTGTCAAATCTGTATTGGGATGGTCACATGATAGCTTAATTATCTGAGAACAAATACTAATGCATCAGGCTCTGCAAATAGAGATTGTTGCAATTATACCTGAAAATAAAGCTTCATGATTGGATGTGTAACTGTATATTAATTGAAACAGAAACTGTATATTAATGTATGAAACAATTTGCATAAAAACATATGCATGACAAACAGTTCAATTTTATCTATAATGCCTGTCACATATCATTTTCATACTTTGAATATAAATTTTACGGATTCATTGTAATTCTCATTCAGATAAATTTAATCTCCAATAGTCTTATGGCTTCCGATAGTGCCGAAAATAGCGATGAAAGGTCATTTGCTAGTGAATGGATTGAGAGTGAAGTAGTTGCTGCTTTAACAGCTATTATAGCCTCTACATGTGTAATGGGCGCTGCAAAATATTATCGTCATTACTGTATTAAGACAGAGTATAAGGATTGTCACATTGAGTGGGATAGATTTGTCAATGGCATAATAAGGAAAAGCGATGTTGATTGTCTCGCACAACTGAGAATGGGTAGGGAAAATTTCTTCGAATTGTGTTCATTGTTGAGAGATCAGAAACTCCTATCTGATTCCAGGAGGTGTAGTATGGAAGAGTAGGTTGTAATGTTCTTATATATAGTTGGACACAATATACGTGATCGTGTGATTGGTCATCGATTTACAAGATCTGGTGAGACCGTAAGTAGACACTTTACTAAGATGTTGGATGCAATTATCAGTTTATACTCAGAATATGTGAAGTTTCCTGCATTACACACCAAAAAAAATATCCGACAATCCTTTATGGAGTGCATACTTTCAGGTAATATTATACAAGTGTTAGATGTCATTGGTAAGAATTTTAATTCGTGAAAAGATTAAACTGATCATGTAGCACACGTTTGATTGTAGGACTGCATTGGGGCCCCAGATGACACCCATATACCGGCTTATTTTTCAAGAGAAACGAGCTCAACTTTCAGAAATAGGAAAGGATATTTGTCTCAAAATGTTCTTGCTGCATGTACCTTTGATATGAAATTTGTGTATGTGCTTGCTGGTTGGGATGACTCTGCATCCGATGCACGTGTCTTGCAAAATGCATTAACTCGTCGCCCTGACTGTTTTCTTATTCCTCACAGTAATCACATATAAGAGGTGTTTATTTACATTTTAGGAGTTTATATATGAAACATAATTGAAATCTTGACATGCAATGTGTAGGAAAATATTATGTCGTTGATGCTGGATATGCACATACGCCCGGGTTTATGGCCCCCTATCGAGGTGTGCGATATCATTTGAATGAGTTCCGTACTGGAAGGAAACCCATAAATAAAAAAGAACTTTTCAATTATTGCCACATCCAGTTGCGAAATGTCATAGAGTGGTCTTTTGGGCTTTTAAAGGGCCGCTTTCCTATTCTACGTACTCCTCCTCAGTTCAAGTTTAAAACACAAGTAAAAATTGTTATAGCTTGTTGTGTCCTTCATAATTTCATCCGTGTTAGTGGTGATGACGGACTGGCTGAGATAGTAGAGGACAGTGGAGACAGTACAGAGGATGTTGCACCATCCCCTGTAGATATATCTATAATGGAGAAAGGACGAGCTTTATCTCGAGTGACGGACCGCTATCGGGAAGAGTGGGCGAGGAAGAGAGATGAGATAGCTGAAAGAATGTGGAATGACAGTCTTCCATGCACCAGACAATGTATTTAGTTTTCATTGGTTATGTACTCATCTGCTATGTTTATAGCAAGAATATTTCAATACATATTTACTTTTACTGTGAATTTTGTGATAGGATAGCTTATATAATCTTTTCATGTTCCATTATGAATCAATATTTTCGTGAATCAACTGTATGCTCCTATCATATTGCTATTAATATATTTTACTTGTAGGTGAAATGAATTTTCTGAGGAGTTCCACAGAGAATCCGAGAAATAGAAATGTGGACTCGTCACCTACAAGAAGGGGTGGTCATCTACACCTTAGTCCAAGATCACCAACACAACCTCTTCAAGCTCCACGAAAAACCGCTACGCCCTCAAGGAAAGTGCCCTCACTTAAGGGTATATTTACCCCGAGGCGTAGGCAAGCCTCTACTAGGAAAATAAGTAGAGTTCAATGGTCCGATAATATGGACAATTCGTTGGTGGATGCTTTGGTTGAACAAGTCAACCTCAGCCTTAAGAGTGATATTGGGTTCAAACCCGAGGCCTACAAGGCAACCATCAAAGAAATCAATGATACATGTGGCATATTACTTGAAAACTGTCACATTTCTAATTGATTGCGGACCTTGAAGATGTTGTATATTTCTAAAAGGACCTACTCAGTGCATCAGGTTTTGGATGGGACTCTGACAAAAAGATGGTCACCGCTACTGATGATGTGTGGGCTGGCTATATTGCGGTAGGATATTATAATTTTTTTCAATTATTCCAAAATTTCTTAGTTTTCAGTTTATGATTTCTAATATTTTCTCTATGTGTACAGTCTCACCCATATGCGGAACATGTGCAAGGAAAGCACATTGATAGATGGGACGACTTGGCCTTCATATTCGGCAATGACTGTGCCCATGGATCATTTGCAAGCACGGCTTACTCTTCACCTATTTCTAGGAAGCGGCGTAGCCGATCCAAAATGAATTCCGATGACGGCTCTGATGAGGAGGCCTCTGATACTATACGACTCTTATCCAATGATGAGGACGATTAGAGGCCTACTCCCCGCACACGCGCAAGCGATGGATCCATAAATAGGGCCAAGAAATATAACAAAAGCCCAATGGAGGAAATATCAGGATCTCGACATAGTCGCGCAGATGAGAGTGACATCAACCGTCGTAGGAAGGGTAAGCCGAGCGAGCAAATAGGGGACAGGATGGGGAGATGACAGAGGCTGCAAAGACCCTAATCATAACTATGGTGCAGGGCGAAAGCATGACACGTGTACAGTGGTTGCTGGGGATACTTGAGGACGTGGAAGGTCTGAGTAATGAGGCTCAGATTCGGGCTACGAGGGTGCTTGCAATCCGATTTGGTCAGTGCAGGATATTTTATGAAAATGGGACATGAGAGAAGAAATGAATGGATAGAAAAAGTTATCCTTCTGCAGAGTGACCAGGAGTGAATTTGGGATGATGATTAAATATATTTTTGGACAATGGTGTTTTGGACAATTTTTTTTTGCTGGATCGTTATGATTACTTTTTTACCCGAGCCCTACTTGGCTCGGTTGGAGGATTTAACATTCATACTATGGATGTTTAATTTGTTGTTAGATCAGCATTTCTTCCAACAATTTCTTGACCTGCATATTTTGAATGTACTGTATATGTCAGAATGTTGCAATTTTCATGTAGGTCATTGAACCATTCCAATGATAGCTTATAATGATGCACGTTTCACATTCTGTATTCTACACTTCTGGCCTGGAGCATCCTGACAGGATGGCATTCATTATTCATATATGCTTCTGTATTTTAATTATATAGTTTTGCTATTGGGACTAGCTGACAGATAATCTTCACAGGATGGCATTGAATTTCAGATTATGAGAGAAATTTGGACTGATAATCTTCAGATTTGTATAATTGGTTCAGTTGTCTACTACTAACGTACTGTATACTACGCCAAACAATACCTCTTATCCAAACATTGATTAGTATCTGATTGATTTGGATGTATTTTGAAATCCGTCCAATGTATACATAAATAGTACCCGAATACAATACAATACAATACATCCTAATACGCGAATCCAAATAGGCCCTTAAGGACCTCGTCCAATCCTTATTGAACTAATAGGCCAATCGTCTTGACCTTCCATAATTATATAGACATTTAATCTATATAATTTTTGAGTTCATTCACTAAAATTATATATTAGAATTAATGGGCGGCTTAGATGACCCCATGGAGCCCCATAAGCACCATTTATGTTTAATAATGGTGAGGTGAGGAGTTGTGCTTTAGCTACAGATCAACTAGGATTTTGCTACAGATTAAATCCGTAGCTAACGTTGCTACGGATTAAATCCGTAGCCAAATGTTTTCAACCTCCATAGCATTTGCTCGATTTTTTGGTAGTGAAATACCGCGTATACATAAATTTGCATAACTCTGCGCAATCTGTTCGATGACACTTCGATGGGACTTCGATGGCATCGATAGACCGTTGATGGCATCAAACCCACTTTGATGGCACTGAACTAACACCAAAACATTCCAGCAATAAATCATGAATTTCATGGATTTTTCTGATGGCATTGAAACTAACTATGATGGCATTGAACAACCTTCAATGGCATTGAGCAGGACACAAAAGTGTCCAGCAACCAAAATGAGAAAATCTGAGATTTTCTGATGGCATCGAGCAACACTTCGATGGCATCGAAGTTTGCTCGATGGCTTCGAACTGTCATCGACAGGTATGTTGAATTATAGATTTAAGACATCAATCAATAATTAGTAAATGGAAAAGTAAAAGGAAAGGTGAGAATCGAACTACCAGCCTCATGCATACAGAAAAACATACTGGTGAGTCAACCAGTGGTTTGATGCAAATACTTAAATTTCTTATTACTTGCACCGAATCAAATCGTTTTATCTATTTACGGGTATATCTGGTAATTAAAGTTTTAATCATAATTTATTTAAAATAGAGTTGAGTCAGGTAGAGCCTTTTAAGTGACCAGACCAGCTGAACATCAAGTTGAGTTGAGTTCTTTGATTTTCGAACTATGACCTGGCCCCAAGACTTGTTAATACAACTAATCCTGAGAGCCTGTCCCAACACAACTTTGCTTGTATCCGAACTTCCCAAAATCTTCAAGATTGGAAGATCCTGCTCTCCATCGATGACTTAGCATGCAACAGTACTTACAGGTATAGTACATATTTAAAAGAAAAGAGTTAAAATAAGAAGGCTGGAAATATCATTTCAAAGATGGATCATTTAAACATAAACCCAGACCCAAGTGCCCATTGTCCAACTTCTATTAAAAAGGTTTTTTTTTAAAAAAAAAAAAATAATCCAAAACGGCTGGACCAACATATCTCATCCAACGGAAGCATTACTACAAGCATGGTTTACTAACTAGATGAGTTGACCCGGCTAGGCAAAAAAGCTGGTAAGTGGGCCCAGAAAACATGACTTCGTCGACTGGTCAAGCGGATCTTGGGAACCATATTTCTAATAATATAAAGGGTAAAGAAAATAGAAAAAAATCCGGCCATTACTACTAAAAAAATTTCACTTTTTCTAAGAAGGAAAGAAGAAAGAGGTGGAGAGGTAAGTGACAACATTGTTTTATTTTTTAAAGATTTCTTTCTATATTTTATTTAAAAAGAAGAAGAAGATGATATTATTAAAAATAGAAATTGTAAAGTTCCATCCAATTAAAGTTCCCGGTGAATGGGTTGTATCTGATTAAAGTTCCATCCAAGTGGCTGGCGCACCTACTAGTCAGGCAGTTCAATTCTTGGCACATGGTTTGCCAACCAGGATTTGGTCAGTAATTGGGTCTGGGTCGACCCAGACTCTGCCGGTTGACCAATTGTAAAAAAATGATTTTTTTTTTTTTATTTATTATAAAGTAAATTAATAAAAATATAAACAACTAAATAAAAAATAAAATATCTTCCTCTCTGCTTCTTAGGGTAAAACTGATTAAATTTTGAAGGCTATTGTCTCATGGTCCCAAAATCAGAACCATTTTAAACTCTAATTCATAGACACTTGTTTTTGGAAATAGGATCATTGGATAATTTTTTATTATTATAAATTGTCCAATAAATGTCCGCCTTCGGTCAGATAATGAAAAAACAGTAGCTTTTGTTTTATGATTAATCTAAGTTGAGGTTTAATTTGACTTGTATGCCACATTTGCAATTACTAAGTAATTTTTAAGTGAGTGCATCATCCAACTATGCCAGAGTATTAAAGTCTTTTTCTTTTTTTCTTTTTTGTTTTTTATCCATGTTATCTGCATCGTCCACAACTAGTCACATTTCTACAGTCCGGATTGCTGCATGCCCATGTACTCCACTTCTGTGGTGGATCATACACCACAACTTAATGGGTATCATGAGTTACCAGATTAATTTTTTTTATTTATATTGGGGTTCACTTAATTCATATCAGGCAGTTGCTCGACGGAAGGGCATGATTATTGTGACTCCTATACTAATTTTTAAATGGTGGTGATTAATGGTAGACATGGCATATGCCCGCATCAACCTCAACCATCAGAATATTGGACCCTTCACATATTTTCCTACAACAATTATTGTAACCACTGTGATTTATGTGTAACATACGCTCCATTCATCCATCGCTTCTTTTCACTTTAGGATGTGGCCCAAAAATCAAGTAGATTTGGAACTTATGTGGGCCGCACCACAGGAAATAATATGGACGAGAATACTCATCATTGAAACCTTCGTAGGGTTCAATGCGATGATTATATGCCATCCAACCCGTTCATAAGATTAGTCCCACGGGATGAATGAAAATCGATGGAAAACTTCAGTTGGGCCTTCCCAAGGTTTATTTCCTGTATCATGGCCCACTAGAGTTACCGTTCTTACTAATGTGTGAACTCACATCATAACATAATCCTTCACATGGAGTGGATGTAACTTAGACATTACGGTGGGCCCCATGAAGCTTTTTGTTGCATATGTATTTGGGTGGTTGACAGTTTTCTTAATATTATACTTGATGCCCACCAATTGAATGGTTATGATCATCCCACTAGTTTGATTTTATTTATGCAGCGATGGAGCCCACTAGTTGGGCAGCCTCAAACCACAAAGCTTAGATCATGAGCCAATAGTCATATACTTTAAAAAACTAGAAAAATAAAAAAAAATAAAAATGGTGTGTCTATCCATAAGGTGTAGATGTCATTTTCTTTTTCAAGAATTGACATAAAGAAGGAAATGAAAGAGAATTGACATAAATGCGTTATCCGTTCACAGGCATCCCGTTTACTGAATTAGAAAGACTTGATACTCTGGCATATATACTTGGTATACTTGATATATAAATAATTTAAATTAGTCTGTCTAAATTATGGTTCATATGCAAGATGTACAGGCAAATAAATATGCTTATTTGATTATTTGACCATGGGATTGGTGGATATTTATTAGACGGTTAGAATTGAATGAAATCCAATGGCCCATTTCAACAACGAAAAAAAGGAGGTCTGAAATTTACAAGTTAAGATGGTCCAACCAATCTAATTTTAGTGGGTGACTTGTCAAAAGGGGCTTTCATGTTTCAATCAGATTGATTTGAGTTTATTTATTCGCTGTCTATGACTTTTGTGTGCTCTGTATGTCATGCATGTACTTTAACATGAGTGTGAGATGACTCCCTTGCATGTCTTTTCTCTAGAGACTTAGCAAGAAATGTCATTTCTCTAAAGTCTAGCTAGAAATTTTATTTCCAGCCAAATGCAATTGGACAAAAATCTAATAATAATTTTCAAAACTGAAGACGAAATTTTATTACCAACCAAAATAAAATAAGAGTATACTATTCTAAGTTTGATAATGAGCCACAATCACCAAGATAAGACAACGGGGCCATAATCGAAAGAAAGAAGAAACAACCAAATATACTATTCTAAGCTCAAAAATAGTATGTGGCGAAGACCCATCAAAGACAACATGGCTATTTGAATTTCAGCTTTGTTTGGGAGGTGAACTCTAATGCCTAATAATACCTTCCTTGTGCTGAGTTTTAATAATAAATAACTTGAAAGAATTTAATCCCGATTGCAATGGAATCGATGATAGAATGTAGTTATCATGAGGAAGATGTATGATTTTCACCAAACTCTTATTTTAAATTTCAAGATTGAAGGTGGTAAGTTCGAGTGGACCATTTTGATTGGATGTATTCATATCTAATTTCATAGAATTTTTCTCAAATCAACAATAAATGCATATGTTAAACAATACCACATGTGTTTGAAAGTGAGGACGAGTTGCCCCTTGAGAATTGATCCATTTTCATGATAATATAACACGTGATTCGACGCCAAAACTTCATGGACCCCACATGATATGTGTTATTTCCATGCCATCCATTTATTAGTACAAATCATTTTAGGACATGGCCCAAAAATGAGGCAGTTTCAAAGTTCAACTGGACCACACTATAGAAACAATTGGAGATTGAATGCTAACCATTTAAATATTCTTCCTGTATTGTGATCTACTTGAACTTTGGATTTGACTCATTTTTGGGGGCATACTCTAGAATAATCCAGCCAAATGAATTGATAGCATGGATAAAACACATGCATAATGGTGGAAATTATAGAGTCCAATTTCATTTTCTGTACTTAAAAGTAGATGCTGTATTAGTCATATAACCTCACTGCCATTAGAAATTTCTGTGATTAGTAATTAATGCTAAAAATGATAAAATACACAACTATTCACATGAAGTACATCATTTCAAACAGGAGAAGGCATAGGCCGGAAGGGATGGACCTAATGTTGGAATTATGAGTGGAGAGGGGTCCAACTTTCATCACATCTCCGTATTGGAGAGTACCATATAAAGTCTCCAACATATATACTAATCTAATAAAAGAGCCATATGAATTATAGGTAAATGCAATTTGCAATCCAGCCTTCTTTGATTGGTGGGGCCACTCTTGGGGTGGAGATTGAAAACGATTAGGAAGACCCCAATCAATAACAAAGCAAGGAGCAGATGATATTAGATGATGGCTTAATAGAAAAATGGCCTTTGTTGGGATGTCTTATTGCACATGGCGAAGAATTAAACTTTGGAGGTTTAATGGAAATTTTCTTGCAACTTCAATCAAAGTGAGCTTGTTAAGTTGCATTCCTTCCAAATCACATGGATGTGCTGGTCTGTCCATTGGTTTTTTGAGCATGAATCTCAACCATTAATCTCTACATTGGTCTACCTCCAAAAAGTTAAGGAGTTGTCAGAATGCGAAGAGCTTTTTGGCATGATTGATCCATAATGGGTCCCAGTGTATTATTGGTCTAGATTATCAAACAAAGGCCATATTATTGAAATGAACAGTTGATGATATTCTAATTTTTGTCCATAATTCTATGGGAAAAGACATCTCTTTCTTTCTATCTTTTCTTTCTCTAAACTATTATTTTATAACTTATTTTCAATGCTAATTATTAAATGATTATTTCTAAGAGCATTGTTGAAGCATGGTTTCTCGTGGATTCTAATTTTAGAGATCCTTTTTTGTTTTTTCCTCACAAAATCAAGCAAAACAAAGAAAAAAAAAAAAAAAAAAACAAACAAACTTTGAATCCAAACATAGACAATTAATAATAAAGTTTGAAGTCAAGGGTGAGAGGTCTCTATAATTTTTTATTTTTTAAAAGAAGCAAGTTCCCTTACTAATTGATGTAGAGCGGGTCGTGGACACTTTCATGTCCAAGATGGACCAAAGAAGGCCCGATTGGAGGTGGAAGTCATCAAAACCGTAGAACCTTAAAACAGACATATCTTGCAAATCAGAATGAGTTACTTGATGTATCATATATGATTTTGGGGTAAGACGAGCTACTTTATCCAACCAACTCGGCATAGCTAGGTTGCCCATGCCGAATATGCGAGATTCCATCATATCGACGGTCAAATTCCATGTTTATTTTTATTTTTTATTTTTTTAAAAAGTTTTAGTTTGATTATAACTCTTCATCCGCTGAGCTTTAGGTTGTGTCCAACATGAAAAGTATATAGAAAAATTAGGAGAATAACGTGGTTAAGCCACATAAGACACTTACTATAAAAAGTAAATTTACTATTTATAGTAAGTTACGAATTTTTGGGAGTTTTAGTTATAGTTTAATTCTTAAACTTCTTCCTAGTCTTGGTATCCCTATTTAAAGGATTGTAGACTCATTTATTTCATCCATCAATATTCAACAAATTTATTTCAACTTTCTAGAATTATTTTTAGTTTCTATTTTTCCTCGTGGATTCGAGAAGTCTCTGTGAGGAGTCCAGAGAAGCTTCATGGATTCAAAGTAGTTATCCCCCTTGAGGAAGACGGTGATCGACCTCATCACGTTCATCCCTGCGTCAATTGGTATCAGATCGAGGATTCCCCTCGGGCTGATGGCAAACAACGAAGGTATAAACAAAATCCTGTGGACGACGATCCAGGGATTCGTTATCTTTCGGAAAGAATGAAAGCTTTCTATCGGGAGAGTCAGTTGACCATGCAAGGGCTGCAGGCAACCCTCAACTGTATTGTAGATGCGCTAATTCTGCCCCGAGCTCAAAGTGATGCTCAACCGCCCGTGGTCTCTGTACGACACAACCCCTATTTTTGCAAAGAGGCGCACTGTAAGCCAAAAATTTGTAATGTAATCATTGATGTCAGGAGCAGTAAGAATCTCGTATCGAAAATAATAACGGAAAAGCTGCAACTGAAAACAGAAAAGCATCCATCTCCATACACGATTGGATGGGTCAAGGAGGTCAATAAAACAGAGGTAACCGAACAATGCACTGTCTCATTTTCAACTGGTAAAAAATTATAAGGAACAAGTACTTTGTGACGTAGTCGACATGGAAGTTCGTCATATGTTACTTGGTCGACCATGAAAAAATAATATTAATGCTATTACTACACATAGAGGTCGGGATAATGCATTTATATTTACTAAAGACGATAAAAAGATTGGCTTCATCGCTATGAGAACGGAGAACCAACCTAAGACTTCTAAAGTTGAGGAACAATCTCTCACATTAAATAAACAGGCTTTTGTTAAACAATCTGAGGAAACAAGAGATATATATACATTAGTTGAAAATAAAAAAATATGGAGCATGTGAACATCTCAGGGGATTTGAAACTAATGTTGCACGAGTTCAAGGCGGTTGTACTCGATGAACTCCCTAATAAATTGCCTCCCATATGAGATTTTAAAAAAAACCACATTAATCCCGTCTCAAGGGCAAGTCCGCCTAATTGCCAACATTATCAGAAAGAATGTGAGATCTTGAGGGCAGAAGTGAAGGAACTGATCGATACTAGTCAAGTCAAAGAAAGCATGAGTACATGTATTGTGTTAGCTCAAGAGCCTAATACCAAGTACAAGAAAATGACTAATAAACATCAGCGTCAGAAGTTACCTCAAAATCATGAGCCAAGTTCATTGAGTAACTCGAGGACGAGTTTTTTTCAAGTGGATGGGTATGATGTAGAACGTGTCACAGATATATTCCTAACATGGTTGGACCAAAAGAAGGTGGATTGTAAACTGATCATAACTTTTGATTCGGGTATCGTTACAACGCACCAGATCAAGTATCAAGAACCCAAGCAGCACGAGAACTCAAGGACGAGTTCTTTTGAAGTGGAGGGGACTGATGTAGAGCGGGTAGTGGACACTTTCATTTCCAAGATGGACCAGAGAAGGCCTGATTAGAGGTGGAAGTCATCAAGACCATAGAACCTTAAAACATGCATATCTTGCAAATCAAAATGAGTTACTCGACGTACCATATATGATTTTGGGGTAGGACGAGCTACTTCATCCAACCAACTTAGCAAAGTCAAGTTGCCCACGCCGAATTTGCAAGAGTCCATCATATCGACGGTAATTCTATGTTTATTTCCTTTTTTATTATTTTTAGCAAGTTTTAGTTTGATTATAACTCTTCATCCATTGGGCTTTAAGAGTTGTGTCCAACATGAAAAGTGTTGAGAAGTGGAGCCACATCTGGGGCCGCCCACTACCAGTCGAGGTTGCGCAGATTTCGTGTCGCAAGTCTTTTCGCAACTAGCATACAGAAAAGAGTTTCGCGGATTTCGTGTCGCAAGTCCTTTCGCAACTGGGATGTGAAAGGGAAGTCGCCAAAACTATAAATTGGGGTCCCTAAGGCTATTCTAGGGTTAAGGTGAATATTGGAAAATATTTCTAAGGTGTGGGCAAGGGATTTTCTCTGTACTTCCAAGGGAGATGTTAGTATATTGCCTTGTAATCTTCGTTTCTCTTCATAGTGGAATTTTGCATCCGTGGTTTTTTACCCTAGTTTGGAGTTTTTTCACGTATATCTTGTCTTGTGGTTTGTTTGGATTTCTTTGATCTGTTTCTAGTTTATATTTATTCCTGTTTATCGTTTGTGGGTGAGGCCTGAGATTGAATCTAGGTCCACTGCGTTGTTGGCGTGCTGCACAACAACTGGTATCAGAGCTATTGGTTTAGTTCTATTGGGAGCAATGGCGGAAGATGGGAAAACTAGAATTGAGAAGTTTGATGGTTCAAACTTTGCCTTCTGGAAGACGCAGATGGAGGATTATCTGTATCAGAAGGACCTCTATATTCTTCTAAGAGGAAAAGAGAAGAAACCAGAAAAGATGACAGATGATGAATGGTTTTTACTGGATATGAAGGCTTTAGGAACGATTCGACTCTCTTTGTCTAAGAGCGTTGCCTTTAATATATCCAAGGTAAAAACGACAAAAGAATTAATAGAAGCCCTAGCCACCATGTATGAAAAGCCCTCAACATCCAACAAGGTTCATCTTATGAAACAGCTATTCGACATGAAGATGTCAGATGGTGGGAGCGTGGCTGAACATTTAAACGAGTTCAATACAGTCACGAGCTAGTTGGAATCCGTTGGCTTTGCTTTTGAGGATGAGGTCAGGGCATTATTGATCTTATCCAGTTTGCCAGACAGTTGGGATGGTTTGGTGATTGCTGTGAGCAATTCTTCAGGATCGACAAAGCTGAAATTTGATGATGTGGCCGGTCTAATTCTTAACGAAGAATCTAGAAGGAAGGCATCAGGAGTTTTAGGGGATTCAGGGAATGCTCTAAACGTTGAAGGAAGAGGAAGAGGAAGATCGCTGAACAAAGGAAGCAATAAACACAGGCGTTATAAGTCGAGAAAGAAGTCTAATGGACCGAAAGACAAAGATGAATGTTGGCATTGCGGCAAGAAGGGGCACATGAAATGTGATTGCAGGGCGCTCAAGAAACAAGAAAGAAGCTCTCAAGGCGGGAAGGATTCAGTGAATTTGTCTGAGGAGAGCGACACAGAGGCATTGATCTTGTCTCTTGATGCGAGGAATGAGTCTTGGGTTATAGACTCGGGTGCTTCGTTTCATGCTACTTCGTGTAAAAAAGTTCTGCGTGATTATGTGTCAGGTGACTTTGGGAGAGTCTACCTGGGTGATGATAAGTCGTGCAATATTGTTGGAAAGGGGGATGTTCATGTAAATCAGAAAGACGGAACGGTCTTGAAATTGAAGGATGTCAGACATGTATCGAGTTTGAAACGTAATCTGATCTCAATGGGACAGTTGGCCGATACCGGTTATGTGACGACATTCACCAGTGACTCCTGGAAGATCACAAAAGGTGCCTCGGTAATATCTCGAGGCAAAAAGGAAGCTACTTTATACGTGACTTCAGGATCGTATAGTTCATTCGCAGTCGCATCAACTGGAGTGAATGGGCAGTTATGGCATCAAAGGTTGGGACATATAAGTGAGAAAGGGATGAAAGTGCTATTGTCAAAAGGAAAGCTACCAGGGCTGAAGTCTATTGACTTGCAATTCTGTGAGGACTGCGTGTTTGACAAGTAGAAGAGGGTAAGCTTCAAAAAGACGGGACGCGCTTCAAAGACACATCTGTTGGAGCTTGTACACACTGATATGTGGGGACTGGCACAGGTATTATTATCTCTTGGTGGCTCATGCTATTTTGTTACCTTTATTGATGATGCTAGTAGAAAACTGTGGGTTTACTTCTTAAAACATAAATCTGATGTATTTGATATATTTAAGAAGTGGAAAGTTATGGTAGAAAATGAGACAGGTAAAACAGTAAAGTGTCTCAGATTTGACAATAGGGGAGAGTATTGTGATAAGAGGTTTGAGGAATATTGTGCAGCAAATGGAATCAAACATCAGAAAAGGATTCCAGGGACACCACAGCAGAATGGTGTGGCTAAGCGCATTAACAGGACCATCCTTAAGTGCGTCAGGAGCATGAAGTTACATGCAGGGTTGCCCAAGACCTTTTGGGCAGATGCTGTGAATACTGCCGCATATCTCATCAATAGAAGTTCCTCAGCACCATTGGATGGTGGGCTACCAGAAGAAGCGTGGACTGGGAAGGAAGTGAACCTTGCACATCTCAGAGTGTTCGGTTGCACTTCATATGTTCACATTGATGCAGAGCACAGAAACAAGCTGGATGCGAAGTCCAGGAGGTGCACGTTTATAGGTTATTGTAAGCATGATTTTGGCTACAAGTTCTGGGATGCAAAAAACAGAAAAATCATCAGAAGCAAGGATATAGTCTTCAATGAAAAAGTGATGCATAAGGATAGTGTACAGGAAAATATGGCCGAGAAAAAAGAATTCGTAGATTCGAAAGAGTTACCAGACATGGGTGTTACAACGCCACAGGATAAGGCAGAGCTGCATACACCAGTTGTGAGGAGGTCTACTCGGGAGAGGAGACCCATGGTCTGATACTCACCCTCCTTACATTATCTACTACTGACGGATAATGGTGAGCCAGAGTGTTTTAAAGAGGCGTTACAGTCAGATATACGGGTTAAGTGGGAGCAGACCATGGATGATGAGATGGACTCTCTTGAGTCTAATCGTATATGGGAGCTAGTCACTTTACCCAAGGGTAAGAAAGCTCTTCATAACAAGTGGGTTTACAGACTGAAGGAGGAGCACGATGGTTCGAAACGGTAGAAGACCAGATTGGTTGTGAAAGGGTTTCAACAAAAGACAGGTATAGATTTCACTGAAATATTTTCACCGGTAATGAAAATGTTTACGATTCGCATGGTCTTAAGTATAGTGGCTTCAGAGGACTTACATCTAGAACAACTAGATGTTAAGACAGCCTTTCTTCATTGGGACCTTGAAGAAGAGATATATATGCATTAGCCTACAGGATATGTGGCACCAGGTAATGAGAACAAGGTGTGCAGACTGAAGAAGAGTCTATATGGCTTGAAGTAGGCCCCGAAACAGTGGTATAAGAAGTTCGACAGTTTCATGTCGGGAAACGGTTTTAGGAGATGTCATGCAGACCACTGTTGTTACTTGAAGAAGTTTGATACATCTTACATCATCCTTCTTCTGTACGTTGATGATATGCTTGTGGCCGGTTCAAGCATGAAGGACATCTCAGATCTCAAAAGACAACTGTCTAGAGGACATCTCAGATCTCAAAGGATTTAGGAGCTGCAAAACAAATCCTAGGCATGAGGATAAAGCGTGACAAGGAAAACAAGAAACTAGTTTTATCACAGGCAGAGTACATAGCCAAGGTACTTAATCGATTCAATATGGGAGGTGCTAAGCTGGTTAGCACTTCATTAGCCAACCACTTCAAGCTATATAAGGGGCAAGGGGCAAAGACGCAGGAGGAACGAGATTACATGGCTAAAGTCTCATACGCGTCAGCTATAGGGAGTCTCATGTATGCTATGGTGAGCACGAGGCCAGACATTGCTCAAGCAGTAGGAGTTGTTAGCAGGTTCATGAACAATCCCGGGAAGGAACATCGGGAAGCTGTGAAGTGGATTCTTAGATACCTGGTAGGTACTAAGGATGTAGGGCTATGTTATGGTGGATCGGAAATCAAGCTACAAGGTTACGTGGATTCAGATTTGGCAGGAGATATCGACAGCAAAAGAAGCACTATAGGTTATGTCTTTACTCTGGGAAGTGCTGCAGTCAGTTGGGTCTCTCAGTTACAGAAGATAGTATCTATCAATACGATAGAAGCAGAATATGTTGCGGCTATAGAAGCATGCAAGGAGATGGTGTGAATGCAAGGTTTTATGGAAGAGTTGGGTAAGAAGCAAGCAATTGCAAGCTGTACAGTGACAGTTAGAGTGCAATACACTTGGTTAAGAATTCAGTCTTTCATTCAAGGACCAAGCATATTACCATCAGATATCACTTCATACTTTCGTTACTAGAAGATGGATCGATTGCTCTGGAGAAGATTCATACAAGTGAGAATCCTGCGGATATACTGACCAAGGTGGTCACAAGGGAGAAACTGAAGCTCTGTTCAGCTTTGATTGGTCTTCAGGCTTGAAGACGGGGAGGTGGTGCACTCCGGATGAAGAAGACAAATGTTTATGGTGATGTGTCTCAAAGTGGGAGATTGTTGAGAAGTGGAACCACATCTGGGGCCGCCCACTACCAGTCGAGGTTGCGCGGATTTCGTGTCGCAAGTCTTTTCGCAACTGGGATACAGAAAAGAGTTTCGCGGATTTCGTGTCGCAAGTCCTTTCGCAACTGGGATGCGAAAGGAAAGTTGCTAAAATTATAAATTGGGGTCCCTAGGGCTATTCTAGGGTTAAGGTGAATATTGGGAAATATTTCTAAGGTGTGGGCAAGGGATTTTCTCTGTACTTCCAAGGGAGAGATTAGTATATTGCCTTGTAATCTTCGTTTCTCTTCATAGTGGAATTTTACATCCGTGGTTTTTTACCCTAGTTTGGGATTTTTCCACGTATATCTTGTCTTGTGGTTTGTTTGGGTTGCTTTGATCTGTTTCTAGTTTATATTTCTTCATGTTTATCGTTTGTGGGTGAGGCCTGAGATTGGATCTAGGCCCACTGTGTTGTTGACGTGCTGCACAACAAAAAGTGTTTAGAAAAATTAGGAGAATAACTCAGTTAAGCCACATAGGACACTATAAAAAGTAAATTTACTATTTATAGTAAGTTACGAATTTTAGGGAGTGGAGCAACGAGTGCGTGCAATAGCCCTGACAGCCCTAAACGGATAATATCAGACTTTGATTGTATGATTTGAATTTTGATCCATTACTGCTTTAAATATCTGAAATTGAATGTGATTGGGGCTATTGTATAGTCTAGGTAGTCGGTAACGGGATCGAATTCGTGGTTGAGTTTCATTTGCCACGTGAGATGTGTTCGACGGACCCGAGTCGTACTTCGGTTGGCGATAGTGGTTGGTCACACGAAGTGCTTATGCGTTTCATATCGTTCAACTTGTTGTGCGCTCGAGCAGCCGAGCTCTTCAAGCAACCCGATCTGTCTTATGTATGTTCACCATGTTTGGACGCTACTGCTTGAACCTAGGGTACCAAACTTACCAGTGAAATCCATTTTAACCATGGTACCTCGATCCGCTAAGACTCATGAGCCGGGCATGGTGGTATGGGACACCGTGGTTGAGCTGTTGGCTTACGCTGGGGCCACGTGCCTCCCCGTAGTGACCAGTGAGCAACCAGACTTGTGAGCCGATTATGGTGGTATGAGACACTATATTCGTGCTGTCGGCCTACATTGATAAGGTGATGGGGGGAGTAGTGCAACGAATGCGGGCAACAGCCCTGACAGCCCTTTGTAGTGACCACGAGCATACTCTGAATTGCGGTGAGGCGAATAGAGTATGAAACTAGGCCTGTATCTGTATAGTGATGAATCGTTAAAAAAGTGATGGGGGAGTGGTGTAACCTTTGTGCGTAACAGCCCTGACAGCCTTTGCAGCGACCTAGAAAACACACCATCGTCTGAGATTAACTAGGACTGACGACCCTAGAATGGATCATGTTTGGGAATGATACAAGGGAGGTACCTTAGTTTCCCAATCCTGCTATTTGAAATGGACTAATAACAACTCAGTAATCATGCTCATCATGCATTGCATGTGTCTGGAAGATGTGGAGCACTGAGGAATGCAAGCATACCGCGAACGTAAGATGGTGTCGCATGAGGGAGTGTGTGGTGAAGGCATACATCATGACTGCATTCCATACTTGCATTAATAAGAGTATTTAGAATTGTTTGATTGTACCGCTTTATCATTACTGCTTGACTGAATTGATAACATGTTAACCTATGTTTTATTGTTCCACTGAGTTAGCTACTCACTCCCACGTTACGGGACGGTATTCTGAACACCCACCAGACTTTTTCTGATTGCAGATGGCGACGCTACTTTTGAGGCGGAGCTAGACCTGTATGATGATAATGATACTTATTCGTATATGATATGCTGACGGCTTCGCGTGAGCCGTGTTTTGATCGACGGGATTACAGAGATGTTGACTAGATGACACTACACATTTGGTATAATTTGAACTGTACTTGTAATTCATTAACCTGGTAACCTTATCACATTCTGGAGACTCACCACAATTTTATATTTTATACATCTATCACAGTCTTCCGCTTGCAATTTAACTGTCTCTGGAGTATGATATGTTGTTTTGGCTTAATCTCACTCATGTTCACAACTCTAATACAGACAACATTCAATCATCATTCATTTTGTTGTATATGTGATGTGTTGGAACTCGGGAGTTGAGTTTATACTCGACCTCCAATTTTCAGGGCATTACAGCAAGGGATTTTCTCTGTACTTCCAAGGGAGAGGTTAGTATATTGCTTTGTAATCTTCGTTTCTCTTCATAGTGGGATTTTACATCTGTGGTTTTTTTTACCCTAGTTTAGGGTTTTTCCACATATATCTTGTCTTGTGGTTTGTTTGGATTGCTTTGATCTGTTTCTAGTTTATATTTCTTCCTGTTTATCGTTTGTGGGTAAGGCCTGAGATTGGATCTAGGCCCACTGCGTTGTTGGCGTGCTGCACAACAAAAAGTGTTTAGAAAAATTAGGAGAATAACTTAGTTAAGCCACATAGGACACTATAAAAAGTAAATTTACTATTTATAGTAAGTTACGAATTTTAGGGAGTTTTAATTATAGTTTAATTCTTAAACTTCTTCTTACTCTTGGTATCCTATTTAAAGGGTTGTAGACTTGTTCAATTTATCCATCAATATTTAACAAATTTATTTCAACTTTCTAGAATTATTTTTAGTTTCTATTTTTCCTCGTGGATTCGAGAAGTCTCTATGAGAAATCTAGAAAAGCTTCGTGGATTCGAAGTAGTTATCCCCCCTGAGGAAGACGGTGATTGACCTCATCACGTTCATCCCTACGTCACTAATAAGGCATACAATTAACATTGAAGTTATTTATGGCCGCTTGGATACTACCAAATAAGTTACTTTTTCTACTTACAATAGTAGATATGTAACTTGTTTCAGATAAATAAGTTTGGTTTAAGATCAATTATAAGTAACTTTTTATTTAAATGTATTTATTCACTTTAGCTTAATAAGTAAAAACCAATGTAAGTTACTTGAGACATAAGTAGCTTATTTTATGTAACTTAAGATCTAAACGTCTCCTGAGTAAGGATGTCATCAGCTTTGCATTGGACTCCTGTATATTTCTATCTATGTTAATTATTACCAGAGAGTCTCTTTAAATTTTTAAATAACTACTACTCAGGTCAAAATGAATAACAAATCATGAAATGGACAACAATGCTAACAACCTCTTAATCTAGCTCATAAATACCTTTGATTGTATTGATTATTATTAGGGAGTCTCCTTCAATCTCTAATAAAGCAAGAAATGAACTACAAAATTCAACTAGATTGATGTTACACAATTGTTGAATGAGGCATGTAGTGGTCAAAAAGCCCATTGATTCACTCAGGATAATTGCTCTTGATCATTTCAAGAAGGAAGATTATCAAGGATTCTTCATTGTTAAAGGAAAACAATAATTTTATTAAAATGATTAAAAAAATCAATATTTTTAATTGCTTTTAATCTCTCCCAAAGAAAGATTATCAAGGATTCCTTATTGTTAAAGAAAGACAATAAATTTATTAGAATGATTTTAAAAAAATCAATTTTTTTTAAAAAAAAATTCTAAATAAATATCAGAGCATTTCTCACATTTTCTTGTAATCCAAACATTGAAAAATAATAATTTTAAAGAAAAAAAAAATAATTCTGAAGTATAATAAATATAATTGAAGCAGGATCTCTGGCTGTTTCTTGCAAGCTTAACTATAAAAATTAATGATTTTCTTACAAAACAATAGGCCATCCAGCAAAAGGAGAAATTATAGGTTTGGCTCATGGCTATATGTGCATTTTAAGGATCTCCCCACATGTCATGGTTTGATGATCCAAACCGACCCGATCATCAACGTGGGACACCTTTAAAATCTCCAAAATTGAATGTTTTACAACCGTTTGATTATGGGGTGCAAAATACATGGTTGAGATTAAATTTCAATCGCAGTTCATATTCAATAATGGGTGATGACCCAAAATTCCTCAATATTTGAAGATGATTCTAGCCATCAATTTGATCAAGATTTTTCTGGACCGTTGGCATATTTTTATTTCAATCATTTATTTCAAGGACACTGATTGAAGGTTTAAAATTCATCATTATTTTATGAATAAGGCCCATTTTTTGACAATCCAGACAATTGATCTTACAAGTCTCACCTGGAAGGAGAATAATACAAAATACCGCCATATTGGAAGATCCACGGCTTTATCTTTTGGATGGCCGGGACCGCTGTTTTGGTTTTTCTCGCCATCCGTCCATCTGTGGGACATAAACTGAGTGGTTGAGATTGTCACACGAGAAGAACTTTCGCACGGAAACGGATTGGCTGGTGTACCACACACCAGCTATATAGCTGCTGTATTGACGTGCGGGTCCCATCATGAGGTATATGTTATATCCAAACCGTCCATCCATTTGACGATCTCGTCTTAAGGCTTGAACCAAAAAATAATATAGATCTAAAGATCAAGTGGACCACACTACAAAAAGCAGTGGGAGATTGAACGTCTACCATTGAAAACCTTTTGGGGGTCAAAGTAGTTTCTGATCAATATGAAATTTGTTTATCTTCTTTATCCATGTATTTGTGAACTTATTAACAGTTTGTATGGAAAATAAACGTTATAGTGGGCCGTACGAATTTTTTAACGGTGAAAATCATTATCATCGCTGCTATTTCTGATGGGTCCATTTGAGCTTTGTATATGATTCAATTTTTTTTTCTAATGCTCTAAAATGATCTCAAAAAATGGATGAATGGTGTGGATATAATAAATACATCATCGTAGGGCCCATGTAACTTTAGCTCGAGGAGCGTCAGCGCTCGTCTTCGCGCGACACGTTCTACACCGGCTATATAGCTGGTGTGTGGTATACCAGCCAATCCGCTTCCCTTTCACCCATATTCACGGTGGATCCTGCTCAATTTTACTCTCATAGTCTAAGATGAGGTCACAAAAACCAATGGACGGTGGATTCCATACAAACATCACGGTGGGCCCCAACTGGGTTCCTAGCGCAGGAACTTCACGGACGCGGATTTCCTGCGAAAGCCTTTTGCATGAAGTTCCTGTGCTCCGAACCTAGGTGGGGCCTACTGTGATGATTTTAAGAAATCCTCTCCGTCCATCCGTTTTGTGAATTCATTTTATGACATGAGGACAAAAATGAACCGTGCCTAATTCTCAAGTGGGCCGAAAATGTGAGAATTGAATTTCGAGAGTTGAAATATTCGTGGGCCAAAGAAGTTTTGAATCATTCTAATATTTGTTTTCTCTGTTCATCCCAGTATGAATGACGTTATTAACGGTATTGATGGCATGTAAACATCAATGAAGAACCCAGGGAGGTTTCAACGGTATGAATTTCCCTAACCACCTTTTCCTTTAGTACAGCCAACTTGAGTCGTGGATCCTGTTCAATTTTACTCTCATAGCCTAAAATGAGCTCACAAAACCAATGAACAGGGTGGATTCCATACAAACATCACAATGGCCCCAGCTGGGTTCTTAGCGCAGGAGCTTCCTTTCGCAGGAAATCCAGACACAACCTACTGGAAACGGAGTGGCTAGTGTACCACACACCACCGAACTGGCTGGTGCGTTTACGACACCAAGTTCTTTGTGTTCCACTATTAGGTATTTATTATATCCAAACGGTCCATTCATTTGGAGGACTTGTTCTAGGGCTTGATTCAAAAAATAAAACTGATCCAAAGATAAAGTATATCCCACTGCAAAAAGCAGTGGAGGATTGAACGTGTACCATTGAAAGCCTTTTAGGCTTTACAAAAGTTTTGGATCATCGTGATATTTGTGTTTACTCTTTATCTAGGTCCGTGTGACCTTATGAACGGATTGAATGGAAAATAAAGTTACGGTGGGCCCTTCAAATGTTTTAAGGGTAAGAATCATTCTTTCTCCTCACTACTCTATTTGTGGTGTGGTCCATTTGAACTTTGGATATGAATCATTTTTTCATATCATCCTCTAAAATGATCCATCCAAATAACTGAACGGAGTGGATATGATAAATACATTATTCTCCGGCCCATATATAACTTTGATCTTCTTTAAACCGTTCGTACATCTTGGAGCGTCAGCGCTCTCGTCTTCGCACGACACGTACACACACCAGCCAGATCGGTGGTGTATGGTACACCAGCCAATCCGCTTTCCGGCCTAGTAGTGGCCTGGACTAAAAAGTGTGGGTCCCATCAACGTGGAACACGATGTAAGACGATCCCCTGTGGATTAGGAAGCGGATTATAAGGAGTTATTTCATACTCGGACTGCACATGACCCTTGATACACGTGCACTTATAAATGATGCATGTGGCGTATATTAACTTAAATCAAACCGACCAAATTGTTGAAGCCTATGCATCTGACTTACAGTCCAAATATTTGACACGTTGCACAGTCCTATCCTCCGATTAATGGACACTTCTTTGTGGAAAAAAGAGCATTGATTTTTTTTATTATTTTCCTAACCGTTCAATAAAATAGCCATGATCAGGTAACAAATAATCATAATTTAGAGCTGCTGCGGATTGGCTGGCGTATCACACACCACTGATTTTGCTGGTGTGTTGACGTCACCAAGTTCTTTGGTCCCATCACGAGGTATGTGTTATATCCCAACCGTACTATCATTTGGAGAGCTCGTATTAAGACTTGAGCCAAGAAATAAGACAGATACAAAAATCAAGTGTACCATACTACAAAAAAGTGATTGATTGAACGTCTACCATTGAAACCCTTTCGGGGTCGCATGAGTTTTGCATCGATATGATATTTGTTTTCTCTCTTCATCCACGTCTGTGTAACCTCATTAACAGATTAGATGGAAAATAAACTTTACGTGGGCCGTATAAATGTTTTAACATTGGGAATCATTGTCCTATTTATTATTTGTGGCGTGGTCACTTATGGGCTATTTGATTTTTAATTTCCCTGATAAATATAGGGAAATACGTCCGTTTTACATACTCCACCTTCTTTGAAATTAGTAGGGAATTACCTTTCGAAAAGCCATCCATACAGTACCTTTTTTATTACTGATTTAAATATGTGGCCCTACCATAATATATGTGAGTTATCCACACCATCCATCCTTTTAAAAATATATTTTAAGGCGCGAACTCAAAAATGAAGAAAATCAAAAGCTCAAGTGGACCACACTTTAGGGAACAATGATTATTAAGACGTCAATGGTTGAAAGCTATTTTCTCCCTAGGGCCCACATTGATGTTTATTTGTCATCCAACCTGTTCATAAGGTCACACAGTCATGGATACGGTTAGATCCAAAACTTTTGGAGTCCTCGAGAAGCTTTCAATGGTAGGAGTTCAATTTCCATTGTTTCCTGTATTGTGGTCCACTTGATCTTTGGATCTGCCTCATGTTTTGGCGCATGCCCTAAAATGAGTTGGTTAAAGGGATGGACGGTGTGGATAAGACACATATTATGGTGGATCCCATAATTTAATATTTTTCTCCTCAGGCAACATGTGGAGTGCTATAAATGAAAGGTGGCGGTCAACGTGTTGTTACCCATTTACAGTGAAGTACCTATGTAATTAGAAAATCAAACAGGCCTTAATCTTTGGATATGTGTAATGCCACGGAAAATCAGGGGTCGGCATACGCTTGACTCCCGAGCTCCCGAGTGTCACTTATCATTAATTTTATGGTTTTACGATTAATCAAGCTTAAATGCACAATTTGGAATATCCTGGAGCATGAAACACAATCAAACAAGTCTACTGAAATGAAGAATATATATATTATATATATATTATATATATATATATGAACAGGTCCAAAGAATGTATACGGGCCGTCTGAGGCGCCGCCAAGCAAAATCGCAAAAGAATAGTGGATCTAAAATAGTAGAGCCGAGCCCACGCTCAGCAATCCAATCCCGCCTCTCCAGCTGACTGGGAGTCGTCCATCAGCTGGAAGTATGGCAGCTCCTCTCCTCGTCGAGAGTAGCATCGCCACGCTCCATCCGCTCTACATCCCCTGCATCTATGAGAGAGTCTGGTTGGTGTTTTAAAACACTGTCCCAGAGTGGGAGTGAGTAATCAACTCAGTGTGAACTATTGGTCTCAAGTTTTAACAAGCATCAATTATAATATGAACTTAATGAAAAGCAGACAATCATCAACACCTAGCAACTCTTATTTAAATGCATACATGCGGGATGATATGATGCATGCCCTCTCCACAACGCTCCCTCAAGCGACTCCATCTAACGATCGCATATGACAACATTCCCTGAGAGTGACCTCGACTGCCGAGTCGCCACCCTAACTAATGCGATGGAATGCAATCGTGTTAACCGAGTTATTAGTTAAGTCCATTCGTCTAGCAGGTTGGGGATTCTGATTCACCCTACGTATCACTGCCCTAAGCTGGTTGCGAGGCCAAGGCCCCATCAACGCGTGAGGCCGAGTCCCCGCGGTCTGTGATCTCGTCGGGGTCCTCATCCCCGACACCAAGCACATGAGGAGTGCCAAAAGGAAGGGATCGTTTGCGGTCACTACGGGGAGGCGTGGTACCCCAGCGTAGGCCGACAGCTCGGACACAGTGTCCCATTCCACCATGCCCGACTCACGAGACTGTGGACCAGTTTCAAGTGGATTATCAATAGGCTACAATAGTTGCAAGGTGGTTCAGGTTCCATACATATGTGAGCACCCATGGTTAACAAATAGGGTTGGTCAGGCCGTAGGCTAGACCGCACAAATCAGGCGAGCGTGAGACGAGTGACCTCTGGCACAAGAGACCCATGTAGTCGAACTACAGCCACCCGAACACGCCCGCCCAAATTCACGGGTCTAGTCCTAGCATAGCCCTACTGATGGGACTACCGTCACTTGTCATATTCTAGACCAACCCAAAGGTGTGAGGGTGATCCTAACGAGCTATCAACTAGTATATCAACATCGTATCTCATGCATCTGAGTCAAATGAATCAAATATTCCTAGCAAGCATTCATGAATTAAAGTGCATGTGTATTGTGTGTGTGTGTGTGTGAGGAGGTTAAGCACTTTCTCTATCCTAACAGGCCATATGCATAAGAGAAATGAAATCATACACACCATGAATCAATAATATATGGAAGAAATGACGAAGCATAAGTGAAATCTTGTGAGCAACAAATAACATCATGAAGAACCATCATACAAATCCATACAATTTCAAGAACCTACAATTTCTAGGGGTTCTCTAAACCTTCAATTATATTAACCAAGCGTTCAAAATCATTAAGCTAGTACTACAATTGGTGCTAGGCCACCTAAGAACAATGGTCCGCACCTTAGGATTTGTTGGAGACTTGAAAATGACTTAAGAACGTCGATTTGGGGGCCGGTTGGTCGGAATCCCTAAAGCAAGCTCATACATGTGAGAAATCCATGTAAAAACTCCCTTCCTCACAAGGGTTCTAAGGCAAAGGGAGGAGGAACCTTACCTAAATGATTGACGGACGATTTTAGTGGTTATGGTGTAGGGTTTCCTCTTGGAGATGAGGTAGGGAGTTGGAGGGATGATCTCCTTGGGCCCCACCACGATCAAAGGTCCACCTTGCTCTTCTCCCTCTCTCTTCTTCTCCTTTCTCCTCTTCTCTTTCTCCCTTTTCTCTCTTCTCTCTTTCCTTTCTCTAGGGCAAAATTCGTATGGGGAGAGGGGTGCCCCAAATGAGCCCCTTTTTAATGCCAAATTGGTGGAAATGGCCCCAAGTGTTGAGTTTTTACTATACTAGACCTATGGGAGGGTCTTTCTAAGCTCTAGGGCCCACTATGGGGTGTACACATTGATTTACACCGTAAGATAGTTAGCCCTAATGATGATCTATGTATGGATATGATCGACCCGCCATTTGGATGTGTCAATCAACGGATATAATTATAAGTCTGTTTAACAATCACCGATAGTCGATCAGGGCCGCGACTATACGGATATGAGAAGGGAAATATTCTTAATCCACGGGTAAAGTTTGGTTGTAAACCGACGGTCCGAAATCCTTAACTTGGCATAAGAGTGGACGGCCCAATTCACTTAAGTTCCAGCTCCTTTCCTTGGGGTAGTTCTACTTCTCATGCACTCGTCCTTTGGTTCAAGTTGAGCGGTTCTGGGCACTACCTAGGTCCGACTCCCGCGATAGACGTCGAGCCCAACAAGACGGACATTACTCTATAATTTTGGGACTAGTGGCCCACCAACGAGCAGTCTAGAGCTTGTTTGAAAAATCGGGGCATTTCTGGAATGAATTTGGTATTGAGATTTCTCGTGGGCAATGATTAGTGTTTGGATTAACTATGTTCATAGTGTGGCCTATTTATAACTAGTGAAGGTGGAGATTTGGTCGTGCTTACTCTAAATCGTCATTTTTAGGCTAAAAGAGTAACGGGGTTGCTCTAATGAGTCTCTGGTCACGAAATTTATAGGACAGGGGCTTCACGGCCTGTTGAAGGGTCATACAAAGTTTGGGAACAAATGGATGAACGATTATGGGGTTTGATCAAACGGTTCTGATTGTTAAATGGCCCTGTGGGGTCCATTCTGATTAATCGGGCATTTCTGGTGGCCCTCTGGCCATGAAATTTATACGATAAGTGGTCCATGGCCCGATGAAGGGCCATGCAAAATTTAAAAACGATCGGATATGGGGTTTGATTGTACGGGCCTGATTTGCGATCAACGGTTATCGTGTCACGATCGGGTCCTAGATTTCGTGGACGGACGTAGAAAAATACATTAAACCTTCACCTTAAATTTGGAAGAAATACGACGGCTGAAACGCCTGGTATCTCGATTTTATTTGCAAGTGCCAGATTCCAATTCTGGCATTGGTGGGGTGCATTCGGCTAGTGTCAGATCCCAGTTCTGGGTGTCCACTGGGTTCGCAGTCCGCGATGGACCACAAGCCCAGTGAGATCTATGATTTCCTAAATTTTTAGATTTTTCTGACCTTCCTTGGTCACTGGGTGGCCCACACGGGCTGTTGTTAAGTGTAATCGGGCTACCTGGCTTGACGGCTCGTACATGGTCTGATCGTGACCAGACTGGACCACTCGTGTATAAGCTAACGTTGGATGCTAATGGTCAGTTAAGTGATATTGTAAGTTAAAAAAAATAATTTCAAGGATTTTTGAAAATCCAAAACAGTGAAAATCGAGGATGTTACAATCTACCCCCCTTAAAATCAATTTCGTCCTCGAAATTGCCTAAGGATAGTAAGTACAAGTTTCGTTATTTCATTTGCCTAGGTTTTGTTGATTTCGGGTTTATATACGTTTTAGGGTATATATATTAAATACGCTAGCCTAGCTCATTATGATCTACCCCCCTTAAAAGTTTTCACCTTTGAGGCTTGAAAATAATATCAAATCATCATTACTGTACCAAGTGTTTGATGCTAAAGTTTACCTAAGGGTGGTATATTCTTCTCTTTATGATAGGGCTAATACGGAAAGACAGTTGTGGTAGGCTTTGATCCCATACGTCGATCCTCTGTCTGACAAGGGCAGAAAGATCGTTGTATCTCTTCTTAGTCCTGGTAGATCCTGGTCTTCTACTCGATCAAAGCAGTGAGTCCATTGGTATTCACCCAGGAATGAGAATTGGGTTAAGCCGCGAGTACTTCGCAAATGTATGGATCCGTAATTCCGTAGTCTGATCAATATAATTGTTTAACCATCATTGGAAATTTTAAATCTCCTATTTATAAGGTTGTCCTTCGGGTCTTGGTCAAAGATTGTTCTCATTTTAGTTCATGTCCAAATTAGTGATTAATAAATCCTTCACTATGCTTATGGTCAAACGATTATCTCAGAAAGGTTTCCAATGGCCTAAGATTGTATTTGTATGTTGCAGTTTCGATCCTAAGGCTAACAGGTTATGAGCAAAGCATGCCTTGTTTTATTATTAATTTTGAGAGGGGAGGAAGAATCGGAAGTTCTAAAGTATTTTGGTGGTTTAGAGTGCTAAAAACGCTAAGATGGACGTAATAAGACAATTATTCATACAAGCATTCACAAGACGACAAGAAAATTCCAAAACGATCCATACATTCATATTGAATTCAAAATGCCATTAGTATGGCAAGTTATATCCTACAATATGGATTTACATGTATTACCAAATACTCTAAACATAAAGAAAAAAACAGACAAATCAAGCAGGAGTTTTAACTATCTTCAATACATGGTAATAGTCCTAACTAACTCAAAACAACTAGTAGTTTCCGTAAAGTTAAGCTATTATTCTTCTGGGTCGGACAAGGATGGGGGTACCTCTTCCCCTTGAGAGAAAGGATCACCGGAATGGAGAAGAAAGAGACAACGATTGCCAAGAACGCCATATCCCTCTGCTAGGATGGATTGGCCGTGAGAAATATAGGTGGGTCGTTGGAGGGAAGATTTTAGGGGTGGTTTTGAGAAGACTAGAGAATTAGTTTAGGAATGTATTGAGGAAGGTTTGTTAAAGATGGGTCGTGGGGAAATGGGTTGGAAATGAATGTGGAAGGATGGGTGTGGGAATGGATTTGAGAATGGGATTTGAGAAAGAGGGTTGATGTTGGGTTTTATGAATGAGATTTGGTGAATGAGTTTTGTGAATGGAAGTGGAAGTGCATGAGTGAATGGAGTGGGATTTTGAGGGTGATTTGTTGAACTGATGGTTTTGTAAAGGAGAAGAAGATGAGTTTGAAATGGGTTTTGTGGGTGAACTTGAGAATGGGATTGAGAAAAAGAAAATGGTTAAGAAAGGGTTTGGGAATATGGTTTGGAGCTGAGAAGAGGAGATGGGTTAGGGAGATGGAAATGTGAAGAAGAATGTGGGTTTGGGATTTGGGTTTGGGGATGGGAGAGGGTTGAGGAGAGTAAAATGTGAAGTAGTGAAGGTGGGTTTTGGTGTTGGGTTTGTGCTAGGATCTTGTGATGGATTTGGGTGAGTGGGTTGGAGATGGATGTGGGAATGGGTTTAAGAGTGGAAAAGGGAGAGGATGATGATGGATTTGGAGTTTGAGATTTGAGATTGGGATTTAGTGTAGGTGAATATTGAAGAGGGTTTAGTGAAAGTATGTGGAAAATGGGGTTGGGTTAAGCATGAGAAGAGGAAATGAGGGTTTGGAGTGAAGGAGTAAAGGGAATGGGGCTCAAGTGTATGGGTTTTGAGGATTGCAAGATGGAATGTTGAGAGGGTTGAGGAAGATGTGGGTTGGGTATGAAGAAGAAGAGATGGGTTTTGGAGAAGAAGAAGAGAAGTGGTGGAAGTGGGATTCCTTTATATGGTTTCCTTGGAAATGGATTGAAGCTTGGAGAGGGAGAGGTTTCTTCCCTAGGGTGTGGAGTAGTAGAGGTGTTGTGGGGTAAGAAATTGGGTATTAGTGCCTTAAGTTGCAAGAGAGGAGACCCCACTCGTGTGTACATTGAAAGGGAGGAGGGGACCCATCTTGTAACGTTTCTTATGCTTTTAGTAACTGTATTATTTTTAAAATTTTTATAATGATTTACCATCAAGTTTTAAGTTATCCCACCAAATTTCATATCATTTGGAGTTGTAAATAAATTATAAAAATTCTAGAAGTAACCACCATCTTAAACTAATGATTTTTGGACAGTTGTCAATTCATTCCAAATCTAACTATATTATAATTTTTATTTTATTTTTATTTTATTTTTATTTTATTTTTATATTAAACTAGACTTGTTAAGCTTCAATCTGGATTTTGAATCACCTAAATCGGAGTTATAACGAAGGAGATATGAGTTTTTGAAGTTGATGCAAAATTGTAGAAAATTCCGGCGTGGGCACACCGAAGCCCTGGTCTTTTGGGCGTGGGCAGCCATGCTGGGCGTGGGGACGCCGAAGCCCTGGTCTTTTGGGCGTGGGCACGCCGGGGTCTTGCTCTAGACCACCTTGTTTCGCGATTTCCTGGGCGCCGGTGAGGCCCCGGGACATGCCATATATGAATTTGGAGTAGGAGAAGCTGATCTACGCAATGGGCCTACCCGTTTCATGAGATTCTTCCCGGTTAGGGGCCAAAATCTTTTTTTTTCCTGTCCTCTCTATTTTCCGCAAAATTTCATTCGTCCTTACCTAATTATTACCGAATGGGTCGTAAATAATACGTTTGGTCTAAGATTTGCTCCCTTGGACTTGGGCGATGGCCTCGACCGTCAAATCACCCAATCTCCGGCTCGGTTCTCTCAACATCACAGAAAAAGTAAGGGATAGAGCGCAGGTAGGTGAAGATTTTAGGGGGATAGGTTGGGCAGAGGAATATAGACTTAGGCAATCCCCGGCTCGGTTCTCTCAACATCACAGAAAAAGTAAGGGATAGAGCGCAGGTAGGTGAAGATTTTAGGGGGATAGGTTGGGCAGAGGAATATAGACTTAGGCCTGCTTGGCTAGTGGCATTAAGCTGTACGAAACGGTATTAGAATGCTAATCCCAACTCACGATTGGGAATGACATGTCTAAAATGAGTGTGGGATGGGATTTCAAATTAGTTTCCTAGGCTTTGTTAGATGGGCCTGGTGTTGAGAGGTGTGATGTGGGATTTCCAATTCCCATGATGATGAACTTTCCAAGTAAATTTCGGAAGGAAATCTAAAATTTACCTTTAGTTGGATACATTCCAACAAGGCATCATGGAACATGGGATGCACTCATCCCATGGATAATACCTTACACCTACATTAAGCGTTACTCTAACATTCATTTCACCCTAATCCCACCTATTTCAGTTGGCCCCATGGGCCCTAGGAATTTGGTGGACTAACGAGCTAAACCTCCTAGTCGATCGAAACGAATCTTGCCATCAGGTTAAGACCCTCGGATCCCCCTCTCTCGCTACCCATTCATAACCCCTTGCAAGTCCTTCCTTCCGTCTAAAGTTGTTGGTTCAGGGTCTGGGATGGTTCCTAGCGTTCTAAGTCCCTGTTGCGTCATCTAATATGTGTCCTCTCAAGTCAGTGGACGCGTTAGCGAGCGAATGACCTATGGCCCAAGGGATTCTAAACTATTGCTCTGATACCATCTGTAACGCCCCGAAAAATGGGCGGTCGTGCATACGCTCGACTCCCGAGCTCCCGAGTGTCACTTATCATTAAT